>BLKM01000907.1:1921132-1943039 GCA_013340265.1 Coptotermes formosanus | reverse complement strand
CCCCCCCCCCCCCCCCCCCCCCCCCCCCCCCCCCCCCCCCCCCCCCCCCCCCCCCCCCCGCCCCCCCCCCCCCCCCCCCCCCCCCCCCCCCCCAACTACTCGTTTGGGCCCGACAAAGAGAGCTATTATCAACCTCTGGGTAGGCAGTGCCAGTTAAAGCCTCATACATACGCCTGAGATGAAGTTATGTTAACAAAAAATAGTGTGCAGTTAATATTCCGTTCATTAAGAGATGTGCCGCTTTTCTGAACAGAGGTAAGCGAAAACGGAGTACGAAATCATACGCTATAGTAGTATCCTCTGCAAGCATTCACAGATCTTACGCTCCGAGATCGCTGAATCTTCTGCAGGCACTTACAAATCATAAGTTCCGACATAGATAAGTCCTGTGCACACATTTACAAACTGCAATACATCTCAAAGCTTCAATCTAAAGAAATCTTCCTGTCGTCTTCTAGGTGGGATTTGAAATAAAATTTTCATGCATTTCTTATAAGCCAGTGCGTGCTACATGTCCCCCACATGTATCCTGTTTGTTTTACTACCTCTATTATTACTGGGTAAAGTACAGAAGTTTTGTAGTTTCCATTCTATTGTTCTTGTTACTTCATCTCTATTAGATCTAAACATTCTTCTCAGCGCCATTTGTAAAACGTTTTCATAGCTGCACTAGATTTATTAGAAGGAGAAAGAGTCCCAGCAAATGCACAAGACAAAAGTGAGATGCAAATTAACCCTTTAAAGACGAAGCGTATCTGTTTTATATAAGGACTCAGTGCACACCGCGCTGTAAACACTCTCCACTTCGGTTATAAAAACCAATCTCTTAACGTTTTAAAGCCTAGCCGTAACTTTACGTACCACCAGGCTTAACATTAAAAAATTCTACGTGGTGCCCACATTGCGTTTATGTGTTTTGTACGGGTCTCAGAACAAACAGTAACTTTTGCCTTACAAAATATTAACAGACTGGTTTTTATAACCGAAGTGGAGAGTGTTTACAGCGCGGTACGCACTGAGTCCTTATATAAAACAGATATGTTTCGTCTTTAAAGCGTTAATGTGTTATAAAGCAAAAGTTGCTGTTTGTTCTGAGATCCGTAAACGCAATGTGGGCACCACGTAGAATTTTTTAATGTTAAACCTGCTAGTATGTGAAGTTACCGCTAGGCTTTAAAAGGTTAAGAAAGCTGCGCGGCCAGCAGCTCAGCTGTCCTGGCCAACTAATTTTCTTAAAGGACACTCGCACAGAAAGCGACCCGTATTGGTTCGGGATTGTCTCTGCTGGCCACATGCATTATTTATGGTAACGTACTTCACTGCAAGAACAGTTTACTTCTCAGTAAATCGGAGCAACATAGGATTGGCAACGTTTTGTAGTTGCAACGCGCTAAACCATGACTTACAAACTATATCTGTTGGCACGAAAATCTGGTTGGGACAAATCAGTCCATTATCAGTATGCCTATGTCAGAAGCTTGTACAAATACTAAATGGTTGCGGGTTCTGATTTCTTTATTAAGAGCGACGTTGGTGCACTGCCGGCACCCATGAGCGGAAAGGCAGCCAGAAACGTGAGTGCTGGTGGTGGTCGGAGGAATCTGTGCTTGTAGAGGTCTGGTCCTGTCAGAAATATGTGTCTGTCTCTCCAGTCCCCATTTATGTTCAGAAGAGGATGGAAAGGGATGAGGTTTTATACAGTATTTTCACCACGACCCACAATAAAATGTGAATCGCTCTTACGAGTGTACGCAAGCCTGGGCCCGTAAAAAATGTATAATTGTGTTGAGTGTGACTTTCTAACATTGAATAAGATCCAAAAAATTGACTTCAAAGCAACGGATACTTTGAAATATTTGCAACGATGTTAATACATACAGCAAACGGGAACATCAGCTAATGTAACTTCCAACAGACGTCCTTTCAGTGAGTGGTGTTAGTGATCTGTTTCCTACTGGGTCACCGTAGTTCTTCGGTGCACAGAAATTCTTACTGAACTCACAATTAAGCTCCTCAGCTTCTTTTTCAATGTGGAAAATCAAAGTTCCTTTTGAAGGCTTAAGGTCTACTCCGAGAAGACTAAATACATGGGTACTACGAGGTTTCATCCTGCCCCGACCAAAGTGACATTTATGCATAGATGATGCCTGCCAAACACCGGGCGGTTTTGTGCCCATCTTGGTAGATAAGATGTTTATGTATACCATAGATCGCAAAGCGGTTGGTGTTGCCAGAGAGGTACAACGCGGCCACACGTCAGTGGAGTCGTGGTTTGGGCGCTGGAACATAAAAATGAACGACGGTAAGAATCAGGCCGTGTATTTCTGTCGTGGGAATAGACCAGTCTTTCATGAAGAGGCGAAGCATCTCCTTTATATATCATTTAAACCTTCTCTGTGCAAACGTTGATAGAACGAGAATAAAAAGTATCGAATTAAAGATATCGAAGCCAACTCCTTCCGAACGTTCATTAAAATTCATCCCCGACCCAAATTAAGGGATTAAGTGCTAAGATTTTATTAACACTCCAAAGATAATCGTTGGGTCTAGTTAAGACGTATGTTTGCACCGCCTGGAAGTTTGCGACAGGCACTTAGTTTTTGAAACTGCACCGCTTCCAACACAAGATTCTTCGCATGATTGGCAAATTTCCAAAAAAAAAAAACATAAGAATCCGCGAAAGGCACATGGGTTTCAAAATTCTGTACGTTTATGATTTCGTCACAAATTTATGCAGGTAGCAAGCAGAGTGACACAAAATCAAGAGAAAGACAATATTTGCAATATCTGAAAAGGCGAAGCTCCATATAGAAAATATAAGAATCTTAAACATGGCGGCGATCAAGCTTAGGACCATTCAAGGGGCTTAATTGTTGCAGTCAAAACTAAATGCAGTGATCATGCCCTCCTGTGCGAGGCGTGGACTGAAAAGGGTCACGTATGAATCGCACAGGCCTACAGAGCATAAAAACTGAAGAGCTTTTGAATATTGTAAGCAAAGGAGAATTTTAAATAGGAGCAGGTGGCAAGCATCAAGACATCCCAAAACAGTCAGAACCATCCATCGTCTCGTCAGGGGCGACGCCCGAAGAAACCAAGATGGCAACAGTTAAAACTGAAGGCCTGAAGACCGAATTCTGGTGCTGAGTCCCAGACGGGGCTCGACACCAGGCCAAATGTAATGACTGCACTCATTCGCAAACTGCCTCGGACTTGGTTCATTTTCCATTTTTATTACTCAAGAGAATGAAAGATAGGAAGACAGACAATAATGAAGAACGAAAGAAAATTTCATAGCCTGAGCAATGCCAACAGCCAGGATAGAAGTGCAAGTATTTTGAACCTGAAATGCCCTTTTTAGTGAAAATAAATGACTGCTCATAGACAGCCACAGAGCGGTGTAACAGTCAGTGTCTATGTATGTATCATGTGTAATTACTGGAGATGAAGATAAAGGAAGGGTTCACATTTCGTTGTCACTCGCACATATGACATGGCAGCGGCAACGGCTGAGGGAGGAGTTGGTCGATTGAATTAGATGGAAAGCCGAGTTTGAAATGGCTACCCTAATTGAATGAAGCACAGACGGCTCTAATTTGCACACACATGTCTGTCTAGTTAATATCACAGTGTGAGGGTTATTATATGATTTGACACCGCAAAGACCCAACAGCCGTGTCCTGAAGATACTGCCTCATGCTGACGGACCGGAATACAAATTTACTGAGTTCAAACGGTTTATGAAAAAAAAAAAGTGAGGTCACATATTGACACATAATGTCAACATTTTTACTGCCAATAACCCTGCTACACGTCTACTAAGGTGATATCACCAAAATCCCTCGTGATGTAATTCAGAAACCGTGGCAGCCAGCGAAGCCTCTGGACATTCGCAGCGCCTGAAATTCATGCTCGCCAGTAGGTGTTATTACACAGTCTCTTAGACCCTCACTTATTAATTGTCGGTAATTTACTGGACCGCCGGTCACTGCAGTAGGACCGTCTGCAGCGGGTACTGTCTTTACACCTTGGACACTGTTTTTAAACACTCTGTATGCATGTTCTTCTCTGAGCGTGACAAATCAATTTTCGCAACCACATAACACTAAAACCATTTTTATTCTTGCTATATATGGCACTTAAACTTTTCATTTCTTTCTGAGCGGTGAACATATTACATTTTCTTTCAGAAGAATGTGCTGAGAAGAAAAATTTTGGAATTGAGAAATTCGAAATAACAGGATTAATGAAATAAGTGTTCTGACAATAAGCTTCAAAATTTGCGCTATTCAGTTAATGTTTCTGATGGGCTGGGCATAGAGAGAGAATAGGGAGACAAGGCATACGGGCAAAATATGGTTAGGGAACCTCTTATAAATGGTCACGTTGAAGATCTAAATTGACAGGGTGAATAATATCACTACAGATGTTAGGTAAAGAGGGTGTGAAATGTAGACTGAATTAAAGAGCGTTAAGGTACATGGCAACGGAATGTCCAGTTCCATAAAGGCAAATAAATTCTTCGCCAAATAAGCAACTTTCAAATAAAATCCCGCTCCATTAAATTACTAAGCTACACACTTAGACAAGAGCTAGGAAATGGAACAACTGCCCAGGTAAATTAGTAACTGATCAATGAAGTGACAAACCAACTATGTAAGAAGTCAGCGAAATAAGTAAGAGTCAAAGCAATACAAACTTTTGGCACTACAGGTAAGATATGCTTGTTATTCTTCCCCGTTAGTAGTCACAATGTTCTAGCAGATGACTTAAATTTTTTGCTGAAACTGTGCACAACTGTGTGGAATAGTCGGTATAGCGATTAAGCTAGGGGCTGAATGGTGCGGGGGGTTCGAATCCAGGTAGAAGCAAGAAATTTTTCTGCGTGATATCCGGCTTCCGTCGCGGTGTAAATGAGATCTTTGCTCTTCCGGGATTTTACGCATCGTAGATTGGTGGCTTGTTGCCGGCGTTTCGGGAGGACCTATCGGTCCCATATTCAAGGGTCAGGCAGTGCTTGACCCTTGAATATGGGACCGATAGGTTCTCCCGAAATGTCGGTAAAAAACTACCAATCTGCACTGCCTAAAATCCCAGAAAAGATGAGATTTCAAGAGGTTCTTCTCTTGTTCAAAAAGGTCCAGACGGGCTCTGGGGTACAGGGGTTTTACCTTGGAGGTAAAGCGGCCGGGGCGTGAACTTAACCACTCATCTGCATTTCGTGTCGAGTGCAGCCATACCTCTAATCACTCTATATGACTTCATGGCCTGGACAGGGAAAGCTTTAGAAAGTCTCGTATTAGGTAAAATAGGCCTATTATAAAATATCCTTCAAAGCCGACACAATGAACACAGAAAAAAGAATATCTGCACTTTCTTCAGTTCGGAGGTCCTGCCGTGTCTAACTCGGCACGAGTTAGGCGGTGTTCGTACAGTCTAGATGTTGCACCTCGCAATTAAAACAAAGCACGTCGCTGACAGAGTTTCTTGCATCTGTTCCTGTCCCTCGTGAATAAATTGGACACTGCGGAGAGACATGCCAACCTGGTAGTCTACAGCCACAGGCATGAATCTCATTACAGGCTGTGGAATGAGAGGGAAGGCTTCTCAAGTCACTACATGAAACTAATTTGATTCCTTGCTTCTGTCAACCGTAATTGGTGTTTTTTATACTCAAACACTTGTTTTGGGAGCACGATAAAAATGTTACTGGAATAAGAATTAGAACGAACTAGTTTCAAATTTAAAATCAGGTAGGTACTCTTTCTGTCACTATTTCTGCATTCCTATCCTGTTGATAATATTAAATGACCAAACATCCAAGTGATTAAGACGTAACCAATTACCTGCGTGCTTAACTCTCTACCGATACAATATATTTCACAAGATAGGATAACTTATATCACTAACTCTGTTGTTAATAGATGACCTTTCTGGTCACTCAGTAAATTCAAACTGAAAGTTTCATGGAGATTCTCAATAAAACAAAATCCGAAACAACACATTACCCAAACATAACCGACCCTTTAACGTAGCAGCTAACAGAACTTTTACCCAAGTAATCGATTCCCAGTAAATTCTTCGTCCCAGTACAGGAAGTCACAAATTCAACAGCAACAATTAAAAACAACTCTGAATCAGTCAGCCATAATTCACATCCTTAGAATGTAATGACAGAAATTTGTAAGGTATTCCGGCATCTCCATTCGTCTGGGAAACTTCCTCACCAAAAGTGTGTTATCATGTTTTATTCTCAATTTAAATACGCAAAATAAATTAGGGGAAAAGTGTACGCAGTAAGATCCTTGTTATGTAATTTCTTGTGTCCTCATTCCATGATCAAGTGATCGTAACGAATAAGACTGACAAACTACAGGAAAAATTGTATCAATTTAGTAGAATAACACAAAAATTTAATGTGAAAGTATTCGATCACAAAAGTAAGATAAATTCATGTTTTACTATATTCTCATCCATAAAAACCATGAAATGGTTTTAAAATTGGGTACTATTAACTAAATTGGCCTAACTAAACTTAAAATTTTTGGGTGCACAATAGCACAAGAGAAAGCAGAGAAAACAGAGAGGTTTGATTGTATCATTGAAAATGTACAGAGAAAAATGGTAATGAAAGCAAGCAAGGGTAAAATGTTACAGTCCTGTAAGGCCATGTCAGTGCCATGTTTAGTGTATAAAAGTAAAAATTCGGTAGTGCGAGAGAAAGACAAGAGTAGATTTCGAGCAGGTAAGATACTAGAAGTGTAGCAGGAAACAAAAAGAGACAAAAAACGAAGCACGACGTTAAGAGTTGATTACCTTTAATATTCGTGATAGGATAAGGTAGCCGTAAACATGAGAGAGTGGAAGTTGCAACAATGCCTGAATTGATTATGAAACACAAAGCTACTGGATAAAGAGATTTGAGATGCTAGAGGAAAATCTCGGAAGATCAGTTTTATGCACACTGGACATTAATGCCGAAAACGCAAACGTAAGATTGTTTAATGTAGGCGAGGAAAAAGAGTACTACTTTTTGTTTTCATTTAACGTCTACACGCTACGTATGAGAAAACTGCAACTTATGTTATTAGTAACACCTAAATGTCGCGGCAAGCTAGTTTCATTTCTTGGTCTTACTTCCGGCGGCCCTTCTAGCATGGCTATCCTTGGCAAAGAAGTAGATACATTTTATTCTCAGAAACCTGAATTGTCAGTCAGTATTCACACGGGGGAGAGCATCTTTGCTGTGGTCACCCCTGTTCAGTAGAGCTTGTATATACATCACTCGACTCATTCCACTGTGCAGCAAACCACTCCCTGTACACAGATGACATCTCTCAGCGCCCGAATACAGTAACATGCTGCAAGGTGTAGAAGAAATGTCAGTGTCGGTTTCAAGAAATGGAATCAGCAGTGGTGCTAGGGAAAGTGATAAATTGTGAATGGGAAAGTGATAAATTGTGAATGAGTTGCCTTGTCATTTATCAGTTGTGAATGATCAGAAGAATTATCAATTGAGTCGTCCCACTGGGGATTTTGACGTAAGTGAGCTATGCTAAACGTGATGAGAAGTGGTGGCAGTTCGAAAATGTGGAAGTGTATCAGCAACTTCTTTCGTGACGTTGAAGAATTGCGACTGCTTGCCAGAAAGAGGAATTATATGGGGTAAGTTGTGAGACGGGGGAGTAACAACAATAATAACAATAGTAATAATAAATTCAATTACTTCTTTGTGCTTTAATATACGAAAGGAAACGGACAAAATTAGACAAGAAACATCGGTATAGGGAAGACAGTACTTCTCTTATGGGAGTAAATGGAATTAAAATTAGGAGTGTACCGTGGAACCATATCATATTTTGAGAGTACACGTAACACATTAGTGCCCTGTTTTAGGTACGTCGTACCTAACCTAACAGCCTGTTCCTATTTAGGCCTTCTTTTGCTGTGCCACGCCTCGTTGCTTTTGTTGCCTTGGTGACGTTATTTACAAAGTCAAAAAGGAGGAACGCCTTACGTGGTGGCCACGTCCATCTGTCTGTCTGTCTGTCTATCTGTCTGTCTGTCTGTCTGTCTGTCTGTCTGCCTGTCTGTCTGTGACTCATTATCAGCGACTTAAAGTTTTGTCAGATTTTCATGGAATTTAGAAGAAGAGTTGTTTGTATAAAGCTGTCGAGCAGGCATATCCGTGTCGTTTAAATCGGCTAAGGGAGACATGCGTCACGGGATTTGTACTTTTACTTTGCGTATTTCTTGACTGCTGTGAGTAAAGTCCGTACATTTTATTGTATCATTCTCTTTCCTTGCCTGTGGTTCGGTTTCTCTCTCCCGGCTAGCCCCTTCCTCTCTTTCTATTTCACAACGTTGCCCACTGTACGTATTTATGAAGACAACATAAGTTTGGCATAATTAATTCGCTCTACAACAGAATAATGTTACAAATAAAGCATCCGTTAATAGGAGCACTAACCAACTATTAACTTATGAATATCATTTAATGTGTTCCATGTCCGTGCACTGTATTATACAAAAACACTAATTACTAACAAATGCACAAAGAGAGTTTTATCATCAATCGTAACACACTCCTACATGTTTCGACCCTGCTGGGTCATCTTCAGGGAGAACTTTTTGTTATCGTTACACTAAGGTTGCACTTCATAGCCGAGTGAGAATGTGCTGTTGACTGTGTACTGGAAGCATGAACTCTCTTTGGCGTTCGTATAAACTCAGTTACTTTTTAATCATTTGCAGAGAAAGAGCTATTTCATCACTTTTTTCCTCCGTTGTCCATAATACATAAGGCAATTTATAGTATCTATCCTCCAGTGCAAACTTTTAAGTTGTTGTAACAGAGAAGCCGTCATTATGGCTAAAAGCTGCCTGCTTTTAAATTGGCAGTGTTACATCGAAGGATACTCCACCAAAATTAGTATTTTCTACGGGGAAAATTAATAAATACTGCAAAAACACTGTCTGGTTTTCATAGTAGCTCTACCTATTATTATTAATTACTTTTACGAGTGTATTCAATTTAATAACGCAATTAATAATAAACGTATCAGCTAACTGCATCGCTGTGAAAACTGCTGGACTGTACAAGAAAGAGCGACTTGGTCTGAATGACAAAAAGAAACTTAACTCGGTTTACTCTTACAAAGCGTTCATCCGCTATACCTACAGACACGGGCTTTATAAATTTGCGGAGGTCGCGAGAGGCACTGATATGAGCAGTTGGCAGCACAGAGGTATCAATAGTGCATTTACTTGACACCGCGTTGCCTACTTAAATTGGATGCAAAAAATATTTGTACGAATAGAATAGGTGTAAAAATCTTATTAAATGCCAATATTATCAATTGAAACTTAACGTGCTTTGTGCTTGCAATCAATAAAATAACTGCCTACTTATACAGTACTTGTTACAAATCAGAATATGTTGAGTCACTCCCCTGGTGAGCGAGTACATTAGTAACACACACATATAATATATATTAAAAGGTTTCCTACGCCCTCTCTAACACCAATATATTTCTCATAAATAGGAAAAAGCAAACTAAAACCAACGATGAACCATCACATTCACCCCACCAGTTAACTCAGACTCATTTCCCTCTGCGGAGGACAGGCATCCCCATCGTAAGAGATGCAACAGATATAACGAACAAAATAACAATACCGCACAAAATCAAACGGGAACGTGTGTAGAAACCTCCCAGCAGATTCGAAATCAACAGAGCAAAATTACTGGCATGGAGAAGGCTTGTTGACCGACAGGATTGCACGGTCTTGGCCCAGGCATCCAGCCAGTTCACCAAACACCTGCCTCACTCTCCTCAACATACATGTCCAAGGGTCAGCTACCATTCCTCTTCTGCCTCTAAAGACAATTCAGTAAGCAGCCAGCCAGCTGGCCGTTACAAAATTATATCTGTAAGTATTTAATTAGTGGAGCTGTAGGTCTTACATTTGCTCCTGCAATGTAGATTAGGTCTCAAATGAGAAAAACATACAAATACGCTTCTGGTAAATCTCCGAGGAAGGCATCAAATTTTGATGGAATTCAGCTGCTTCAGGATGTGAATACAATACAGTCCTGTTATGAACACTGGCGTAATCCGATACATTCCATATAGGCAGGAAGTTTCTCGCCCTCCGGAGTCTCCATTAACTTTTGCAAGAAATTTCCTGCACCACAGGGTTCGTTCGTTCGTTCGTTCATTCGTTCGTTCTTTCATTCGTTCGTTCGTTCGTTCGTTCATTCGTTCGTTCGTTCATTCATTCGTTCGTTCGTTCTTTCGTTCATTCATTCGTTCGTTCGTTCATTCATTCGTTCGTTCATTCGTTCGTTCATTCGTTCATTCGTTCGTTCGTTCATTCGTTCGTTCGTTCGTTCGTTCGTTCTGTTGCTGTCCACGATCCTCGGTTCGGTTGAATGCTTCCCCAACACATCGTCCACGCTTTGCGGCCTTCGTGATTTTCGGTGTTCATTCACTTTCTAACAAGTAAGATATATAAAGTGGCGGCACGCTATTTGCAGTAGACACATGGGCACACCAAATTATGACAGAGTCTGTGTGTCTGTTTCTTAAAATATTTTGTACAGTCGCCTGTCAACCTGCCATTTATGGAAAATTTTATTCCATTATAATTCACATAATATGAAATCTTGCACAGTATATTAGCAAGCCATCTTTCTTAATGTCCGTACTTTTTTCGTGTGAGCAGGCATTTGATATTCCAGACTAACATTTTAAGTCCAGTCTAAAACAACTTCGACAAACACTTCGCCCCGTATGGGAACGCACTGATGATTGAGACTGTGATATTACTGTTCTGCGTTCGACATATCGCTGTTACGGTGGAATAACTTGTTCGATATATCCCCATGCAAGTGATAGAAAGCGATAAGCAGCAAAATTGTTCAAATGCAACGTGCCTTTGTTTCGTTAATATCGCATTACGGACAATAATCCAATGGTGCTTATCGGCGAAATAAACAGAGAGGAAAAACGATACGCATTGAACTAGATAAAATGCGTTGTCATTGAGAAGCATTTTATAATGCGTTGTGTCCTCCCGCTGTGTGTTGTACCATTACTGAGGTACACCACTGGCAATGAATTGATGCCTTAATGTTACAGCCAACACACAGACTTACGTGTACATTGCTGGAACATTTCAGTCGAACGGACGTTGAACCCTCACGCTAGATGCATTCTCCACATGAAGAGTTAGAAAATCCCCGTGCTTATGCGTGGCCAAGCCTCGAATCCTTACGGCCGAAGAAGAAGAATTCCGTAACTCCGTAACTCCATGACTCAGGGATTTCCTGCAATAAATTCTCTTTTCTTATCGAAGGGTGCGCTTAACTGTCGTTCTAAAAAAAGGACACGCTACTGAAATTTCTGCGTCAGTTTTCACATATTCACAGCCTACACTTGTAGCTTCATTTCCATATTATTTCCCCCCATATACTACTAAATCCGCAGCGTGATGTCTTCGCGTGAAGGAAAATTTGGTATATTATGCATAAAATACGGGAAGTAAGTCGAAATAAATACATTTTTCGATCTTATTGAACCCTAACTTATTCATAAGGGTATGCAGATGGGTTGACTTTATGGGTTACATAGGAATGAATGAGAGAGGCAGGTGTTCATAAATGTTAATGTAGGGACACCTGAGTGCAACTATCGTAATATGCGGACAGGGGTACCGGAAACAAAGGTAAACAAAGGTAAAGAAGACAGTTTGTGACTCTGAATTCCCAAAAGTGTGGATCATACCCGTTACCAATGCGCCCACAATCGCAGTGCAAGATTCGTGAGGACAAAGATGTACGTATTACTTTGTGACAAATAATTGAAGTCATCCGATTTTGTAAATTCTTAACAAAATTCAAACAAGAAACAATGTAAGACCATACTGAAACTTGAACCAAATAATTCAAGTCACTCTTGGCATGAAACAGGCGGGTCGAGTTTGAGGATCTCGTCACAAGACGTCCTGCCTGGTACAGAGAATGAGTCGTAATTTGGAAATAATTATAGAAACTCAATTGGAGACGGTTTAAAGGAAGAAAGGAGGGGAAGCAAGGAGAGAACAAGGAGGCGCTGTGCCATTCCTGCGACTGGTGCATCTCATGTTACTAATAAGAAAAGAACAACAGCACAGAACAACGGCCACAGACGCTGTGAAATCAGAACTGGATGTCGCTGCGAGCGATCTTTAAGATCATATTCCCTCGCACGTTGTTATTGGCGTCCCTACTACCAAGAAATACTGCGTTTCAATGTACACTGTGATTCAAAGGAACCGTGTAATGTATATTGATGAAAGTGAAATACAACAGAAAGCAAAAGGAATACAGTGACGTAGCTACTTTCCTTTGCCTGGAGTGAGCAATCACAATGGCCGCCCCTGAAAGATATTACGAAGTTAAAAAATCATACGAATTTATTGACTTTTCCTATATTTTGCACAATTATTTAAAATCTGTTAAGCACTGAAAATAATTTTTTTAATTTAGACTTTATTTTGCAGCCCACTTTGTCACCTGTTGGACTGCGCTGCCAGGGGCGGCCGCACTTCGCTACGCCCCTGCGAATACAGTATTTTAGACTGCATAAATTTAGGCTGCAGAATTAAGCCGGATGGAAGGAGAACTCTGCGATGATATTCGCATTAATTATTGCGTTCAAGTAGATGGGAAGCGACAAGCCCTGCACGTGGATGCAGTACGTTCTAGTGGGACCTCAGAGTCCCGATGGGACAGAACATGACCCTGCTTCTGGCTACAGTAGGCCTACGTACTGATGGTACTGAACAAGCCTCTGCATGTGACTTTTGTATGTAATGAGAGGCAAGAAACCAGTTCCGGTACGTTCTTTGTAGTACTTCCTGATTGGACCGAAAAAGCCCATGCACGGGCCTGCAGTACGTACTGATGGGACTGAAGAACTACCTGCATGTGGCTGACGAGACTGAACAGTTTCCTGCGTGTGACTGCAGTATGTATACATGGGACTTCACAGGACTGGAGTACGTGATCTTGAGACTGAACAAGTTCCTGCATGTGACTGCAGTGCGTGTAGATGGGACTGCATAGGGCTGGATTATGTGATCTTGAGACTGAAAAAGTTCCTGCATGTGACTGCAGTGCGTGTAGATGGGACTGCATAGGGCTGGATTATGTGATCTTGAGACTGAACAAGTTCCTGCATGCCACTGCAGTGCGTATAAATGGGACTGCATAGGGCTGGATTATGTGATCTTGAGACTGAACGAGTTCCTGCATATGACTGCAGTGCGTATAGATGGGACTGCATAGGGCTGGAGTATGTGATCTTGAGGCTGAACAAGTTCCTGCATGCGACTGCAGTGCACCCGTTCCCCTAGTGGAAGATCTAACGATCGTTAGGTTTACAACAAATGCATATCCTAGTAATCAGTCCTGGACTTTAACCCGACTGGGCCCTCTCGTTGTAATTCAGTACCCGTGTGACATTCCGACCCTGAGCTCAGCGTGATTAATGCAGATGGCGGCGACGCGCAGCGTTGCATCCTTAAAACTACGCCCGGACCGTGATGTCAATTTTTAAAACTTATTTCCTGGTTTATGGCAAATGCCAGATTGGAAACCCTGAATGGAACGTATTAGTCTACATAGGCAGAGTCGTTTATCTTGTTTTCGTGAAAACCTCTGTTCTATTCCAGACACACACTGCCTATACGATATTTTCCTCCGGTGTTAATCTGCAGGTTAGATAAAGTAGGCTTGCATGTCGCTTCCGCAGCTGTGCAGGGTGCAAACATAACCTTTATAAATCTTATTGGTACACGTTTTCAAACACCCGTGACCTTTCTTCCTTCTCAGGAAAGGAAGGATTGGGCCTGTATTGTCGTGCCTGCGTGCTTCTCCTCTCTAACAACTTCCGATCCTGCAGCCAGTTTTCATTAAATTTGTATGAATATCAGGCCTCTGGAGTGTAACGCACCTTCACAACTTTCAATTTCCTTCCATCAATAATCCTAATACCATTTTCCGTCGAGCTACCGTGTGAAGTTTTCGATATACCAGCGATATTTCTTGCTGGGCAAATTATTCAATATGGCAAACTATTCTTAAAAACACACAAATTTTCGTAAGGTGTTTTTGTGGGAATAAAGTAACATGGAGGCCGCATCAAGTCTGTTGTTGCTAACTTTATAATTTTTGTGGAAGTTATCCCGTTGCGTGGTATGCTATACAGGATGATTCATGAGTTATGGACATAACTGTACGGTTGACATCCTCGGTCCCTTTGATCAAAAATTTCTTATCAACGTGCACCCTCTACTCAATGGTTATGGTGACAAAATGTGTTTTTAATTCTCATAAACACGCTTCTGTGAATCGCGTGTGTAATTCATGAAGTCTGTTATACGCTATGCTACTTTCGACAGTCAACGGAAGCTGGAAAAAGGAAAGAGCGCTATTCATAACCGAGCAGTGAAATAACGTTGTGGCTAAGTGTGTGATTCTTGAAAACCCACTTTAAAAACATGTCACTGCAAATTAAAGTCAGTTTCATGAAGTTAAATTTAGACATTAGACATATCAGATACTGTGTTTATTATTTTAGTCCAACATTTCAACAATCATTACTTTTTGTTGTAAGTTTCAGGTGGTCATAATTCCGTAACCGTTTAAAATAAACCCAGGCAATCATCCCCTACAGTCATTTTATAACTTATGACCCACCCTGTATATAGAAACAGGCTATCCTGCACATAATTCTTTATTATTGTGTCATTCACGCTTATAATTGCCGAAACCTCCAATACTACATTTTTTATACGAGTGTCCGATATGGTGATGTCCTGACGTGTGCTTTCGGTTCAAACATGTCGCCAATTCCTGTGTAAACAGTAATACACAATTACATAAAGCATAACCAGTTTCTGCGTATACTAAGTTTATGTTTGGTGGCAACTAATCATTCAGTGAATGATAAATCGGATACGTAAGTGTATTACTAATGTACGGTGGAAGAACTGAAAAGTATGAGTTTCTTCCCGATTTGTTTACAACCTAACCGTTTGACGGTTTGCATAAAATATCAATTCGGACAGAGGCTTTCGGCCCACCGCCTTATCATCTTACACGCATTAAAACAGTTCTGTTAATTCAAAGGATTGAAATTGCGACATTTGACAGAAATGTACGTTCCAGGTCCCTAATACGAGTACCTACAGCGTTTACTTGGTGTGCCTAGTAGCGAGTCCCATCCAAATATGGTGTAATGCGTGTTTAGACAAATTCAGGGGATCCCAGTTTGGGACACTGTTTTCGAATTAATTACAGAAGTTGTTATTTTTGTGTGTGCGTGTGCGTGCGTGCAAGTACACTGTGTCAAAGGTTATATATATAGGGTGATTCACGACTTGTGGTCATTACTGCAGGAGGTGATTTCCTAGGTCTCTGTGATCAAAAAATTCATACAAGCATGTGTCCGATTTTGGATGGTTACGGAGCTATGATCGCTTGAAACTTAGAATAGAGGGTAATGATTATTGGCAATAAACGGAACAAAATAATAAACTAGCATAATACATGACAATTTAAAGTATAAATGTAACGTTAACTTCGTGAAATTACCTTCAATTTGCATTGATATGTGCTTCTGTATATCTAACATCTACTGAACAATAAATGAACTAGGAATTTATCTCACGATTTGCTCTGGCCCCCGGCCACTTCTGAATATTCTCATCCTTTTAGCGAAGCAGACGCAAACCGCCATCTTTCTTTTGAAATGCCACACTACTTGTTCCCCGTTCTTTCAAGCCGCATGTTGGCGTAATTATGTTACCATTTAATTTCACGCCAAACGGACTCATAATTAGATACACATTGCCAGAAAGCCATTATCCAACCATGACGTACAATTAATACATCAAAACGTGTAACGTTTTCGAAATTTGAACTGTAAAGTTCCTACACATTTGCTCCAATTCAAAGCCAGTTTAGAGACTGCTTTGCACTCTAATATGGAGATCGGTCCGTATATTCAGCAATTAAGTTGTGTTAATCCCCTCAAGTAAGAATTCTGGGGAATTTCATTGTGCACGCTCTGTACGTGCGTTACTCCCCTCAAGTAAGAATTCTGGGGAATTTCATTGTGCACGCTCTGTACGTGCGATACAGAAACGAGGAATTATAATGTGATATCTCACTGTGTTGAACGTCAGTTCGATTCTCGGTCGATGCATGGTAAGATATTTGGTACTGAAGTCGCACCCCTGAGGGCCTAAACATTCCTAACACTGACGATAAGGAGTTAGAGCAAGCATCACACGACTGGAGCAGTTGGTGCTGTCTACTAATCCTAATTTATGACGAAACTAAAATGTACTTGAAGCCCCTTAAATGTAAGTAATGGACTAACTTTGTGGAGTGATCCTTCTTCATAACGTGGTAAGTTACTCAGTTGTTCAATAAATTCCCGAAGGTACATTTAATATGCTCCATGTCAGTGCATTAGCTCATATAAAAGTAACAAACCAGCACCTAAATGCAAAATGTGTATTATCATATTCAGTATTACTTCCTTCTACATGCTTCAACCCCGCCTGATCATCTTCAGGGAGAACGGTTATTTACATATAAATTATTTACATATAAAACTGTGCACTCGCAACTGTGTGTGAAGTCAGCTGCACATGTTCATTTCAACCGTACCGTAGCAGTTTTATACGTAAATAACCGTTCTCCCTGAAGATGACCCGGCGAGGTTGAAACATGTAGGAGGAAGTAACAGTAATAGTGAATATAGTAATACACATCGTGCGTTCATTTGGTGGTGTGTTACTTCCACAGCTACATCACTCGATCCATAAAATCTTACACGCTACTGAGTCCAGACAAAACTTCACGTCCTATTTCTCTAACATTTCGTATTTTAACAACGAAACTAAGCCTTACAGGTTTTATACGAAAAGCCAGTAGGCGAAATCTGAGAGCTGCCGTGCCGTAGATGGCCGACGCCTTGTCTGCTGTGCGTCGCCCACAGCCCTACTTCTCTTTCAAGCTCTCACTTCATCCCTCAGAAACTTATCTTCTCTATTTTATGTCTCCTTCCAGAATTAAATTTTAAGCACCTGGCATACTTACAGCTTCAACAGACATTCTCACATTCGTTATGTAACAAAGACAGTAAGTGAGTTAGGTCCCTACAGTGAGCAGGAAGCACTTAGTTTTCAAAGATCTGTAATTTGTCTTCTTCTCGATTTCCCCAAGACCCTACGAACAGAGGCTTCCAGCGTAGGGCTGAACGAGTGAAAGCTCTCTCATAAGCACACTGCAATTGTAATAAATAAAGTATTATGTGAAGCAAGTCTGTTGGGTGGTAATAACCCAGAGTTTAAGAAATATAACAAACGGTGGGTCATCTGATGATCTATCAACCGACCCCGCAGATGTGCGCTTCAGACCCACCGGAAAAAAGAGCGTTCCAGAATTATTTGTGTGTAGAAAATCAAAGTTGCCATTTTGGTAATACAATACAGTGTAGGAGGCCCGTAACGACACTTAGGCTATCTCAGGCCAGTGAGGCCTACGCGACACATCAAGTGGCGACAGCTCTACATGCAGACTTCGAAATTGAACCGTGTTAGTACTTGTTTTCTTATTGTGTATCAAAATTATACTGCACATGTTTGGTCTAGCTTCATTTATTTGAGTATTTAAATTCTGATCTTTAGTCTAGGCTATAAGATACGAAGCGGAATCCAAACAATCGACTTTTCTGGTTTTCCGACCCAGCCAACCCACCAGTTAGATGGGATAACGGAGAGTTTACTCTAATCCTGTAGGCTTTGCGTCAAAAGTTTTAGGGAGAGGAGAAAAAATCGAAACCAATCACAGGAAATTGGATGAAAACTAGATTAACTGCATGTTCAGGCGACACTGTGACTAATGCAAGTAATCTGTCACACTCTGAAGACTGAAAATTTAAAAAAGTGCAAGAGGAAATTGTAATTTATAAATTGCGTCTAGGTACAATTCCGTTGCAAAGAAAAACAGATTATAAGCAAATTTAATCATTGAAATTTTCAGAGTCTACGGACGTCTTATTGTACAAGTACATAAAGGTATTACTTAGCGTAGCGCAACTTCCTGTTCCAAGGGTTGTAACTTCAGTTCTAGTCTAAGAAAAAGAAAATATTTGTTTCACCACATAAATCACATAATTCTTTCTGTCTGCTTATGACGTGTTATTAGATATTTGCGCCATTTTCTCAAATTCAGCATGACAGGACTCTCATTAAAATTTGGCATGCAGTTCCTATATTTAGCCTTATGCCTAATGATACATAATAAGGTCAGCCTAGGATCCCCACCAGTGGAGACGGGATTAAATGCCGTATGTGTGGAAAGTTGTACAACAAATTGCGTGTTGGAACAGGAACAGTTTATTTGTAGAAAATGTCTGTGACTTGAATTGACCCTCCTGGTAATCACAATGGCCCCATCTTCACGCTGAGGCGCCAGTTACTCCACTGTCTCTAAATGTAACTTTATGTAAACACTATGCTTTGTAACCAGTTCTTTTCCTCAGTCTTTCACACTGATGTCACCCTTCTCCTACGGCATTTCAGAAAAAAATAAATGTTACTCCTAGTAATGGTTTTCTGTGCTCGATGTTGAACTAATCGAAAGGCCACGATCTACCATACTGCTGTATAACATAAGATATATATATATAAAGCAACTTTTATGTTTCGCATCAAAACCCTAGTAAAAAATATGTAAGGGAACTGTGAGAGTAGCTCCGAATTCGTGCCAACAGAAGGCGATGTCCGAACACTGTTGTAATGTCTCTGGGGACGGTTCTATACTTAATTCCTACCATTTCGTATAATTATAAAAGTACAAATTTATTTATTCTTATCTATATACTATAATTAAATGTTTATTTATTACGTTAAATGTATGACGTTGAATTTATTCATAATTTCGTAATTAGATAACGGTAGGTTTCACTGCTTTTTAAAATCATACTGACCGAAATGTAAATATATTCCGGTCGAACAACGTGTAGTTGTGTTAGGATATTTTTAGTAGCCTATTGAATACAAATCTGACGTCCGAAAGCGTTACAAGAATTTCAGGTTGTTTAGGTCCATCTGCAAATCGTGTAACTGAAACCCTTACTTTGTTGTGACTAAATCAAGAATCCGCATATGTGTGTAACCTGCAGAATGCAGAAGGAAACGTGGACCGTGGAGGGATAACGGGTAGGAGATCCACATGTTAGATGGAAGAATGATATTATAATTTACAGCTTTGAACAGGCTGTGAAGCGGTTGACTGAACAGGCTGAAGTGCGACCCGTTCGGGGACACCTGGTTAAACTTCTGGTTCCTCATGAAAAACAATGCATTTCCCTACATGCCATAAAATATTAACCACTCCAAAAAACCCCGTCACTACTGAGTTAAGTTGTGTAACAGGACAGAATTCTGCAAGTAGATCCACAGCATGGTTTTGTTATGTTTCATTTCTTTCTATTCCAGGGTTGCATTATTTTACACCCCCTTCTGTGACAAGTAGCCGATATAAACCCGGCCCAGACCTGCCAGAGCCTGGGACCAATCCGTCCCACCCCCCTTCCTCAGCGCTGGCTATATGTAATGTATAAACGAAGGCCTCAGCATACAAGGATTAATAAAGTGTATGTGTACCAGACCGTTGCTAGGCAATGGATTTCCACCGCAAGTGAAATTCAATTTCGTTTCGCAGAACCCGGAATATTGCTCTCACATTCTCGGCGCGCCAAAAAGGCGTTTGGAGTGTAATTAAGATTTAAAATTATTGCAGAATGGATAAATTTCATCATACTGCGCCATTTGCGAGATCTGATTCAGTAGGCACTTATATTAATCGCAGTTGCTACCACTTACGTCAAACGAAAATTGACCGCGTCACAGTCAGCGCCACGACAAGTATTAATGGTGCATATGGAGGAATCGCATTGGGTGACGTGACAAATGTGATTCTGCCTCCAAATAAAAAAGAAATGTACTCTTTGAAATCAGTTACTTAACGACGAAGCATCAACCAAAGAGAATATTTTTAAGAGCTGCATTGCGAAGAACTTCATACACCGAGAATTATGACGAAAGACGAAGGAACGGAAGTCTGGATATTTCCGAGCTGATGCTCAGCCAACCATAGTGGGACTTCTACTCAGTTTGCATAGTCCCTGTAGACGAGTTGTCGATAGTGCCTCGGCAAATATTTTCGCCCCGTTCTTAAGAAATCTCTTTTATCACCACTTGTAGCCATTCAGACATCTCTAAATTTGAAGGCACGCATAATTAGCAGCTGACACAGAGCTGTTACACAGATCGCATAAAGGACGAGGCTTGAAGTTTTCATGGCCGTCTAATGGAGGACTTCCTTTTTCTGTGGTATGATACCGCGTCACTGGGTAGTGGGCACATACTGCCTCCGAGATGTCTGAAGAAGAATAAACAGTGGCGCTGCGTCACGTACAAGAGAAATAGAGACTTCAGATAATGTTAAGTGTTGCAAGAAAGGACAACTAGACTCGGGCATGACGCATGGCGTCATACAACCAGCGCAACAACAGTGACGATGATATCGACGTCAGAGTATGGCGGCGACGACAAAAGATGTGGCAGTAATAACAAGGTCTAATAACACAAGAGGAAAGCAGTTTTCATTTACGTAAAAGGACATACTGGCAACATTAAAATTACGACTGACGTAAACAACACGAACCTGATCAGATTTATTCCCAGCCTAATTGGTTTTAATTGTCCCTTAAGCAGTGATAGTATCTTGTCAAATTTCGTACACGTGCGGCATTGATGTAATGCACCAAAAAAGAGCAACTACCTGTCATAAATTTATTGTTGTGATTGGATTTGGGAACTAAACGAATCTGTAGAAGAACGCAGCTACTTCAATATGGCGACACCTCTCCGAGACACTGGGAAGTTTGCGAATAGACATAAGGCATCAAACGGGGTCGACGACTGTAGCTGATTGTGCGCTTTCTGGATAGTTAGACTGCGTTTAGGTTAGCACGCACAGAGATCAATATATCCGGGACAAATAAAAGATAACGGTGACGAAAAAGTAAGTGAATTCTGACATAATCATCAGTCATGGAAAGATTCAGTCTACAAAGAGCTTGAAACCCAACCAGGATTATTTTATTCTTCGGAGTTCAGAAATGTGTGAACTGCTGGGCTGTGGACAAATCGATACACCGAACCCTAATGGTAGCAAAATTTACTGTCAAGAACAACGGTTGGATTTCACTCTAAGTGATTTAACAAAAGTTTTTTTTTTTGTTATTCGTTCAGCCATATTTGATATTTTAATTCGCAGCATAATGGTTTCATAGAGGTGGGCAACTAACGTGTTTTGTTGACGAAATACACATTGCTATCAGTGGTGATTTTACCAGTGTTCCTTACTCATGTTTATTCGTCTAATATCGAAGCTAAAGAAAAGAAGAATCTACTGAATATCTGAGTCGAATGAGTAGCGCCATTCCAACGCTTCTGGGAGGTCCCTTTTCAAATCTCGACCGTAACCATTCATCTTGTCGTCTTTTGTCTATTGTCACCAGCATATCTGACACTATTCCACGCCCGCTGCCTTCCACATCCTTGACAATTCGTTATTTAATAATCTCATACTGTTCGACGGTTATAGTCTGAATTACTGAGCATCGTTAAATAGCCCATAAATAAATAAATAAATAAGAATAAGCAGCAGCATGAGAAATAGTATATCCTCATATTCATTTCTTTAAAACAGGAAAAGAAATAACAGACAACATCTCTATTTAGCAACATAATCAACAGTGGTAGATATATTAAA
>BLKM01000907.1:1911132-1916132 GCA_013340265.1 Coptotermes formosanus | reverse complement strand
GTTTGCCTACAAACTTTGGATACTGTTTGGAGGATTTGTATTTTTTATAAACAAAGGACAAGTTTTGCATGTGTATAGACCAAGTTAAGGCTTGCGATTTATGTGTTTATAACCCAGTGTTAAGGATTGGACCTGCCTGTGTATAAAGCAAGTCTAGGCTTTGTGGAAGTCAGTATTTCACAAAAGCTCCTGCCTGCTTTCTTTTCATTACACGTACACCTGTTCTTACTGCGTATGGAGTGGCAGCGAATTAGCACAAGGCAAACTAACGTTAAGCTTTAGTTTGTGTTATCTTGGCAGCCATTACGTAGTCCTGTCTCTTATCCGTGATCACCTCCATCTCTGAAACTCTTTTTCGAACGCGTTTCCCTTACACGAAATATGAAGAGCAGGACAAAAACCCAGGTGTGTTGTGTACTATTATTGATTTAGCAATTTGCACTACACGTGTAATTTTCCTTGGAGGAGATCCTTTGTAAACAAGTGTAAACTGTTCTGCATTAGTATGGGTCCCAATCTTCAGAGTGCAATCCAAACAAACTCTGCGCGGAAGCTGTTCAATATTACTCCGCCTGTTTACCGACCAGGCTCCTCTAACCCCAAAGCCGAGTAGGGAATCATCCGAACTACCACGTTAGAATGCCCTTTTCAGCGAGGCCTGTTGGTAATTAGAACGCTGCAAAAGGTGAGATAGAACACAACTGGGCAAGACACCGGAAATGGATAAGAAGCTGAGGTCTCGAATTTAGTTGGTAAAGCTAGAAGCTGTCGGAACGACCAGCGAATGGCCCAATAGATCAAGCGCAACGTAAATTTTCACCACCAAAGCGAAAGTTAAAGAAACTTCTCGCACGGACATTAACTTGTTATCTTACAAATCTACAACAATATTACTTCAAAAAAGTCATAAATATTTGCACATTCTCTGGCCTAAGTAATTTCAGAACATAAAACAAGTGCCACTTCCGCCTCACAATTTCTCATGTCGGCCATGTCTTTATTACCCTTTATAGGAAGTCACCAATTACGTCTTTTTTCCAGCATTGACACAATGGCCATAAGAATTTTCGTGAAAAACAAATCATTTAAAACCGAAGGCCCACGCACGCACGCACGTACGCACGTACACTGCCCCGAGATCTCGGAAAGTGTACTCTTTCCTGTCTATAAAAAACGTAAGGTAAAATACTTGCGTGAGAAGAAGCGATATGAGTGTGTGGCTGCTCCTACAAGGCGACAGGTGACGGTGGCTTCATCTGTTTCCTGCATGCCCACACTTCACTTTAAAAAAAAAATACACCTCTGCGTACATACGCCGTCAAGACGTATAGGGGAAGTGGAAGTATATGTCAGTCATTATTATCCTCGGCGCTAAATCGATGTGAAAGGTGAGGCCCACGTCCCGGCCGCTCTACCTCCGGGGACACAGCCGCCGGTACAAATCGCGTAGGAGGCTCAGTAGGCACCACAGCCGCCGGTACGGGCATTGTGAGGAATAAATATAGGCCTATGGCATGCCCCTACTTGGATCCGTTCCCCTGCTCGCTATACTGAATACGCTATCTCGGTCCCGCCCACTCTGTAATGCTGATTACAAGTTTATATCCAAACTCGCTTTTTTTTTAATTTTATGCTACTTCGGTAAACTGCAAAACACTTAGAAAATTGGGTGTGTTCATACGTACAGGCCTATCTATCAAAAAATTCAAATATGGCAGGGCAGATTTTGTCGAAATTTGCTATAAGAGGTATACAGGAAAAGATTTCCTTATCATGCAGGCTATGATGATTTAGCTGCAATGTTGTCAACAGAAGAAATGGAGCTTATGTGCAGCGACTGTGTTCCGAAATTCGGTTCAGAGACCGACCATAATATTTCACGGTTTTACATTTTTAACTAGTTTTTCTTAATCCTCCTCCATACAAGTTTCAACACTCTGTGGTACATTAAAATAGACCCCGGCCGCTTACAGATTCCTTGCCATCCACTTCCAGAATATCCTTGAATATTTGTTTCGCCTTGTGTAAATTTTGTACTCGGCTTAGCGAATTCCGTGACTGCACTCTTCGCTTCCTGTGACTACTCTGTGACTACTCTGTGACTACTCTGCACTTTTACAAACGTGCCATTTCATACTGGGCACGAACAGTGGCCTCATGTTAATATTCTCACAAGCATTGTTCAAGCCACGATATCATTAAATTTCTTTAAATTTATTAAAAATTGACTGTGTGTCTCCTACACGGGCCTGCAAGTACGTCACTCTGAATCTAAAGAGGAACACAGTGAAACTGTATGGGAATATCACGCCATCTAGGGTCAAACGGATGACCTATTGCGCTGAAATGTCAAAGAATATGACCCGTTGTAATTCAGTTACTTTTCCGCAAACTGCATCAGTCATCACCATACTCTCGCTGGCGACGTGTTAAAAGAATAATCTGTATTCATTCTGTAGGTCCAAGATGGTGTGTTACGACACGTTGAGCATTCCGTGCCTGAACTTGTAACACGACCAGCATGAATCATGAAGAGTGTTGAAGGATTTTAAATTTTGAAATAAACAACTTAAAATTTAGGGTAAAAAATTTAAAAAAGGGCTATCTAATTAAACAAGTGATGTTAATCCTATTTGGCAACCGTATCATGTCCGGCTGCATAAAGGGCAAGATGCTTTTTTTGTTTACTTTCCTCCACCCAACCAGGAAAACTTTCGGATGGCACCTTGGAACATTTCTTACATACTGCTTTCCACGTTCCTCCTAATTCATTCACAATTACCCTCTGCGTGGATAACTCAAGCAATGTCTGACAAACACCGTCAAATAAAGTACGTGTAATTAACTCGTCAGCAAATATCAGCAAATTGGGTGAGTTGTAAAGCCACAGGGTCCAGCACTGCCAAGACGAAAGCCCTACAATAAACACGATACTGAACGAGTCTCTGACATCCACTTTAATAGGCTGCTATTCATCCGCTTCCTCTTTCACGGGCTTCCACACCCACCAAATTACTTTCCTTCGTGTCTACGCAACGGAACGCATTGCTGCAGTATGCCATTTACACCCGTGACGAGGATCTAAACAAGAACAACGTTAGTCCAGCTTACGCTAGGCTAGCTTCCTGATGTCAAGTATTGGGTGGCTGAATCGAAACAGATACAGCTTATGATGGCCATCATGTTATACAGCCTAATGCAAAATAAATGTCATTTTGAGAAATTAATCTTACTTAAATTTATGTTGGACAGTGACATGTATCGTGTTAGTTGACATGGATTTACTGAGTGCTAGAGCAAAAAAATACGTAGTTTAAAGTCCTTAACAAGTCAATATAACATACATATTTTCGATGTGCAGTTGTAAGGTTATTTGTGAAAGTATGAAAGTAGTTTGTATTCAGAGGAGAAAAATTAATACACAAAACAGATCACCAGAACGCCACATCACACTAACAGTCTTAACCAATCAACTATATCTCTTCCGCGAGCAACTCCAGGCTCAGAGCACAAATATCAAAACTTGCTATCAGATTCGCTAATACAGAAAGGATATGTAGCCGAAAAGCTCTTGTCTTGTATTCGGGAGATGTCTAGTTCGTATCTCAGCAGGGTCATCAATATCCTGTGGGTTTTCAGGATTTTACTCAGTCCACCAAGACAAATATCTGGACAATGCGTTCAATAGGCCACGAGCGCTTTCTTCCAAATTGCTTCCACTTCACACTTCAGTCACCCTAACTTCCACCCTATACACAGACACTCCCAGATCTGTGTAACTTTAAGTTAGCCATTTCAAACTTAAAGAAATTTTTTAAGAACTAAAAAAATGATTAAGTAACTTTCTAAAAGTCGCACAGAAGTATCTATTGCGGGAAGGAAAGCGCAATGAGACGAAGGTGGCTGAAGAATGTGACAGCGATAACGCAGACGGCGGGGCGTTCACCCTGCGGCCGATCAGGTTCTGTTTGCTGGAATGTGGATTTCAACTGGCTACCTTTTATGTACATGGACATTTGAACACATGTGTACTCAGTTCCGACGTGCACAAAATTCTACTTGCGCTGGACATTCCGGAACATAAATACTGCGCAAGTCGGGGTGCGTGTGCAGCCTAAGCTGCTTAAGAATGTCGTAGAACAAACCGCATAATGTTACAGACTGAGCCACTTCTGCGAGGATTCCCGTCCCACATCCTACTCTGTAACACGAACCTTAACGCTTATTCTCCTACCAGGAACTACGACCTATCCGCATAGCTCATTCTCACAGCAACTCAGAAACAGCTGGTCTTGTTCCTGTGTGAACTACAGTATTATACATTTACGTGCTCTGCATCACGTTTATTCGTTTCGCAGTCTCTACTGAGTACTTATGTTCTGGTGTAACGGGATCAATAAGGCTTCCTTCCATCGCGATGCGTTGCTGCTGCCATCTCGTTCTAGATGATACAAAATAAAATTACACTATCGTGCTCCTATGGTTAAATTCACACGAGATAAGAAGTGACAAATGAGTGAAAGTAATTTCCAAATTCTTCTTGCCATTATGCCACTAGTTGTGACAAATGCCTGCCGATAACCGTGGATAACAATAGTCTTCCAAGTCTCACTGCCGAGATACCTGTCCTTGCCGTTGTCGTCTTCTGTACTTCGTATTGGACACCACATTCCTTTCCTTTGCCTTTCTTTTCCTCAGTTCGTGATATAGACAATAACGTCTGTTCAGACTTCACAAGTTTTTCAGGCATTTTCACGGGAATTCCTTATTTCTTTCCGCAGGAATTCGATTTTAAAGCTATTTTAGACACTCTTAAAGGGTATTCGCTAAATTTCTGCGAATATTCTTCTATTTTCATGGTTAATGAACAGCATACACGTGTAATTCCGAAACCGAATGGGGCCCCCCCCCCCCGCCCGCGGGCGGGGGGGGGAGGGGGGGGGGGGGAGGGCGAACCCCGCCGAAACAGGAGGGGGGGGGGGGGTGAGTTAGGGGAGGGG
>BLKM01000907.1:1853485-1911049 GCA_013340265.1 Coptotermes formosanus | reverse complement strand
TCCCCCCCCCCCCCCGATCTAATGTCAATGTTAAGAGGGTGCGGAGCCATACTTCCACATCCACTTACTCCTTCAGGGCGTGGTGCTTAATTTAAGACCAGAGACAAATTTCAGCCTTTATATATTGAACAGCTGCTGTTAAAAGTCTAACGTGTCTAAAATTTTGCATTTATTACGGTAAGACTCTGAAATCTGCAACTTTGTCGACCATAGTCTGGAAATATTTGTTTTTATCTTAGCAAAACTTTATTCTGCCTAAAGGTAGCTCAGTCAAAATCATACTTCTCATCATAAGTGTAACTCCCTGGAGCTAAATCCTTCTTGCATTATTTACAAAAATTAAATACAAGCCGAGTGTTTTTAGCACCATGTCAGACTGCGTGACATTTTAAACAGGTGAATGTATTTAATGTGTTCCATGTCCGTGCACTATATTATACAAAAAAACTTTAAACACCAACCAATGCACAAAGAGTTTTTTCGTCAATCATAATGTGCTGTTGACTGTGCAGTGCACAGTCAACAGCACATTCTCGCTTAACCTTTTAAAACCTAGCGGTAACTTTACATACGACCAGGCTTAACATTAAAAAATTCTACGTGGTGCCCACATTGCGTTTGTGTGTTTTGTACGGATCTCAGAACAAACAGCAACTTTTGCCTTATAAAACATTAAGAGACTGGGTTTTTATAACCGAAGTGGAGAGTGTTTACAGCGCGGTACGCACCGAGTCCTTATATAAAACAGATACGCTTCGTCTTTAAAGGGTTAACTGTATAGTGCAACCTAGTGTAACGACAACGGAAGGTTTCTCCTTGAAGATGACCCTGCAGGGTCGAAACATGTAGGAGTGTGTTATAATTGACGAAAAAACTCTTTGTGCATTCTTTGGTGTTTAAATGTGAATGTATCTTATACAAAAGGCTTGGAATGAATATCCCACTAAAGGCCACTTTACTTTCGCAATCCTTTAATCACTGAAACAAAAGCATATGAACACTACAAAATACGAAAGTGTTGGACACGCAGTTTCCTCCTCTGCCCTGATATTTCAATTCACTACAAGTCGCCCGGCCTAAATCCATGCTGCTGTGTCAACGCAAGGCATCCAGTACCAAATGCAGAAGTTTAATATGCCCATTCACTTATACTTTCTTGTTCGGAGTAAATAACATGAAGTTCGGAACACTGTAGGTAGATTTTCCAAATGCGTTATGCAGCACTAGAATAGCTGCTGGGTTTCTGTAGTTCAGGGACTACGAACAAAAGAGTCATCTGAGAGGCAGAGAGTCCCAGAAGCAAACCTCCATATAAAACCCATATTTGCAGCGCAATATAACGTCCTCTCCGTGACTCTGCTCCGATATAGCTAGAAACCTAAAGTTATGGATCTCATCACCTGCAGCTAGACTGTCACTTGGTACAGTTATTTCACAGATTGAGGGTTTTGCGAACAAACTGTGAAGGGAGCTATTTCCGTTTAATTGAGCAGACGCAAGCCGGCAGATCTTCTGGGGATTTAAACGCATACAAAACCTATTAGTTCAGACCTTGTCATTATTCTGTCCCCATATGACAACCACTACTGTAGTTACTGGCATCTATGTCACGTGGTACTGTCCGTCGTTATCAGGCAGACGAGTTATACTTCGATGGGCAGTGCAACTTGGACCTTTGTCGATAAAAATTACATTTAGGTAGACGTGATGGCTATTTTGTCATACAGCTTTGTAGGAACTTTGTAAAGGTCATGGCGTACATGTTCAGCGAAATTCTGCCTTCACAGTACTCCTTAATGGCTGTAGTATAGTGAGTGGATTGACGGAAAAGTTACTTGTGGAAATCATAACTAAACATCGGAGTTGTCAATTTACATGTAAAATTTAAATATACTTTACAGTAGTTATATATATTGAAAAGTGACATAATTTCACTCTTCACGTCGTGCTGTTACGAAGTTAAGGCGAATGAGATGAGGGTAGAAAACTAAGATTTCGAAGGAGATAAAGGGAAAGAAAATTTTGTTCAGAATCTCTAAATGAGAAAATCACATCAGTAACGCAGAAACAGATATTTAATACACATAACTTCAACACGTTGCACTTATTGACAAAAAAAAATATATATATGGCGCACTATTTTTAGTATACATTACCCTAAATGTTTCAGCTTAAATAAGCCATATTCAGGAAGAATCAATTATCAGGGAAAAACAGGAAGTATATTAACACAAATACACTTCGTGGTCAAACACTTGACGACGATGTGTATTTGTGTTAGTGCACGTCTTGAAGACGATGTGCATTTGTTTTAGGGTACGTCTTGCCGACGATGTACATTTGTGTTAATGTACTTCTTGACGACGATGTGTATTTGTGTTAATGTATGTCTTGATGACGATGTGTATTTGTGTTAGTGTACGTCATGAAGACGATGTGTATCTGTGTTAATGTATGTCTTGATGACGATGTGTATTTGTGTTAGTGTACGTCTTCACGACGATGTGAATTTGTGTTAGTGTACGTCTTGAAGACTATGTGTATCTGTGTTAATGTATGTCTTGATGACGATGCGTATTTGTCTTAGTGTACGTCTTCACGACGATGTGTATTTGTGTTAGTGTACGTCTTCACGACGATGTGTATTTGTGTTAATGAAGGTCTTGATGACGATGTGTATTTGTGTTAGTGTACATCTTCACGACATGTGTATTTGTGTTAGTGTACGTCTTCACGACGATGTGTATTTGTGTTAATGTACGTCTTGAAGGCATGTGTATGTGTTAGTGTACGTCTTCACGACGATGTGTATTTGTGTTAATGTACGTCTTGAAGGCATGTGTATTTGTGTTAGTGTACGTCTTGACGACATGTGTATTTGTGTTAATGTACCGTACTTCTTGTTTCTCTCGTGTAATTCATTCCTCCTGGAGATGGCTTATTTAAGCTGCAAAATATAGGGGAATGTGTATAATAAGTAGTACAACATATATATTTTTGTCCATAAGTGCAATAATTTGGAATTACGTGTAATAAATAGATATCTAACGCACGAAATATGTAAAATATACAGTTTACAAAACGGATGACGCATTAATACCGATACTGACCTAAAATTAATAGGATGTTAAGGAGTGGACATAAGTGAAAGGGCTTGTAGTCTAATAAAAAGATTTGTGAGTACGCTGATGAATATTCAGATGTAAAGACAGCAGTGCATTTCTTAACCATCTGGGCAGATATCAGCTTTAAATTAGACCCGGCTGTGTGGCGACACATGCAACTTTTCCCGTGCCTGAAAAATAATTATAGCGTTATATAATTTTACTTTTGATACATCCAATGGGAGGAAAAATTTACATATGCGAATATAATCCATTAATATTAGGCAACATAAACGGCTGTCATGCAGCCATATGAGTCACGCGGACAGAATATTTTCATTAAAAAGCCTGGGAATTACACTGACAGAAAAATGGGTGAGAGGTTTCACAAACATAATTTTCCTTCCGTTTGTAAGTTATTAAAACCCCGTGTAAATGCATGCATATTACATTGCTCTCTCTCCGTTCGGAAACCACAGTAAGTAGGAACAAACATTTCTTGTAATTCGAATACTCTCAGTAAATTTCAATCATTCAATTTTCTTACATTTCACCAGGCAGTGTTCCTCTTCTAATCTTATTAGTCGTAGTAGTCTTCGGTTTTAAATACGGAGCAGTATAATTTAATTTGTATGACGTTCCCACAGAAATTTTAAATTAATAAATAAACTGATTCGTACGACTGACGTTGCGCTCGTATGACATCCCTTGCAACTTAAAGCAGGTCTTGCCCAGACGTTTCAAACGTACGCTTCTAGTTACGTAATTGAAAGAGCGAAAGAGGAGACATTGATATAAAAACAAAGGACGAACATCAACAAGAGAAAAAGTCGTTTGTTAATCAGGGAAGTCGTTTGTTGAAACTTCGGTTTTAGCCTGGGGCTTTAAGTTCCAAGATTTACAAAGATAATCAGGATGACGTAATGCAATTAAAAGTAGCAAGATTGAGAAGTGGAAAGAGACCCATTGGTAATAAGTTTACTGATTAATTCATTCTAAACTTACAAAAAGGGAAAACAGCTCAAAGAAATTACAGATTCAAATTACAGGACAACGGCACAACCTGGAGAGAAGAGACACAATGCCGACGAAACCAAAACTAATAACCATTACATACTTGTACCGAAATTTAAAGAGCGCCGTTTGGTACCTGCTTGGATAGGACTCACAGAAAACACGGAAACTGCAAGTAATAGAGGACATTAGTTGTATAGTAAGTACAGCATCTCTCTTTAAGCTTTCGTATATTGATTCTACAACATTATGTTAGTCCGTGCAGCAAAACACAGAAACACTAACTATGATAAGTCACACTTTATAGGTCACAAGATAGATTCTGGACTCCCAGTGTTAGAAAATATCAAAAGTTCTCATACAGGCTGTCGATCTGCCTACTTTAGTAAGTTTTAATGTCAGGACAGCGACAGTTTTTAAACTCAGGAAAAGCGCCTTTGCACCCCAAAGTCAAACTTCTTTTCACAATCACAAACAACACTGAAACAGGCACCTCTCGGCTGAATATAAGGCCCAGTCTCTCACTGCATAACTATCTATTTATCCGTAATTCTTTTATATTCTTTGATTTTTGTGAAGATCTTCTTAAATACAGATTCCCTCTATGTTGCACTGTCGGACCTAACCTCAAATATTCGCATCACTGCGGCGTTTTCAACTGCTGGTTTACAAACCGGATTTAATATCCAGTGTGTGGGTATGACAATGTCATCTTCATTAATTCAACACGTCTGGCTTGTACGTTGCATTAGTTATTGCCATCAAACTGAAAGCTAAAGAAAATATTTTCACGGCTGCCATACTGTTATTTCACATTTTACAACGACGACACTACCTAAACAACAGTTTCCTACCTTTCCAAGATCCATTACTGTGCTTCATTTTGGGGCTAAAAATGAGTGGCATTAGGGACAATATTCCTCTCAATTCCGCCCGCCCATTATAGCGTTGGTACTGATTGTAGCGAATTATGGATTAGGCAGTAGATTTTCCTGTAATGGCAAAACATTCGTATCTATTCATGGCGTAACATAAATTCATATTTACTTTCACACAAATCAGTTAACTGAGTCAGAAGCAGAAAAGAAGGTGACAGAGCGAGGAACTCGAAAAATCCTACATTTTCTTCCGTAGGAGGGGGAATGTGCTAAATATTTTAGTAATGTGTAACGTATTTGCTTCTGCTTTCTAGAATATTAAATACTCTAGCGTATTCACAAATAAACTCATTACATTAAATAAGAGAGTTTGTGTTAGTTTTCACGACGCGCAGCACTACCATTGCTTTGCTTCAGAAAAAACTCTGCGCGTGCATTCAGTTTTATGTACTATATTGATGTCCATGTCCAAACACCCGTATATAAATAGCTGTAACTATATTGGGGTGGTAACAAAAAACTGAAAATATTGGGCCTGTCTACGTATCTAATGAGTAATACATGTTAAATCTCTTGAACTGTGTAGTGTTATCCTGATATTATTAATTCGCATTATACTTTAACAATCATTATTAGTAGATTTCGAACATGGTGTCTGTATGTCTGTAGAACATAGCCCCGCCTGTATCATATATTTATTTATTCGTCGTTTATTTGATAATAGGACGATTAGTAATAGCGAATTGAAAGTAATGTAGAAAAATGTCGTGGCCTGCTTTGTGATGAAATTTGAGAAAAATTTGCCGAAAAAACTGAGAAATATCACGAAAAAATTTGGATTGCCTTATCTGATTTAGACTAAAAAGTTAACCCTACAAACCTACCATGAACGCACACAGGGGGAGTAACGGTATAGCTCTACTCTTTCTTTAACCTCAGCGCTAGAGGGGGCGGGTGGTTAAGGGCACGCCCCAAAAGCTTTAGCCCCCGGGAAGGAGACCCTGTACCCATTGTATAGGAGGCTTGGTGCGCACCAGGGCCGGTCGTGATAGGTGCGGAAAGACGCCCCTACCGGGATTCGATCCCCGTACCTTCCAACCTGTAGCGACTCGCCATACCTATTAAGCTGTCCCGGCCTACCCGATTCAAACCAGAATATCTAAAAAAAACCAACAGCAGTCCTTCCCACTCATCCGCGGCCTTATTTGTGTATTCCACAAAACCGATGTCTGCATGAAGCGGATTCGCGTAATGAGGTCTGCAGGTGTGACCGAAAAAAAAGCATGCGAAATGCACGCACGCATATGAGGGTTCAGCCAGTCGCCATGTGAAGCAATATGTCTGTCAGTCGTGTCCAGCATGTCTGCCCAAATAGCCACTAGACCGATATTAATTAAGCGCGGGCCTGAGGCATCGATGCGCTGTCGTTCTTAGCCGCCTCACCTCGACTGCCGGTCTCTAACCTGTGTACAGAAAGTGTAGCGGATGGGACCCGCCCTCCCACAGGCTGAGCTGCTAAGTGGGAGGTCCTCATTCTACACCACTTCATTGAGCAGGTACAGTCATACGCGTAATTATATAACGGCAATGGAAACGTACAAGTTACTCAGTCCACGCTGTTATGTCCTTACTTAACACAACTGACATCAGTGAGGTTTCTACTGTTCCGTTATGATCTCCTTACCCATTTTCAGGTAGCGTTATTACTTTAATGACACGTGAACAAGCCAAGACTATTAGAGTTATATTCCCAAAGAAAGAATAAAACTCTACCACGTTCTACAGTAATCGTCACTTATTCCGACAGTTCGGTTTTTGTTGCAGAAAACTTATGCCTACAGCACGACGGACATCGTGGTTTGGCTGCTTTGTCCCGTCATTAACTGCCAACCTGCAGGCGGAATCAAAGTTTGAAGATCAACGGAAACTTCTTACATAATTTTTTTTCCATAATGCGAATATGGTGGCCACGCGAAACTAAGCGGAAGTAGTCATGTAACTTACTATGCACTGTATTTAATGGTTGTATTATAAACTCATTTTGAAAAAAACTACATCTTATTTTAACGTAACATTTTTATTCCCATATGGTTCCAAAGATTTTCTTCAGCTTTGTGGGTTGCCTTTGATATTAATATAGACGTCACATTTACAACAGTTTTATGGGACCTATTTGAATTTATCATATATTTACACTTGCACTGTTCTTAACAAAACATAACTGTAAGGACCAAAACGTAAATACTGTGAATGCTTTTTTATTTGATCCCGTTGAAGTGCACCAGTTTGAATGTTTGCCATATTTTCCTTGATTTTTTCAAACCGTACAAAATGAATGACATGACCTATTTTACAATAATCTGTGACACGTTCAAGGTACCGTCTCACCAACCTGCCATTTACAGCCCTACTACCATGACACACACCACTCTACGCAACTTCACAGCAAACACCTTCATCAAGTCACTACGTTCGATTGTATGGTCTGCAGAATTTGCGTATCTCCAAACATCATGTAAGTCAAACTGGAAAGAGGGATGATGAAGTGGCCGCAGCCTACTTCAAGGTACTGCCTTACAATGAATTTGGTAGGACAGGAGAATCAGCGAGAAATGTGAATGCAGGCAATCAATTACTAGGCCGAGAGATCCAAAGCAAGTATCTTCGAAAGAGAAGAATTTTACAGATTTACCCATTATTCTTGAAGAAAATTCTGAAAACCGTCGACTGGGTGTGTGACATGGATTCAGAGCGCTAAGAGCACAGATATTATTCATGGCTGTATATACGGAGCACGGGGAATTATGAGAGTAATAGTTCCGCACTGCTCTATGAAGGAAAGCTTGATACGAAGAAGAGTGGCCTCAGTGCTAGTAACGTCATCGTTAGTAAATGATCCGGATGATAGCGGGTTTATCGTGAAATACAGACATAATTTCCTTGATTTACTTTTTATCTTTGTCTCAGAAAACAACCAAGTTCAATTACGTCAATTAAGTTGCAATGAATACTGCTCATTCAAGACAAGAAAAAAGTAAATACAAATTCAAAAGCTTAAGTCAGAAATATATTCACTTCCTTACAGATATCTCGTGACACAAAAGCTGTAAGAAAAGTCAATTGCATAGCTGTGTGGATGAAAATGTGTACCAGCACATTGTAGCACACTTCAGGTTTGCATCGACCAGTACCCAAATGTGAACGATTAATTACAATATAGGCCCTGGTAAAATTGATGATTTAGCCTACTAACATTCTGTTAACATGAAAATGTAACAAAAACAGTGTATGTTATCATAATCAAATGAAACCAACCAGTTGTGAGAAATGGCTGCGTTCGAATTTAATTACAAACTTCCAAACAAATTCGGTAACTGTGGTCAACAACGCATCATGTTATAACATACAAATATGTAAAGTTCAATACTGAAAAATTTAAAAAGCGGGATGATTAATTGGCTTCATAAATATAAGGTTCAGTTGTGCAAAGCCATTCAAATTCCAGAAACATCTTACAAGAAGGAGAGATTTAAATTTCTCACGGCGGTGAATGTGAAGCCAATGCTTCAAGAATTCCGCGCTGAGTATTCCACTAGACCTGTGGGAAGAATGTCCATAGCCGTATCCCAGGAAGTTCTTCATTGTACGAGAAATTTTCCACAGACTAAACGTGTTCAAATTATTTCCTTCTTTCCTTCGCTTAACCCCCTACAATAGGTAGGTGAATCTCACAGAATAAATCTGGGCAGAATTTAAACAGCTTCATAAAGAATATTTTGATTCAAGACGAAAGACTGAAAAAATAAAAGATAAACCTATGATTTCGAAATGACACTCACGACACGGAAATAAAATCGTCCACCAGTATAACTAGGTTAAAGCACTGTATACAAAGAACTGAACTAGTTTATCGTCCCTGCTTGCTCAATACATATGCTTCTCTGACGTTCTGCATCTGCTTTACAAACGATGCCTTCTGGCCAGTTTCGTTTCAGAATTAACTTATGAAATGAAACAATTAATCCCTTAGACCTTTGGTAGCACAAAGGATTGGCCCATCGCGAAACACCCACATACGTAGGCGAGCATAAACGCAGAATAGAAGCGAACGCACATCCACGCCTCCAGCTGGGATTCTAACCCGCGATTCTAGTGTTTCAAAAATAGAAGACAGTACCTGGCCCATAGCTAAATCTGTAACACGCCGATACGGAGCAAATGGGCCCCGCGAATCCATCCGTGATAATAAATGTGTATCAGGCGCACATCCACTAACCTGCTTTTTGAATTAACCCTTTAAAGACGAAGCGTATCTGTTTTATGTAAGGGCTCAGTGCGTACCGCGCTGTAAACACTCTCCACTTCAGTTATAAAAACCAGTCTCTTAATATTTCATAAGGCAAAAGTTGCTGTTTGTTCTGAGATCCGTACAAAACACATAAACGCAATGTGGGCACCACGCAAACTTTTTTAATGTTAAACCTGGTGGTACGTAAAGTTACCGCTAGGCTTTAAAAGGTTAACATTGCAGAGTTTGTTAGTAGCGTAAACTATACGTACTGTGTTGTGATTACACTAGAGCCCTGTTACAGCGGAATGATGCAATATTCATGTCACTGATACGATAAACCTTTCGAGAGCAAGAAAATATGTAAGAGTGTGGAAACAGCTTATAGCGTTACAGGGCTTCCTACTATCAGTGTTACCGGATTTCATAACTGCATCGTCTTATATCGGCAACAGTGGCCCAAGACAAAACTTATAACCCAGTGTTGTAGTTGAATCAACACAGTGCGCCTCCTTCCCTTTGCTCTGTACACAGTACCCTCTCAAAGTTTCATTTCTCTCGTGTTTGTTTAACGCCTATATGTCAACTACCAAACATACATAACATGAAATGAGAGGATTACACACTTCAGTGGTACAGTATATAACAAAAGCAGCCGTGTTCTATTTAAAGATAGTCTTACTATTTCTGTATGAAGAGACTATGGAAAAGCAGAACAGGTTAGCAGCACACATGGAAGACCTCGTAGAAAATCGTATATCGTACTTGACCGTGCTTAACTTTGCACTCCCTTTCACTTTACAAACTTCACTGCTTTCTCGTTCAATAATTCTGCGCAAAGAGTTAATGTCAACGTACCACCCAACGGCAATGAAATGACAAGACGTCACTAAATGTGAAAGCAATGGAGTCCTGTTTCATCAGGTATCAGTTGCTCCGTTGCCAAAGAATCACGCCACCACACCCACTTACGGAATCCTCACTTTGTTAAAAATTTCCTTTTTACTCCAAGACAAAGTAACAGGCACAATTATAATTCTGTATGTTTATATTTATATTTACATTTGAATCTACACTTTTTTGGAAAGAAAATGGAAAAATGAAAAACTGTGAAGAGTTGTAACAAGTTTTCGGTGAATTTAATTCGCCTCCAGTTTCGTTGTAAATACAATTGTGATTGTTGCCGTCATTCTCACATACAAAGGAACAAACCATGTACCCTTATGTTTCATTAAACAATTTGCCCGAACAGCTTAGTGTGCAAGGTTGGTGCGTTGGTTCCTTTCCCAGAAAGCATAAAATCTTCATTCTATTTGTATTCAGCAAGACAAGGCGGGCCTTCTTGCGTAGCGACTGCACTGCCTCTACAACGCAAAACTAAAGACACGTGTTTGGTTAATGCATATTCTTCTCTGTAGTTCTTGCTGGTTCTTAAAAGGGTTTCTAGTTCAACAGTTCTGAAGAAATATCCTGATAATTTTATTTCAGGCTATGTATTACACTGTGGTACACACCTTCAAATTTGTTATATTGTTTCAGAATTTTGGCACGCTGTGGGAAAACTTCCCACGTAATTTTAGAAATTTATGTAACATACAATGTTTTTCTTTTAGCTTAACTACTATTGTTTCAAAAAATTAAGTCCGGTTAGGTCTTAACCAATTCTTTTCATACATCGGGTAACTTTCTTAACCAAAATGTTGGTATCCAACGGGATGATCCACTTTAGTTCAAAAATATTATGTTAAAAACAGGTAATGCAGCATGACATGTCCATACAGACAATGAAATTGAATAATGTAAACACACGTCGGAATTGTTTCAAGTTGTGCATATTTCTGATGCACGTTTCTTTTTCTTTGGTGCAACAGAATCGGGCCTAGGCCGTCTCCCTGTTGAGGTTCCTAAATCACTCACACACACACACACACACACACACACACACACACACACACACACACACACACACACACACACACACACACACACACACACCACACCACACCACACCACACCACACCACACATCCGGTTGGACACCTCTGAACGAGTGATCAGTTCGCCGCAGTGGCCGCTACCCACACAACACGCGAGCACGCAAGGAGAACACTTCCATGCCCTCAGCTGCAAAAGAACACGTGATCTCAGCAAGCAAGCAGCTTCAGACCTACGCCTTAGACCGCACGGCCATCGGGATTGACATGTGAAGTACATCGTACAACGAAACTGAATCAGGTTACAAATTACGTACAGATGAACGGCGAGACATGCTGATACGGACGGTAATGTGGGTCGGATATGCACGAGTAAATTAGTGTGCATTAACGCCCGGCACCGTAATTTTACTGAAAATACTGGAAGAATCAGGATAATCGAAATTTGAACCCGACTGCTAAGTTATATATAGTGTGTGTGCGCGTGCGTGCGTGCGTGCGTGTGTAGCTATGTATGTGTGTATGCGTGTGTGTGTGTGTATGTATGTATGTATTATGTATGCGTGTATTATGTATTTATGTACGTACATACATATGTGTGTGTGTTTAGTTTTCGTCCAATTGTGTAATAACGTCCATCAGTGAAACCTTAACGCTGATTGTTTATTTATAATTAGTCCTTAGGCTTTCAGCGTCGATATGCTGTGTTATACAAACATGGGATGACATTTAAAATACTCGCACGTAACAGTGAATTTGCCACTTACAATAAAGCATTAAAACTGAACTGGAACTCTAAAAGCCATGACACAAAAAAACAGCGGGCGAAAATTATTAAAGTCGCGGTATATTTTCTAATTTATATTGGAGAATGAAAGTTTTGTCAATTTTGGAAGGAAGTTTCTACGCAATATTCGTGTAGTTATGGAGCCGGGAATTTTAATGACACTGTTCTGCACACCAACGGCCTGGTGTATCCCATTCAATTAGATCTACCGAGCAGGCAACTGCCAGCCAGTAATCTGCTGCCCACACTGTGTCGTGGTTCTTACTGGAATTAGCTACAATTTCGTCCCACAAACTGTTTCTGAAATGCACAATTTAATGCTTGTCTCTCTTATTATGGGCCTATATTGGTAATGGGGTTTTAATTAAACTTTGTGTTGCGTTAACGACCATACTTAAAGTATCCCTATTTCTACTCACACTTCGAACTGTGAACAGGAACGGCATAAGGAACTATTTTTTCTGCGAATTTTCCCTCTTCTTCGAAGTGAATTTCAAACACTCCGGGCAAAATTTCTGTCGCTAACGAAAATTCATTTCTTTGCTCACTTAGCCTTTACTTAACAATGCTGTCAATAGCTCACATTACGTGTTATAGGACTGGCTCTTTACTGATTAATGACATGAACCGGATCTGGAAGGAACTGTCCGAGGCCCTCTTTGCCATATTATTGCGGAATATGTTTGGAGGGACTGAGGACAATTATGTAAACTGTTTTCTGGTTTCTGGGTTTTTTACACGATGTGCGAAGCGAATTTACCGACGACGTTTCGGTACTCCCTGTGGGTCCCATCTTCACTGATCAAATGAACACTGCTCATTTAACCAGCGAAGATGGGACCCACAGGGAGTTCCGAAACGTCGTTGGTAAACTCGCTTCGCACATTGTGTGAAAACCGAGAAACTAGGTAACAGTACTTATTTCATGGTGAAAGCTTAAAATCAAGAATTATGTAAATTGCCTCCAGCCGCGATAAAATCAGGAATTCAGTAATATCAATTGGGTGTGTGACTCTTGGTAACTACAAGCGTATTAAACTAGTTTAAAAATTATTATAATTTGCTTTTTATGTCCATCCATCCATCCATCCATCCATCCATCCATCCATCCATCTATCTATCTATCTATCTATCTGTCTATCTATCGATCTATCTGTCTGTCTACCTGTCTATCTGCCTGCCTGCCTGTCTGTCTGTCTGTCTATCTGCCTGCCTGCCTGTCTGCCTGCCTACCTGCCTGCCTGTCTCTGTCTGTCTGTCTGTCTATCTGTCTATCTATCTATCTACCTACCTATCTATCTACCTATCTATCAGTTTTGCAGTGCTTCACCGGATACCTGTATTCGGTCGTCACAGTTGCCGGTTTATTGTGTCGTCATATGCAAATATTCATGGAAATGTTGAAGGAAATTACTTCGTGGCTTCTTTGGAGATTTTGAGGAAATTGGCTGCATTTCTGAGGCCGTTTTGGGAGGCTAGAATGAGAGATGTGCCTAATTGCTTTCAATTTTCTGATAAATGAAGCGCAGTTTTAAATTCTAATACGCATTCCTCCCTTGTGTACAGAGTTTTTAAAGCAGACAACTGAGCAAAACAGCCGAGATGCTATCTCACACTGTGAATATAAATGAATTCTAAAACTATGACTCGACACCCGTTACACGCATTTCTGCCAATGAATGCCATTCTAAGCCATTTAATTTTGTCAAAATCGAAGCTACCTCCAAAAACACACCTTATTATTTATTATTATTTATACACTTTCCTCGAATGGTTCGCAGGGGAATTTCATACTAGACATTGTAACTATTTTGCTATTATTACTTTACATAACAATAATAACAATTTAAATGTCCAATTTTTGTAGCATCTAAAAATGGGACGTGTTCGTGCGTAGCGAATCTAAAGTAAGTTGTGGTGGACTAGTTTACGACAGTGTCCCAGTATATGACTGAGATGACTGAGAAAGCCGATGAAACACCTCGGCCAGTGCTACCGGTCTCAGTGCCGAAGCTTGAAAGAGCAAAATCTCGAGTTCGAAGCAGAAATGTTCACCACCTGACTTCGACATTCGGTGGCACTGACTCCTATTCCAGAAATGTTCTGCCCCACGTTTCGACAGGGCCGCGACCGTCTAACTAGCCTTTCTTATTCTTTAGCAGAGTGCCTCCAGACGAGAAACTGCGACATCTTGGTCTTCAGTATGGTTGTTTTCCTAAAGAAGTCACTGTCATCGCCAAAATAAAAATCTTCATGATTTTCTCCTTCAGTTAAGAGAAGAAAAATTTATTGTCACGTTTCGTCCAGTATAGTGTTACAGACCTGAATCTCGAACAGCAGTTCTAGAATTCAGCTTCCTCTGTGTTGGACCTGTAACGACTCTAGAAAAACACGTAAAATGCAATAAATTTGTTTGCAAAGACCACAAAACCCTTTTGTTCTTATATATGCAAAAATAACGCATATAACAAGGTAAGTCTTAAAGCAATGCTCCTTATTTAAACGCAGGAGAATAGAGTAGTGTTTCTATACAGTGTTAGTCAATAAAAAAACTAATTAAATTAACCCGGTTAGAACGTTCGAAAATCACAATTCCTACAGAGCTATTCCGCTCCTATTGTTTCTCTGTTCTTCTTCGAAACGAAACACTTGCAAGCAGGGGATATAAAAAGCCCAAACAGTGCCACACCATCTGCATCCGTGTTGGTAAAACTGACAAACCTATTGTTTCTAGCTCTAAATGTAAATCTACAGGCACCGTTTGTGTTGTTTAACGCAAGTGGAACTCTAAGAAGACGTGCAGCGCCATCAGACGCTACGTGTTTTCTGGGCCTCGGTGCAAGATGGCGGTAAGACCATTCACGATTCTGCCCAATTACTCCTGGTAATAAACCTCTCGCACTCGCCGGGTAGAAGGCTAGCGGTACCTGGACACTAATGACGTACCAGTATCTGAAGCTGCGAAGCCAAACTCTGGTCGTGATTTGAGAGTGACTTCTTTATTGCTTCCTGCTTAAAAGTGTCCGTTGTGAAAATTAGAAACTTTGGCAATAACGTCCGTCTGTGTTTGGTGGCCTTTGAATTTTATTTCCTCACTGCTTGCCGCTTTTCTTTTGACCTCACCAGTGGGAAGGAGTATTTGAACCATCAAATTACCTTTTATTTGACTTGGGAGTGAGACTTCGAACTTGTAACTACCACACATATTTCCAGTTAGTCTTTCTCATCTAATTTACTAAGCCTGGACTGTAAACAAGACTCGGATGTTCGGTTAGATAGTCAAGCCAACACAATAATTCAGGCTGTTTAGAAAGCCACTCCACTGCTGTCCATATTTTCTTAACTATTTATGGCATTTATGTAATAAAAGAACACGGCAATGGAAAATAAGTCAGTATAGTCGGGTCTCCATATTCTCTGGCCCTGTATTCGCGGATTCGTGTCTTCCCGGTAGCGGTCGCGAAATTTAAATTTACTAAAATATTACTGCGCTTATGTGAATACCCGTGGGTTCTAAACAAAGCGCATCTAGTGACGGACAAAAGCCTAAAGTGGCCAAGAAAGTGATGGCTTTGAACGAGAAAGTGCGGATTCTCAACTATGTAATAAAATTTTGATACAGTATTTTCAGAAACATGGGTCTAAAATGTTACTGATTATTGTAAAACAAATAAAAGCTTAATAACGCACTTAAGAATTTTTCTGTTAATTCTAAATGGTTGCGTTAAGTGTTTAGGCATACATAGAAAACATCGAGCTATTTGGGCGAGAGTACAGATTTTCGCGGAATTTCAAGTTTTCGCGGGAAATGTCGACACGTAACCCCCTCGAATACCGAGACCCGACTGTAGTTCCTTTCCTGTAAATTTCAGCCCTTAAAAATATCTGCATCGCTGGAGTTAAATCACATTCGAATGACGCAGAAACTGAATCGAGAATAACACACTGAATATTGCTGTAAGGCCACTATGCTCCATCTTGCTGACAGTTTTCTTTCTTCCTTTCTAACTTCGGAACAGTGACTGTTGCCATCATATCAAAGTATGTGACATGTTATTTCCTATTACTTGGCCTCCGCGATTGTCATGTATGATGTCCATCGACCCGTTTTTGTGGGATTATGCCAAAATGCCGAATATGGGGGTAACGGGCAGGTGGCCAGCTTAGATGAACAAAAGACAGAGGACACTGTAGTTTTCCCGGGGATGCTGTGGTGAGTATGGACTGAAATCAATTATCGACTAGATATCTACCTTGTCACATGGAAGTTTAACGATAAAACCTACCTCAGTTTCAGTGCTCTTACGTCCTTCGAGTGCCCGCGAATCTCCTATTAAATCTCTATGTCCGTCCGGCTGTCTGAACACACATAACAAATTGTGAACCGCTCAACATGTTTTCATTAAAATTGATATTCACGAATTCTACATAAATTTTTCAAGGCATTTGGTTTACCTTCAGTTAGGGCAAATTTGCCACCACGTTACATGAAAGCCTACATGCATGAATAAACAAAAGCATTACTTCTTTGCGCAGGTTCTTTCGCAACCATGCTCGGCGCGCGTGTGACGTCTGTTAGGCTGCTGCTAAGGCAACACTAAACCATACATTCTGTGCCGTGCAAAATCTGTACAGAAGCAAAAAGCTTCATAGTGTTTATGCTATGCGTGCACTTCCTGACTCATTTCACTACGTATAACAGTTACGCTATGCGTGCACTTTCTGACTCATTTGACTACGTATAACAGTTACGCTATGCGTGCACTTTCTGACTCATTTGACTACGTATAACAGTTACGCTACGCGTGCACTTCCTGACTCATTTGACTGCGTATAACAGTTACGCTACGCGTGCACTTCCTGACTTTACCTTGACTCAGTATGATGGTTAAGAAAGCAAAGTCTCCCGAGGCTCAGATGCTTCGTTCTGGACATCCTACCCGTTGCGGCTCGTTGTGATATTATTGTTCCTCACTCTGAATAAGTGCATTAATAAGAGATGACCGAGCAACTTAGCTCAACCGGTAATGTTTCTAAATTCGATTCGGCTTCTGTCTGTCTGGAATTTGTACCCTGGAACGGAATATACTGACTGATTTCTTTTGTGGCTTTCCTGAGTTCGTCCGGCAGATTCTCGGACACTACTTCAAAACAGGCCATTCTAGGCTACTCAGACCTTCCTTCCAATTACTTATTCACTAGTCGCCCCACTATTCCACGATGCATACAAACAAAAAAACAAAAAACAAACAAACAAACAAAAAACAAACAAACCAGATCTGTACATTTTTCTTCGATGTTTCTCATGGATCGGTCTGTTCATAAGTTTGCAAGATTCTACGTTAAATCACGCTCACTTTTTCAAAACGCCACGGTGCACATGGCTACCATTTTAGTATTCTTTCAGAAAAATAACCCAAGGAACTTCGAGGTATCAAGAAGCAACACAGGACAAACTTGCCTCTCTAATTTTTGAGTGCGAATAACTTACGGCTATAAATATGGTTCAACAGCGCCACGTTCCGCTGTGTCGAACCTATTGATCGCAACTGGTCCGCCCGTAATCTTTTAGCAAATTACACCACCCAAATACGGCCAGTGAATAAGCCTGCCCATCTGCTTTTTTTTCCCAAAGCCAAGACTTTCCGAAGGAAAAATATAATTTGGAGCATGGAAGCTTATATGGATGACATTAAAATGCATCTTGAAGAAACAAGGCCTACGGACGTGGAAGCGGATTCATCTCACCCCAGGCTAGACTCTGGTAACCTGTTCTTCCAAAAGTGGCAATGAATAGCGAGCAACATGGTGACATGCCGAATGGCTGCTGAAGCGCTCTGCTTCTTCGAGTTGGCGAAAGCTATTCAAATCGTAAGGCGCCTTTCTAACCTTGTATGGGGAGACGCAACGACCCTGTGTTCGAAACTGTTACAACAGCGAAATTATGCAAGCAGCCTTCTTACGGCAGAGACCAACTGGAGCCGGATATTAATGTTGTATCGTATTTCGGAGGTGCTGTGTTCCGACTGCAGGAATAAAATCGCGGTATTTTGCTAGGGCTTGCCCTGTAGTCCCTTAAGTTCTCTAAGCAAATATTACCAGTTTTTATAACTTCCTCTTTCTTTTCAAGGTATATGTACACTCTCACTGACAGTAAGTATATCATGTAGTTGATTAATAGTCGTTGTATGTGGAGAGGTAGAAAGATAATAAAAGCAAAGGAAATGAAATGAATGAAAGACTATGTCAGGAGAGAAGGAAGGACGCGAGGCAGGCAGGCAGGAAGGAAGAAAGGAAGGAAGGAAGGAAGGAAGGAAGGAAGGAAGGAACGAACGAACGAAGCAAGGAAGAAGTAGAAAACCTAAGGATTTGGTGTGCACTTGTGTATATGAAATTACAAAAATGGGTCCGGTTCCCAAAACTAAGTAAGTTGTAAGGTAAAAATTAGAAAGCAGAATATGTTACATAAATTCGTGTTTAAAATGCAATCACAGAAGACATAAGTGAAGACTGACAAAATTTCCATACAAAGTACACTGCGCGATTTGCTGCATCTAATGGTAACAAATATGCTGACACAACCTGGCTACACTTTCTAAGCGACGTCTTCATTTCTGTCTGAATAAGGAGGGGTGAAAGATGTTACTCGCACAAGCAATAAGCACGTTGACTGCAGGCGCTCGTAATTTAGACACATGTCTATATGATAAATTAAAATGTGTTCAGCACCGAAAAAAAAAGATATCTTGAGAACGTCACAGTACTTAACAATTCTCAAATACTTTCAGTTCAGTAAATAACTACTCACTTACGTGGAGACTAGCTCGGTAAAGATTAACTTCTGCTGTCCCATTGTCGACATCACATATAACATACACTGTGCCTCCATGACGCCCGCTCGTTTGCATGACCCACCTTATTATTTATCGTCATTATGTTGACAATTGAAAGTGGTTCACTGTTTATTGTATAAAAAATTAACAGTTTACGACGCATGTAACTGACTGACATTTTAATGTACGAGCATTTTATAACAAATATTTAAAAACTTAGTTCCCACATGACGGACAAAACGCCGCCACTCCTTTCTGGCGACCAAATGGTTAATTCTGTCTTGAAAACAAAATCGGTGCTTATTTTGAGAATTATACTAAACCAATAAACGCATTATGTATGTAGAATTCATCAAAATTTGATACTGAAGTGTGCAGTAACCACGCGCATTACATATTTCTTTACTTCAAATGCCCTCGTCAGAGCTAAAATATTTGTTTTTTAAAAAAGCTACAGCTTCGATGCCTGAACTAGCTGAGGAGCGTCATTTAACCTTTTAAAGCCTAGCGGTAACTTTACGTACCACCAGGTTTAACATTAAAAAATTCTACGTGGTGCCCACATTGCGTTTATGTGTTTTGTATGGATCTCAGAACAAACAGCAACTTTTGCCTTAAAGAACATTAAGAGACTGGTTTTTATAACCGAAGTGGAGAGTGTTTACAGCGCGGTACGCACTGAGTCCTTATATAAAACAGATACGCTTCGTCTTTAAAGGGTTAATATGTTATTCTAACGAGAATTCCCAATAACAAAATAACAACCGAAATTCTGTCCCTCGCCAGATCACGAACACACCTTGAATGGACACAACGTCACATCGTTCACACTCTCTGCTCTGTGGTAAAACATCACGTACAACAATTTTCAAAGTCAGCTTGAAAATGTATGCTTCAAGAAAAGAAACTCCGTAGAAAAGCTCAGACAAGAGAACAAAGAACCAAGTACTGTGTCACAAAGCACAAGGCCTTGAAACTGAAATAGGGGAAAAAGAAAATAGGCGACAATCTTCTCTGAGCATTTACAGCAATCGTATATAAGGCAGTACTCAATTTCGAACTTGCTAGCAGCTATTCTCAAGTAACAACAGTGCTGATAAAAGCACCAGGCTATTGTGTTCCCACCTGTTTCTTGCACCTCGCATTATCAATAAGACACCCATAACACGTTCTTTTTAACACCCTGTAGAGAAATATTTGTGAAAATATTAAAATAAAGCGTGTACTCACAGCGCTTCTCTTCGGCATCACACATAAACGCCAGCCTGAAAGAGATGCAGAGACAAAGTTAGTAAGGATTCCCTGAAAAGATCCCCCGAACGAATGCTTTGAAATTCTGTTGGTTGTAAAAAGAGGGAATACTTTGAAGTGAACTTCAGCTACCCGAAAAAAGCCACTGAAGTGGAGATTAATTGTCTTGTCGTCATGAAATATAGTTCTTTTCGCTGTATAAACACAGTACAGAGGGCTATATCTCATTCTGTGCCCCGTCTGAAAGGCAAGGGGAATTAAACGCTGGGCAGCGCCTTGTTTATAGAGGGGGACCCACTTTAAACTGCAGAACGTCCCGTCAGACGTCTTGGAAAGGCCACTACTAAAAACGCATGCTACAAGAATTAATAATAAAGTGCAGAGTTTTGAGATCGTAACCCCAACCATAAGCAGTTCGTAATGATTCCATTAGCCCTTTCGCGTGCCATTTTCTCTTCAGACGGACCGTTCATCTGATATTTCAATATCCGAAACAATAACTAAGATGGTGGTCTCAGTAAGTTATTTCTTTGCGTTTTCATATCTCGGTGTTTGGAGGAAATGTCTAAATGCACATCTCTCAAGTGACAAACAGTAAACAAAACAATCGGCTTCTATAAACGCCCAGGCTGAGACAGAGGCTCTGTGGTATCATGATAACTGTTTTTATAAATACTTCCCTTTGAGCGAATTTACAAAAAATGTCAAATACGAGGATATTTAAATAGACACAGGGATTATTTAATAAAAACAAAACATGACTACATATATCGGCTTTACAATACAGCCAGGTCAGGCCCACCACGAGAACAATGAATTAAAATTATTCTACATTACAGTGCTTTGCCATTATTAAATATATTTTGTACATTTCAATGGCCTGTTATTATACTTTATGACGGTTGTTCTGCAAGCCCACAAATATAGCAATACTTATTTTTAATAAGTTGTGCGGACTGATATACTCTCATATTTTATTTACTTTATCATGTATATCGTCGTGGCTTTCTGAAATCTATTCTTACGGGGAAAGATAACTTTAGACCATACGCAATTCTATCCTTGTTTCATTTCTTTACAATGTCTGTACAGACGGAAGGGTTCTCATTAGACTTGGCGTGAGCATTACGACACTGGGGGTAACCTCACGTCCTGATTTAATATTCTCCGGAATGCCGATGGTACCAACATGGAGGCAACACGCGAACTTCAATAATATCAGTGTGTAGAATTGCATGTAGCAGCTGCAACGCTGCACATGCACGTGGTAATAATTCTTGGAAGAGCACATAACACTTTTTAAGCACGTAACGTAAACTAACATGGTGCTGGTGCAAAATATATGCGTTTTCTATCCGTTTTATAACTGTGAATAATTCTTGGAAGAGTACATAACACTTTTTAAGCATGTAACGTAAACTAACATGGTGCTGGTGCAAAATATATGCGTTTTCTATCCGTTTTATAACTGTGAATAATTCAAGAGTAGTAATGTGCAGTACGGTTAGAGCTAAAATTTTTTAACGTTTTGTTCTTTATTAAAACTTACATAAATGACGAAGATGGTGTTTATTTATGATGTGCCAGAGAGCTGTACGGTAGTTGGAAAGAATCTTTTAAGAAAAATTTACCTCACAATCTCTTTCATAAATTACGTAATATAAAATAGAAAATAGCTGAATATATCTCAGTTTTCAAACATAATCTTGAGCACTCACAAAAATTTCATAAACTTTGGAGACAACAGGAGATGTTACGTACCTAGATTTAACAACAGACACAATAAGACCTAATGTAAAGGCCTATTTCACACATTCGTCCCGTGCATCGTTTTTTATAAAAAGACTTGAAAAAACTTCCATCTTTTCAATCATAATCAAATATTTTTTGAATTACTTAGTTGTCTGGGTATAGCGGAATAATGACAACAGCAAGAGAATGAGGGAAATACTCGATGTAAAGATCTGTATACCGAGTTTAATCAAAGTTGGAATATTGGCTGAGCAAGTTGCTAGAGAAATCCCCACGCCCGACTGGTCTTGTGACGTGGAGCAAGGAACACCTTTCATCTCGTAACAACTTTGGAAACTCAGGCTGTTATATCCGACAGAGACGCAGGCGGAAAATAGAAATCTGCAGTACTGATCTAACCAAAGTCTTAATGTCGAGGGACGAGAAATAATAAATAAAACTAAGCAAAGAAGAGGAGAAGGGAAAGAAAACTAATGGAAACAGACGAAATTAAAGTTAAGGGAGGCTGGAAAAAAGTGTAAGTACTCCATACTTCGGTGTGAGTGTGTGTGTGTGTGCGAGCACGAACATTCGTTCTGTTATTTTTAATCCCTCGTTGTTTCTCATATCAATTTTTTACAGGTAGAGATTACTGGCAGTGAAATTTCTGAAGTTCACATATGCCAACTGCAGGCACAAAAAGTTTTCTCGCTGGCGTAAATCCTTACATATTCACTACAGTGTGAGAATATCACACATACTTTGAACGAGCAGAGTTACAGTTTACATGATTGTCCTCGTTTTATGCAAGACGAGAGGCTCTTAAGAGTCTGACAACGTCCGTTCGAACGTCGTATAAATGATCTGCATCAACTGCTGAGGTTATTTACGGTCGGTTGAATTATATGTTGAAGTGAATGGTGAATTGTTAGAGACGTAGAAGTAAAGAGTCCTGCTGCATTTCAATTGAATATTCCTGCCTTTACGTATAAATGCTGCTGTGCAATTGGGACTCTTACAACAGCTGGTCTGTAATAGCAAGAGACGTTATACTTGGAGATTTAAGTCTTCCGGAAAGTTACTTTGTGTGTACAAGTAACTCTCGTGGCTGATGGGCTGTAATCCTTAAAACCTACCTATATCATCTACAAATTTCCTGCAGATCACTTGAGCAACCTCCTGCACTGAACTCAGTCAACCAGAAAAGGAGACAGCATTTTCCTCCGAAACGTCGGAACAAACACACTACAAATTTGGTAATCCAAAAGACAAACTCCCTATTACCTTTGCTCCAAAAGTGGTAACCCAAAGACTAATTTCGTGTTACCTTTGCTGTTTTAGTGTTTATCTGTCCTCAGTGTGTAAGTTTGCGCAGACACACACACGCATAGGATAGCTGTGTGCGTGGGTCGTGCGTGTGTTGTGGGTTTATACCGGTGTTAACACGGAAATGGTGTAGAAGATCGTGTAAATAAGGGAACGAGAGACCCTATTCAGGCACACAGTGAAGGAAATTTAGGTGTCTGAGTTAGCATACGGAAGGCACTCGTCGAATATCTTTGATGTCTAATTTTCTAGCTCGTTAAAGCGATCGTAGGTTTCACAGTAATAAATCTCACACAAGACACGAAAATTACGTCGTCTCACTGGCACTTAACTTCCCGCTGTATTCGAAGTTCGAATGCTGGATTAATTTATGGTAACTATCGTGCATCACAATCACGATAAATTTTGTTATCATTTAGATGATCAGTTTTATAAGTCACGATGTTTACAGCGAGATCTGCAGGGCTTACAGAGACCAACTGTCTTTCTGCTCTGTGAAGCACAGGTATGAAACTGGGACCTGGCCGTCTTGGGATTTTACGCAGCGTAGAGTCCGAAAACAGTGCAGATCTCATCTACACCGCGGCGGCAGCCCGAAATCACGCAGGTATGAAATTCTCTATTTTCGGCCCCTAACTTATTCTCCGTAATTTTTTTGCCGTTGATTCATCAACTTGCATGCTTTCTTGGGTTTGATAGACTGAGTGGGTATGTCAGGGTCTATAGACTTATCCTACAGGCGTGATAAACTCAAATTTCCTAACATCGCGTCCGGCACCTGAAAGAGTTTGCCTGAACTGGAAAGGAGAAATTCTTGGAATGCGTTTCATCTTTGATAGGTATGTTCCTTTGTCAGGCGAGGTTTCCTTTCAACCTTTCTTTCCTACGATCCAAAGAAGATAACAGAAAATTAAAAAATGTTACAAAAATTTAGGGTTCAATCGGCCGTAAAATTTATTAGTGCAGATGCGTTTGGAACAGACACGCATCAACACACTTCAGAAGAAGAGGTAGATCCTTACTCCCTCAAAGAATTTGCCTAATAATAAAGAAAACGATATTTCTCTACTCTGAAGGTAACCAGTAACCAGAAAAGAAATTATATTTACGACAAAATATTGTAAAAATTCTGAAAGAGAAAAAGCGAATAAACCCTAAAGAGATGTAGAGAGAAAACGGGAAAGGGCATGCAGAAAGTAATTACTAAAATGGAAATACTGGAAAATGCAAATTTCAATAAGAAAGAACCAAAGGAAAGGCAACTGAAAGGATGGCTTTGAAATAGGTTATTAGAAATTAATTAGATTAAAAATAATAGACTTAATGCGGTAAAAGTCCAAGCCAAGCGTAATAAAATACTGAAAATTTTTCTCAGCACCTCTAAACCATAACACAGGAGAGGATGCACAACATAAGAAGAGCGGCATAATGGGAGAAATATTTCCGAGTCTACAGGAATTGTAGGATAAGTTCATGTGTAGCAATAGGCCATAACAAGTTTTCGCTTGATATACGAAGGAGCCTTATTTCCGTCCCGCTTACGAAATTGCTGATTTCATATAATTCTGCTGTCAACAGTAGCAACCAGTCTTACTTATGCCACGTCTGAACAAGGGTCACGGCAGCCATAAAAGAGTAATCAATAAAATACGAAGACATTCCTTACATCGTTATGGCAATTCAAAAAAGCAACGGAAACAACTGCTCATCGGAAGTATTTAAAATCATCTTCTTCTAGGCCGTAAAGTAGAAACCTCTATTGTCAAAATAATTAGAATGGGACGTAAATTCTTTGGTTGTTCTCATTCTCCTTCCTTGACCATAATTTTATTGCCCTGGGTCGTACAAAATGTCAGTTGTAGTAACTAACCCTCATTGCCATCTGCGCCTCACTTTACATTCTAAAGTTAAATTTTTCCCCAGTGGCGCAACAACCCTAATGGGCCTAGGGCTCCTTATTGTCTAGGCTTCGCGAACACACTCAGACACACCACAGTTGGTAGGACTCGTCTGGACGTGTCATCAGTCCGACGCAGGGAACTCTACCTGACAAAACACAACACTCACAAGAGACAAACATCCATGCTCCCGTCGGGATTCGAATCTTCAATCCCAGCAAGCGAACGGCCGCAGACCCACGCGTTAGACCGCTCGGCCAAAGTTAACTTAGCGAACATAAATACTTGATGATGGGTCAAGCTGAGACATAAGTGAAACCGCCGTGGGGTTGTGATTGTGCTGCCGAATCGGGCCTGACCCAACCTGATAAATGATATATATACGTATATACATATATAGATAGATATAGATAAATGGCTGCGGAAAATAGAAATAGTCGGATAAGTTTCCCACACACCACTTGGACTACATCCATGCAGCAGTCATTGAAAGGCTAATGGTCCCTCGGCTAATTAGGAAATCCCCCGCCTTTCACGGGACCTGAAGGCACATTAGCTTTCTCACAGCACGCAGCCATTCGTCTGTAACTTGTGTCACGTACACCCGTTCACACCCACATTCACTCCTTTCCCACATGATCCATGTGACTGTTACCTTAAAACATATATTTGCGTTATAGAAGTAGTCAGTTCCTTTCACATTCTCCCCTCACCCCTACATACTGCGAGTATTTCTAATTTATTCCATACATGCGACATGCCCAATCATCCTAATTATTTTAAAAGACGTAATTTCGTTGTCTCGTTTATAACATAAATCAAGACAAAATCCTTCCAAACACAAATACGTTCCATTTATTGCACAGAGCAACATGTTTCGACAAATTCAAGTCATCTTCGCTTTCGCGGTTATTTCTCAAAACACATATCTTCCTCAATATGTTTTGAAAAATAAGAAATGTGAAAATGAAGATTACCTGAATTAGTTGAAACATATTTTTCTGTGTAATAAATGGAATGTAGTTGTGTTTTGATGGACTTTGTCTTGATTTCCATCCTATTTATGTTTCGAAAATATTAATCATCATCATCATCATCATCAAGTTTCTCATTATCCAACTTTCTCCAGATTTCTGTAACTTTCTCTCACAGGTCTAAGTGTCCCACCCATCTCCCTGTTCTACAATACCCCGAACCTACGTGCTTCCACGAAGTTGAGAAGCCAAGATTCGCAGCCACAATAAACGACGGAAGTCTAATAGCTCTTACAGAGTTGTCTCAGGTTTTGCGTTTTAGGTAGCTCACGGGAAAACAAAAGATTCTGAACTGATCTAAAGCAAGCATTCTGCAAATACAGTAGTTTGTTCTTATTTTCTTCGCGGATAAAATTTTGATAAGTTACAGTCTTTCCACAACATTTGCCATGTTTTCGAAGAATTTAATAGTTTTTTGTTAATATATAAGCCAATATTTTGCTGACGCGACGCATACCGTTACTTAGTTTTTTCATATTTACTTGTAGGCCACTCTCTCTGTCAGCTTCTGTTACAGATTTTTTGTACCATTTATGGTGTTTTTTTCTCATAATATATTAATATAATTAACACAGCAGAAATTGTTGTATCCCACTCTGTGTAATTTCCACATTGTTCTTTGAAATTGTCCTCATGGCATCTTCAAACGCAAAGTTTAACAGAAGCCGCGATAAGGCCTGCCCTTCTTTCAGTCAACTGTCAATAGAAAAAGAGTTAAGTATTTGCCTACACGCGTTTTACTCCACGTTTTTAAAGTATTTTAATTACCCTGAATAAATTCAGTCCCATAGTAATGAATGATAAGTTTCCACGGTATGGTTGTAATAACTAAATCACAGGGTGGCTTTAAAACCATAAATAGATTACTTTGTCTCCGTTTTATTCATGTTTTTTCTTCCATCATAGAATATTTGACCTGCAGTCATAATCCACATTGATGATGTCACTAATTCTGTTCGTTTCTTCAGATAAACTTAAAAAAAATTGGGAGGACTTGCGTACGTAGTTGCTGAAGTACAATAATTTAATGATTATTTCAGTCCGTCTCACCGTCCCGCTGTCAACAGATTCCCTCCAATGCTGTGACAAATCTTCTTTTCCCAAAACAGAATTAATAAGTTGCCAAATTGGAAACCTGATTTTTATCTCGCGTTTTGTTCAATTGTGCCCGGATGTTGCCACCGTTTCGTGATTTATATATTTTAAATACTTTAATATTAATTTCAATCCCTAAAGAAAAGGGGTTAATTTAAAATGACTTATATATACGTATTTTAGCGTGCCTAAATTTGTTAGCCTTAAACACACATGCATTCAACAAATTACCTCAATAATTCCATCTGTCGTGGTAACACGTAAAATCGGCATTCTAATTATCCTCAAAGCTGTTTCCAGGTTCATCAGTCTTTGCAGATTAATTTATTCCCCTACGTAAGTCTCGAATATCTTTAATCTACAGCTTCCTTCCAACTCATTAACTTTGTGTTTCAAATATTCTCTTTCTTTTTCCTGTGAAGTCTTACATCGTTCACATTCTCTCCACCCATTCACCTGGGATGTTTTAACCAGACGAAATTATCATGTTTCCTTTGATCTAATAATTTTGAACAGTCTTCATGAAACCACTGTCTGTGTTGCTTTCATTCTTAATTACGTAGACTTTCTTTGGCAGAAGGTCTATCTTGTACATTCCTATACCACAATGATGTTTAAATTTGCATCCCTAATCTTCCGAAGCTGAAAATGTGTTCAGGTTGAATGCAATCCTCTTGTTTCTCCTCCACGGCTTTTAACTTTTTGAGATCAACTCCCTTCACAACAAAGTTTTGCAGTGATCGCTTGCTTGCTGACAGTCAGTTCCTAACTTTTAAAACTAAGGTCAGTACAATAGTCAACTCCTCTAGAAACTGGACTTCAAGAATACGTGAATGCCGTATCGTCTGCTTTATGTGCCCAGAAGGAGAAGTGCTACCACGCCTACTAAACGTCCCAAGCCAATCCTTCTCAGATTGAGTTAGTGTCTAAGGGCCTCACGAATGATTCTCCTCTTATTCTTTATGGTGCACTCTTCTGCAGACGTGGAGGAAATCCATAATCTCGCAAGTACCGGGATCATTAAATTCCGGTATCCTGATGTCGTTTTCTAATAATTTTTAAGGTATCTTTATTCTAGCATAAAATCTTTATGTGACAGCAATTACACTTAGGGACGGGGATGCAGGGTAAGTGTGATTGACTTATGAGAGAACAGTAACACCCGTCCGCTTGTAAAAACCACTGTGATCTGATAAGTTACGGACTGCACAGAGTGAATGGCTGTAAGTAACACACACACACACCACGGTTTACACAATTTAAAGTAATGGTCCTTTAAAGTGGTATGTGACGTGCTCTGATAATAATTTTCAAATTACTGACTATTTACAAAACCCGATGCGTACTACGACGGGACAAAACCAGATGGTGTACTCAGTTATGATAAATTAAGAAGTATAAGAAGCTGAGCCCAGTAGCGTCAATATAGCATACAAAACGGAATCTATCAGCAATTTATATACTTTAAAATTAAGAGAGAAATAAATATGGAATTACGTGAGACCCATGGTTTTTATATCATTATATTTTATATTTTATATCATATAAATTACATGTTAACATTTATAGGTACTGCCATACGACAATTAAAATTTATATTATTAATATAAAGAGCACGAAACAGTTTTACACGTTTATATGTGTTTGATGGTAATACAATAGGAGGGAGAAAGACAGTTGATAACAAGATTTTATTATAAATATAGAATAATGAAGCGAAACTGAACATATATAAATCTTATAATAATGATTATATGACGTAATTAAGGTCTTTATGGTGACTATGAAAACGCCACGTGAAGATCAGAAGATTTCTGATCGAGATATGCTGTGGCCATATTGAAAATATTAAAAGCAGTAATGCATAATTAATGAATGTTTTAAATCTTACGTTTGGTGGTAAGTTTGACATAAACTTCGGAATTATTTATTTAAGCGCTATGAAATAACCATATGTGTTACATAACTTTCACCTTTGCATATAAATGACACGCCTACAGCTAAGTTCGGTACAAACCTTCAGAAAGGAATTCAATCCACCAGATTTGTTGGGCGCAATTTTGACCCTCGCCGGTCCCATTGGCCGCGCGGTCTAAGGCGCAGGTCTGCGGCCGAGCGCTTGCTGGGTTAGTGGGTTCAAATCCCACCGGGGGGATGTTTGTCTCTTGTGAGTGTTTGTGTTGTTCGGTAGAGTTCTCTGCGACTGGCCGATCCCTCGTCCAGAGAAGTCATACCGACTGTGGTGTGTGTCTGAGTGTGGTCAAGTGAAAATAAACAACTTCGACACCTACTGTGAGTAGGTAGAAGAGGTAAGGGCTACGAATAGAAATTTTGACCCTCCGATTACCGGTCATATTTTACGTTATATTTAGAAACAGATAGTAAATAAATCAGCTTTGTTAGAATTACTATATTAGATTCCACTTTTTCTAGCATCGGTGTTAGAAAATGGTTAACAAATACTGTTGCTAGGCAAATCAACGGTTTTTGATAAACAAATTCTTTACATTGACATTTTAATCCCGAGCTATAGTCCAAAAGAACAACTCACAAAGCGACTGAATGTATGCATGACCTATCATATATGACAGAAATGCAGCTAAGTGTTGTCTCCGTCTTCACACACAACGGTTATAGAACTCAGGACAGGGCAAAGCAGAGACAGTCTCTTTGGCTTATGCTACAGCATCTGGGAAAAACTGTGCAGACATTAGATTACGCGGCACCAAATGCAAAAAGATGATACAGCAAAGGATCCTGGAAAAGGCAACCAGATTCTGTGGCCCAAAACACTAATTACTGTGGTGGAAAGGTGTTATCGCTCGAGAAATATCTTCCTGACTCTCCCGTTCGATGGTCGTACTCAGTGCCTCCGTACATAGCATGAGGTGGCAGACAGTTCTTTATATTGCGAACTCACTTCACTGTATCGTGAGGCTGAGCAGAAGACTATAGCTTGTGCATAGTTTTCCTTAGCAAACATAACCCGATATGAGAAGTTAGGGAAACTTCCCCGATTGCGTTACCATGGTTCGTTAATACCAGTTCCGCCATTTATGATATCAGGTGGTATGCATGGACAGACTATCCATGGACTTTATATTGTGCATACCGAGCACGTAGTCACTAAAATTACCTACAATCACACAAACACGTGCACAAATTTCAATAATATCTTCATAAAAGATGTTACTTTTTAACCCGACATGTTTCAATGCTCCGTGGCGCCATCGTCAGGGGTAACACTGAAAACATAAAAACAGTGAACTTTAAAACATCATAGGTCGGATGCGGCCCTGGTTAGACCAGGGCCGCACCCGACCGTATGATGTTTTAAAGTTCACTGTTTTTATGTTTTCAGTGTTACCCCTGACGACGGTGCCACAGAGCACAGAAACATGTCCGGTTAAATAACACCTTTTATTAAGATTTTACTGAAATTTGTGCACGTGTTTGTGTGATTGTGTATAATCTTATACCATCCATGGTAGTGCAGGCACAGTAACGCAATATAACAATATTCTCGCCACTACAGGACTTTACGAAAATCTCTCCAATTTTGATCACATTTCAACAATTATGAACGGCATGTTTCCTATAAACAATTTTCTGCTTCAAGTATTCGCAGCATCACAAAGTGTTGCTCCCGTAACATATGTTCTCAGACACTCCCCGCCATATGCAGTTCCAAGTTAGGCAATTTCATACTTACCCAGTTAAAAAAATGAAATAATAAGATTTTTATATGCCAGCTGAATTTATATTTGCTGGAATGAAAAGCCAACGAGAAGTTGGCGAAAGAATACTGCTAGGCGACAAAACTATGAGCGAGCCAGTCATTCTGAGGCACATCAGATTCCAGTATGTTTGAGCTGGGATTTCAGCTGGACTGCCTTGTGTATATACATATATGCAGCTGACCATACATGCACTCAAATCCGACTTCCGCCGAGCCTTCCGGAACGTAGCGATTGCATAAAGCCTCGTCCACACTTACGTACAATATTCGCGAACAGTCCGCGTACATTGTCGGCAGACAGTTTACGCGGACTGCCCGCGTACAGTGTTTTGTGTCCACACATAAACGTGACGGTTCCAGTCAATTAAGCCATATCGTGAAGTTGCAGCTGGAGTGTGTGCGGGATATATATTTTTAATGAGAAGAAAGAAAAGGCCAAAATATGCGAAACGTTTTTGGACGCAGCGCTTCCTCAAAGATGGAGTTCAGCACGGACAGAACATCCTTCGCGAGTTACATATAGAGGATGGTTCAGGATTCAGGAATTTCGTCAGGATGACCAAAAGTGACTTTGAGATTTTTCTCCAGAAAATTGGCCCCATAATCCAAAGGAAAGTTACGAAGTATCTCCAAGCAGTTCCTGCCTCAATCAGATTAGCCGTAACGCTCAGATATTTGGCAAGTGGTGCGATATTACGTAGTGTTGAGTGGTAGTTCTGTACCGACGTTTCGGGAAAGCCTATCGGACCCATCTCCAAGAGTAAGAAGTCCTTCCATCTTCAAGGGTAAGAAGTCCTTCCATTTTAAAGGGTCAAGAAGTCTTTCTTGGATTTCTTGACTCTTGAAGATGGGACCCATAGGTTGTCCCGAAACGTCGGTACAGAAATATAGCTCAACGCTGCGCAATATCCCAGAAGAGTACAGATCTCATCTACACATCCCGGCGGAAGCCTGAAATCACGCAAATTTCAAACACTTACTGAATTACTGAATATGCTTAGGTCAATCCCTTCTTCAGTGGGGGTGCTGTGACTTCCCCTTGATGGCTGTGTTGCAACAAAACAGCAGAGCCTTGTAGGCAAACCAAGTTGGTTTCTTCGGGGAAGACCCAGTCTTCTTGGATGCTAAAACTTTTTTATATTCCCTCCGGAACTGAACTTTGAGATTGGCGATTTTTTCTCAACTTCTAAATTGCTGATTTTGTATTTTTTTTTGCAAGAAAATCAGTCGCATCACCTTTTTTATTACGGTTTTTACAGTCGGCACAACGCACATCCCATACGCAGGCACTGGACTGTATATCCTCAGTAAAAGCAAGAACTCTTTCGTGCAGCCACATGTTAACAGCTCAGATTCTGCAAGTAAACTGACACACTGAATGAAGTAGGTGTGCGCGGGCTGTACGCCCAGACCTGCAGACTTTGTTGTTTTCATCCTAGCCGGGAGACAACAGACACTGTCCTCGTACAAATAATTTGTCTGCGTACAGTACGCGGACAGTCTGCGGACATTCCCAGACTTTGTACGCGGACACGTGTCCGCGTACAAAGTACGTAGGTGTGGACGAGCCTTAAGTCGGAAAATGTCTACACTGTACTTTCCACGCGCTATTTAAATTCTGTGTCTGTAATGTACGTTGTACGCTGTACTTAAATTCTGTGTCTGTACTGTGCTTTGCACTCTGTAGTTAACTGGGCACTTATTCAGCAAGAGTTAACAGTATTAGCAACAGCTAGCATGGCTCTGAAACCGTGAGAGGATTCCTGACGTATTCGTAATTGTTATGATCACAGTTTACAAATCCACTATGATTACAGTCACTGCCATTCTATTGCAGAAGTTTCTTTGAAGGAAGTACTTCATTTGCACCCGCTCTTCATGTATTATGCCTCTCCGTGTCTGTCAGTTCTTCATTCTAACAGAACAAAATACCTCTCTCTTCTCGCTACTTTGTGAAGGTTTTATCTTGAAGCACAGATCAGTGCCAAATTGGATTCCCGACCTCCGGCTGGCCCCACAGTGTCAGTAAAATGCAGACAGTGTATCAGTCAGCGAACGATTGAAATTCGGCTACTAAGGCAGTCGAGCGACTGCTAAAGGGATTATACGGTCACGTGGCACAGGAAGTAAAGTATAAAGAGAGGAATGCGTAGTGTCAAGTCTCATAACTCGTACACTATGCCTAATATTGTTTTGGTACTTAAAAGAAGGGTCACGCGGAGGTGCAGTTAGTTGAGGCACCGCACTATAAGCCGGAAGGCCGCGGGTTCCATTCCCGATCCTTCCGGCCGCTTTATGGCCCTGGGTTCGATTCATCCTCTAACAGAAATGAGAGTACCAGGAATATTTCCTTGGAGGTAAAGGCGGCCGGTGCGTAGGGCTGACAATCCTACCACCTTAATGTGCCGGCTGTCTAAAAATGTAGGAGCCTCAACCTCTCGGAATCCTATAGGCCTGTCCAGGCCAGTAATGGGATTGCTTTACTTAAAACAAGCAAACTAAGAGGGGTGGAATGGGTGGAACAATAACATGAATGGGAGAAAAGGGAATGCGTATAAAATTAGTTCCGAACACCTCATGCGAAGGCAGTCCTTGGAAAAATAGACGTAAAAAGAGGATATTACTGAACTGGATTTTGTATAAATAGGGTGGGAAGATGTAGACCGAAGATAACTATGGTTTATCAAGGGAAAACCACAAACTGCTGAAGGAATGCGGCGCAACATGGAATAAGTCTGGTAAGGTATATAATCGCTTACTGCTTCCTCTACAGCTTTGCCAAGCATATTGGCAGCTGGATCAGTCGCAGATCAGCATATTTGATAATATATGGTTTACTTTTACAAAGGCTTAAGAGCAGAAACACTATAGGACGCTGCCGAGTTAACCAGCAGATGAAACGTAACAAGTCAGAAGTAATGCACACCATGCAATCATGTCCTTCATTTCACCAACGCAGCTTCACCGTGTGTACACTACACACTGCGGCACACTCTTACCGTCCTTGTGTATATAACGTTGAACTGTCGTATCAATCCACTTCATTTTACTGCTCGTTGCTGCGAATTGAGTCTGCGGAAAAATGCAGCACCTGCATATCTTTGCATTCAAAATGACGCCGCAGTACTTTCATGGGACAACGTCGACTTATTTTATGGGCAACCAGACTAAACCTCTCAATTTTTCTTTTTTCCATTCAGCCAGAAATCGTTCATACTACCTATTACTTGTTCTTCTCGTTCAGAATAATACATAGGCACGAGCAACAGAAACGGAATATAGAATGGCGGTCTTTCGGAATGTTACGAGGCCTGCCTAGCTACTGACAGAAGACAGCAGCTTGTGACTATGACCAGCAGATGTACACAAGTCAGGGTAGATAAATTGCTTTCATTTTTCTTTCTTTTCAGATTTTTCTCTTTCCCACATTTTTGTTTCTTTAATTACAATTTTCTCTCCCAGCTCCTTTTTTCCTTTTTCTGTTTTGCTGCCTCTACCATATTTTCTGTCTTCTTCTTTGATTCCTTCTCGTTTTCCCTTTCCGTTTTCTTTATTCCCCTATAATTTCGTCTCTCTTCCTTTTAAACTACAGAAGTGTGCTGGCTGTTCTATTATCCATTTAGTAAATATTGATTTCCAGCCCCCAAGCCAGATTACAGCATGTAAAAAGAGTTGCATATCCTCTACACACGCGCGCGCGCACACACACACACGCACACGCACACACACACACACACACATATATATATGTGCTTGTGTGTGAAATAAACCGTACTTAGTTAAGCTTATGTCTGCACTATATTATTCCTTACACCACGAGCACGTAAATACACATGTGAATTTTTTTAAGCTTGGAATCCCTCTGTGTTTCTTTAAACGGTAAGCAAGCAGCACTTTACCGCCATCAACGTAAATTTACACGCGCAATTTTTTAGACTTCTTTATAGTAATTCTTTTTTCTGGTGATGTATTCGGCATTTTTATTCTCGCAAATTTTGGAATAAGATGTTTTGACACATGTCTCGTTAATTCACTAAAATCCAGCATTTTTCTCTTTAGGTTTCTATGCTGGTAGGCGCCATTACCTTGGATAGCAAGTGTAATTTTGATGCTTGGCATCTTCCCGTGTTTCCTATAGTAGTAAATAAACGGCACTTTACCGCCATCAACACAACTTTATTAGGTGTGTTCACGGCGGTAAAGTACAGCTTATTCACACATATGAATCTTCAGTCTGGATGAAAGAGGAAAAATGAAATGTTAGTCCCATTACAGCCTCGCCAAACGACTGTTCAGTATAGTTAGCTTTCCCTCCACAGCAAGATAATGACGCCGAATTCCCAAAGAAATACGGGTATGTGGTAATGAAACTACGTACCTACGCTGACGTGAGAAGTAAGGACAGTCAATCACAATTCCGTTTGACGGTATCTCTCTGTATAATATATACAAACATGTTTCGGCTTCTTTTAAACGGCCATCGTCAGGAAGTGTAAAATACACCAGGGAAGATTTTCACATAAGCAGCTCTAAAATATCTACGAAAAATTGTCTTCTATGATCCGTATTTTCTTCCTGGGGCTAAATCATCTCGAGGTCGTAAGAGCAAGTGTTCGAAACGCATTGCATTCTTACCGTACTCCAACCGGTACGACAATTAATGGCGTCTTGATTTTTTCACTCCTTAGGGGCTCGGATATGCGTCATAAAACACTGCAACCAGTAAGTAAAACCTGACGCACAAACCCACGTCTTTGTTCCATGTTTCCAGAAATAAGGCTGCAACGACTCTGTAACTGGGTAGCGAAATGTGACGAGATGGAAACTTTGCCATTACCCTTTCAGGTTCGTGATCCAGAATAAATTTTTACGATTAACTAATATTGTGCTGGGCGACAGAAAGCAGCAACCGATAAAATGCGTTATATAGAAACCTACGTATTACTTAGCAGCATCAGTACGAAAATGAGTAGAAACCCGTAAAAATTTCTTTCAAAATTACACTGACTGCAGTGACATGAAAGTGTAACACAGGACGGTCTTTATAACAACAATGGTAAGACCGCGATCATAAGCTTTATCAACGTTTTTCGGACAAAGAACCAACGCATACTACATTACACTTTAGTAGTAACATTCGAATTGCCCATCCCGTTGTGCAGGTACAATACTGTTTCTAATTTCTACTTTCAGAAAAGCACAACCACAGGAGGTACGTTTGTTGTACTTGTCTGAAAGTAGAAATTAGAAACAGTATACTTTAACAGTGTTAATAAGAAACGTCTAAATAAATAATTTTGTTTTCAATTAATTTATTATATATTTTGTTCTTATTTAATTAATAACAAAAACGTAAAATATAAAACTGCTACTTGTGTCGTGGGTCTGATAATTAGATTTAGGGTTGAAATATGTAGTAGGAGGAATCAAGTGGGCCGGGATGGCGTAATTGGTATAGCGAACCCCTATGGGCTGGGTGATACGGGGATCAATTCCCAGGGCGGTGAGATTTTCCGCACCCATCCAGACCAGGCCTGGGGCCCACCCAGCTTCCACTAAAATGGGCACAGGGTCTCTTTTCTGCGGGGTAAAGCGGCTGGGCCATAACCTTAACCATCCACCCCCATCTACCGCCGAGGTTAAAGAAGGTGTTAAGCTATGCGTCTACTCCTTTTCTGGATCTTCATAGTCTGTTCTAGGGCGAAATTGACCCTTTTTACCTTTACCTTCAGTAGATGCAGTAAAGTCATATTACGTAAACAAAGAGGCTGATGTAGTGCATTTGTTTGTGGGGTGTGGACTTTGCAGAAAACTGTAGTTTAACAAGATAAACAGTCTTGAAAATTTGCCATTTTATACAGATCTATCTGAAAGCATTTCGCGTGAGACTTCAATAGTGAAAACAGACAAGCACTGCCATCTCTTGACGTTTTAAGTTAAACACTTTCAACAAGATTTCTCACTAAGAAACACCAGGGAGTCCACTGTTTTCTGAATTACTTTCTTCTCCCAGTTCATAGTATTTGTAGCATTAAAACACATCTTACTATGCAAACAGGAAAATACATGTTGCTAAATAAAACTCAGCACACAAAAGATCGGACAAGCTGGTATTTTCTAAACACATTTCCATATCAATATCACTAACAGCTTCTACAGAAGTGTCTGTGTCTAGGGGAGTTACACGCTTTACTGTTTCAAGACTGACAAGGCCTGCTTCATTTTATGACAGTGCTGTTCATCTAACGTTGACGGGAGGATAATTAGGAAGAAGATAAACATGTTCCGCTCTGTAGCCCTCTGTCAGCCGTCCATGTTGCATGGAGGCTGCCACTTCAGTAATGCAGCCCAGCACCCAGCAAATTCCCTTCGCTGTTTGCTCTCATTAATTTTTGCCCTACAAGCAATCGACTACTGACACTATATTCTATAGTGCACTAACTTTCCATCCCCGCAAAAAAGTACAGATTGAGTATCTGTCGGGAGTTTCTCGATTCTCGGAAACAGAGAAAGACACACTGAGAGAAGTAAAGGTCTCGGCTGAGAAGAAGTACTGCACAACATTTGTCAAACAAATTAAATTGTTTCATACAATACTTCGCGTTCTTCTTTCTAAAAGTCAAATATGGCTAAATATCATGGAGTAATCATATATATTTATTTCTTCCATCCCGGACACGAAAAAAACACACGACGGCAACCTGACCCCAAGATTAAAGCATTACGTTCCTTCGAAACGTCGGGATTTACTTACCCAAGGGCACAATGTAACATCCCATAAGACGCGAAATTTCAGCAACATTGTTTCTGAAGGTTTGAGTCCTGATGCTACTCACATAACAGGCAAAGGTAACATTAGGACGAAACTGCAATCTGCAGAATACAAGGTATAGACTTTGCAAAACAAGAAACTATGAAAATACTGCGACATGTTTTTGAAAGTGTTTAGTTTGCCGCTTCAGTATGTGGACCAATAACGTAAACTGTTTCACACAAGCTACAAAAAAGGCATACAAGCTATACAATGTAACAAGGTCATATGGAACCCTGCCTCATGTAAGCATATGTTGAATTCCAACCACAAATAAGAAGACACTTGTGACACACTAGGGGATTTTACAGACAGAAGAGAAAAGCACATACATGAATACGTCAGAGACATAAAATGGTGCACCACGGCGAAACCCGTGTTTGAAGGAGAAGGATGAGGATGGCCGAGATTCAACTTCTGGTGCATGATTCCAGCACAATGAACATACGCAGCGGCACACTAATCGTGCTTCTTCCGCTCCAGTTTCAACCGGATATGATGCATACGTGTAGTACAAAAAGTAAAGTTCGCCGTAGAACGGACCGTAAGAGCCCAGCGGAGGAGTAAACGTATAACTCCGCTCTTATTTATCCTCGATGCAAGATGGGGGTGGGTGGTTAACGCTAGGCCCTGGCCGCTCAATCCCTCCCCCCCCCCCCCGGAAAGAGACCCGATACCCATTGTACAGGAGGCTGGGTGGGCCCCAAGCCCTGTTTGGACGGGTGCGGAAAATCTCGCTGCTACCGGGATTTGATCCCGCATCGTCCAACCCGTAGCGAGTCGCTATACCGACTGAGCTATCCCGGCCCACCTGCAGATGACAAGAACATACCAAACACGCAAAGTTATATCGTACGTATTATAATGAAACTGTAGTACACTGAAACACACAGTACTGAGAATTCTCAGCTCACTTCAGCAAGTGCTACACTGCCTTAAAAGTCGTAATCCGTTTTTGTTAACACTCTCTGTAACCAGTACCTAAAATCAAAGAGATTTTGACGAAATTCCAGTTTTTTTTAATCTAATTGTTTTGAATATAGGAAGAAGACTGATTATACGATGAGCCGCTTTCAGAAAAGGAAGTGTTTCTGCTGCGACAGCTAACTTCTCCGCGCTCAGCAATAACTGCAGTAAAACATCCAAGCACGAAGGTTTACGAAAATACTAAGAATTGCCGCAATTGTCCAGAAGCTTCATATAATGGCAGATGTTCTAGATGAATTGTCCGAGTAATAGGAGTTTTTTCAACGAAAAACCATCACGATGTCCCAAGCAGGTAAAGCCATATTATATAGAAACTGCGATAAGAAATTTCTGGATCTGTTTTCATCCGCCCCGGTACGAAGTTGTTAGAAAGTTATGTAGCTATAGACACTGGAATGTTTAAAGTGTTCCAATAAAACAAATGGGAAAACTGCAGCCAATATATTGCAGGGAGTTTTCAACGCAGATTAACATGAGCTATCTCGGCGAACAGAATTATGACAGGCGAAAATAGGCGAGAAGCTGCTTACGCTGAGCTACTCAGATGCAGTGCTATAGGCCTACTTCCTCTTCAAAGCTGGCCAGAAGTTTATGCTCAGTGTTGCGAAAAACAGGCACATTGTGGTTTTTAGGAGTAGAAAGTGGAGAGGGAAGGCTCTACTGTGATTTAAGCAACTTTTTAAAGACAGTCTCTGCTACACCTGAGTCTACCAGTGAAAGTGAATGTAATTTTAGTGCAATAAATGGCAGTATGATGGAATAAGGCAGCAATGTGCGTACAACGTAACAATGAGGCGTCTTCGCGTAACCATTGCTGCAGTCGAAAAGCAATAAGTATAAAATATTGTGTGTGTGTGTGTGTGTGTGTGTGTGTGTGTAGGTGTGTGCGCGCGCGCGTGTGTGTTTGTGTGTGTGTCTGTATTCTTGCCTTAGTTATCCTGCACGCAAATCGCATCTTTTCTGCGCCGTATTATATTGTCATCTGTGGCCTGTCTGGCTGTCCTCTATTTTTCAATATTACCTCATAAATGCGCGAATGCGGCTAAAAAAACGGCGTTAAATGTTTCACTGTTGTTAGTTTGCTTTGTATGAATTTAGTTGGACTGCAGATAAACCTGTTCTATGCCACTAAAGACGTGAAATAATGGCTGGCAAAAGAACGACATTCAGCAGACAGTATTTCAATATCAAAGGAATCATATTCAATTACACATGTATGAGTTTACGATAAACGTACTCATGTATATGCATAAGGGTATATAGAAACGACACATGCACTAATTTCATGAAGCACTCTAACACTGTAACATCATGATGAATGACGTGATATCGTTACACGGCTAACCATATCACATAGGGTTTAGCACGACAACAAGGTCACATTTAACATTTAACTTGCGGTACGACTCAACGGCACACCCAAGGGGGCGGGGGGGGGCTGCCCGGCAGCCTCCCCAAACCCCCAAGAACTAAAATTAAAAAAAAAACATAGATTTGGTAAATATTATGATATCAAAAGTTTTACCTGACTGTCCCTTCAGCCGAAATCAGCCACTGAAATTGGCTGATGAATAGTGCATTAGAATTTTTAAAAATAAATTAGTAAAATTTAAAAAAAAACAAGAAGATAGGATACTGCGACTGAGTCATAGAACATGTCATATTCGTATGTATATCAAGGCAGTCGCTACATCATTTTTAACATAGATTTTAAAATCAGGCATAAATTATACACAACCTCAGGGCCAGTCACCCTACCCCCACCCCCACCGAGGAAAAATTCTGGGTGCGCACCTGGTACGACGTCTTACACCGACTAACCGCAGCAACTACGGACGCATTGGCGTCTTTCGTTATCCTCATTAAGCATGAAGATGATGTGGCATCAAGTAAACTGCGGTAGACATTTCTGACTTATGAACAGGACAGCCTTCAGAACAAAGTAGCCGCGATGCGTTCTCACACACTCATTCCTTTATTTCACAAAGTGACTGAGAAAACCCATGAGAAGCCTTATTCAAAATGGGCGTAGCTAGGTTCCAACTGAGGCTTGAAACCGGTACCTATCGACTGCGCCACACACACACACACACACACACACACACACACACACACACACACACACACACACACACACACACACACACATTAGTCTAATGATACGCCAAGTCTGTCCTTTATTACCGTATCGAATGCTGTTCAAGTCAGAGCAGTAATAAAACCAGAAAGCTTGCCCAGCTCTGCAGAGGGCCTAGAGTCCTTTCTTTAGCAGTGCAGACTTTCAGCGTGACTGCGTGTCCATAAGCTTCTACGCAAATAAGTGAATCAGGTAATGGCGGCTTTCAAGTGCTGGTGCTTAATTTGTTGGAGTGCTGTTGCTGAGAAATAAACTGAGCCGATCCCAGGCTGGAGACTCTCCTACGTTCTGCCCCACTCCTTACAGTGTAAGAGTGACTCAAGACAATATAATTGATATATATATATATATACACACACACACACACACACACACACACACTGTAGACATACAGCAATATATATATATATATATATATATATACTGTATATATACTATATATAGTGCTATCCAAGGTAGATGTAATTAGGATGGTATCATCTTGAGTAACAAGGCATTAAAATTTTCCTTTTACCTAAGAACGTACTTAAAAATTTTTCGAAGGCGAAATTACATAATATGCAACTAACTACAGACACAATTAGCTCTATGTCGCTACAAAAGGACGTAAATCGGTAACTAAACAAGTAACCAGCAAAAATTACAAACAAAAACAACTAACTGAATAACTAAGCAACTAACTAAGCAACAGAACAGTACAGTGACTATCCTACGGACTGCAAAACCCACGAACAGCCGTCGATTCCTGACGGAATCAGGAGATCTCTCTCTTCTCTTAAACGTCCAGACCGGCCTGTTATATAGAACTGGGACTGGGGTTGTTACCCCGGTGTTAAAGCGACCGAAAATTGAAGCTCACTACTCACCTCCGCCCAATATCAAGGTTATGAAAGAGTGGAGATATGCTTCTGTTCCCCCACCTAACTTCGTGGCATGCTCATGGGCAACTGTACGCCTTACTAACTGAGGACTAAGTAACACAGCAAAAACGTGTATAAATTCATAACCTAATAAAGTGACGGTGTTATCATAAACAGGCACGTAAGTAAGTTACGATCTAGTGATGGTATAAAGTAGCTCAATAAATTTGCAATTAAATGCCTAAGTAACTTAACAACTACGTCATAACGTAAATAGAGAATAATGAAATCGAGGGAGGTCGGCGCCCGGCCGTACTTGCACCGCGACAAATAGTGGTGTGTTGTGCGCCACCAACGCATATACCATCAGCTGCCTTGTAGCTTGAATATAGTTTATCTTTCCGTTGACTGAAACGTTACGAGAATCAGCAGGTGTCAACTGATTATGCCCGAAGCGTTGTTAAGTACTAAATAACCACACAGTGTACGCTTTGCTATTACAGCTCGAAGTTTCAGGTCCTCTAACACTAAAAACCCCCATCAGAAACAGTCCTCAGTCAATCTTCATAACAACCAACAAACGCATTAGATAAAATACATATATAGTGTACATTAAAGTCCCCTACATATGTTTCGACAAATGTTGTCGTCCTCTTACGGGTTCACCACAAAGGAATTTTACTCCTTTGCCCCTCTAAGGATGAAAACTTGTCGAAACATATGTAGGGGCCTTTACTTAATATACATCATATACGTATTCTGTCCAGTGCATTTTTTGGTTGTTATGAAGACTGTGAACAAATGCACGGTGTACAGGCCTATAATATAAACTCTCTGAGTCATTGCAACACAATCAACACCTTCGCACCATATTTATGGACGACACTTTTTCACATAATTTTCCGATATAAGTCTGCATCGCTAGGTACTCTTTCTCCCTTTAGTTTTCCCGACCAATAATTTGTACGTACTTTTGTCTTATTTATGCTACTTTCTCCACGAAAAAATGCGGTGCTGTATAGTAGGATGTACAATCGCGAGGGTGCCCGACATCTTGGTGCAGCGTGGCCAGCCTGCTCTCTCAACAGCTAGCAAGAAAATCCGTAATTTCCCCCACCCACCATTATGAACACCTCGCAAAGCTGAGCTTAACAACGCGCCCACAAAGCGTACCGCACGTGTAATTGACTGCGAGACTGATGAAGCTCGGAGAGTTTCACACACTGTGGCACGCAATACAAAACACAGTCATCTTGTTCACAAATTACGTTTCGAGTATCAGTTGCTCTTTAAACCACTGAATTCAGCAAAGAAACGTTCTATTACTTTTTGCAGTCACGAGTCATGAAATGTTTATCGACCGCCACACAAGGCAGGGCGGAAAGGAAGAGACTTCCATTCACATAAGCAACGTTGAAGAATTAAGACAGGCCAGTGCTGACGCAGATATTTGCTTCTGGTCTTGGAATCTCAGGTTCAATTGCGGTTAAGGTCACGAGATTTCTGGTGGACGAAGTGGCACAGAAGCAAAGTGTCCTGCAAATGTTTTCATTTCTGTCCAGATAATTACGAATATCCCAGCCGCTTCCTGTGGCTATGCCGCCTAAGGCGTGGGTCTGCGGTCGCTTGATTGCTGGGATCGCAGGTTCGAATGCCGCTGAGGGCACTGATGTTTGTCTCTTGTGTTTGCTGTGTGTGGTGTAGGTAGCGGTTTCTGCGACGGTCTGGTCACTCCTTCAGTGGAGAACTATCGGGTTTGTGTGAGTGTGTGTGTGTGAGTGTGTGTGTGTGTGAGTGTGTGAGTTGGAGTGTGTGTGTGAGTGTGTGTGTGACTGTGTGTGTGAGTGTGTGTGTGAGTGTATGTGTGCGTGTGTGTGTGTGTGTGTGTGTGTGTGTGTGTGTGTGTGTGTGTGTGTGAGATCTATAAACTCCAAAAAATGAGGCTCCCTAAGACCGATTTTGGATGTAGCGCCACCGATCGGATTATTATTCCACCTTTGCTCCTTAGCGATCTATCAGCACCCTCGTGACCTACAGGAAAGCCCTGACCATAAACCGCACTACTACACCCTCGGTTCTTAACTCTGGAGACACCATTGCTGGTCACACTATAGGGATGTTACGTTCTAACTACTAAAAAGTCACACACATGCGCGCGCGCACGCACGCATGCACGCACGCACGTACAGAGCATAAGTGGCCAGAATTTACGAGAACTATCTAGTTGACGGAAAGCAAATGTTAACAGATATCATCCATTACAGACGTGAAACCCTTGGTTGTTTTAAAACACTTCATTCTTTTCTTTTTGCACTGTTAACGACAAACTCGATATGTGATAATGGCTTATGCATAATACAGGCTTGCAAGGGTTGATTCCTACATATGTAATGACGCTGCACAAACTGTAAGCCTACAGCCGTGTTTAATACAAGTATCTACTGTGATACTTGCGGAAGTAAATTACGCGAAGTAAAGAAATGCGCTAGAAATTATAGTGCCCTGTTTCAAGGCATTACACTAACATTTTGCTGACAGACTGAATAAGCCTACGAAAATCCTGACTAAAGACAGCTGATTCCTCGAATGACTCTGTCTACAGTTCGGATAACCTTACTATATTCTTCTCTGACTCGCTTTGGTGTTGGATACTTTTCGCTTCTATCGGAAAAAATCCTGTTGCCTATAGCGTGAAAACCTTCTCCCCCGAAACAAAATCTCCGGTACAGCTGATTACCTGTCTATATCACAATGCAGTCCACATGAACGGATAGAAGTCCGCCTGCATATCGGATGCGTATCTCGGCACCAATGCAAGTTATATTGAAAAGACATCAAAATATCTAATGCAACACAGAGTGGACCGAAACTTTCTTGACAAGTTTAATAACATGTTGTGAAGATGCAGAAGACGAAAGTGATATGAAACCACTTAAATCCTATGAATATATGCCATATGTTTAGCTACAGGTGTGCAATATGAACTACGTTGGTTACCCTGCGCATATCCAAACGGCAGTATTATTCTTGCAATATTCGCAGCAGCGTCTTCAATGCGCCTATGACACGCCGTAACTTTACTTGCTGTAAAAGCTGCAGGATCGAAAAGACGCTAACACGATTCTCTTAACCAGCCGGCGCAATGTCACGTCTCAATGCCCTCGCTTTCGCCAAATCCCACACGTCTACAATACAGTTTTTGGGGATTCGCGAAAGATGCGATGTAGCTTCCTCCGATACCAACAGCCCCTCTATGAGCTGCAGCAGTGCATCAGAAAGGCGGTAAAAAGGTTGGACTGAAATATGCTGCGGCCAACATGGGAAAAATTAGAATGTCCTTGGCGCATGCGCAATTTAACCTCGGCAGCGCAGATCAGACACGTGTAGATAATCTCGAAGTGTTTCCCCACATTTTTAAGTGATTTCATACCATTCCAAGTTTATGCATTTTCACGATATTCAATAATTTTTCATTAACAATTAATTGATTAATAAGTAATTTGTCAAGTAGGTTTTGGCCAGCACTATATGTGTGTGTGTGTGTGTGTGTGTGTGTGTGTGTGTGTGTGTGTGTGTGTGTGTGTGTATGCAGTTCCCTTGTTTGCTCTGATTCATTAACGACATTAAGTTCAGTATTACTTACTGCGCACTTACGCGGTTACGGCTTCTGCAAGTAGCTCAGAATTCATGCCCATAATTCCATGACTAAACAATGATAGGAAAATTATATTCTTTGTAACATAATAAAATACAGAACTTAGGTTATTCTGGGTAAATTTACAGAATAACAATTCAACGCCTTCATAACGAATACGCTTTGGTGAAAATAGCTATTAGGCTAACACATACCCTTATTAATTTGTGAGAAACAACTGTGACATATCCGTACTGAAAGGGAAGTAACACGCTGCATATATCTGGATTCAGCTCTTGCTAAGTCAATGCCCGTCGAGGTTCTACGAATCAAACATTAATGAAAGCATTAATACATAATTTTCGAAAATTATGGCTGCATTTCTATCTGGAATGCGACGCTACAGTTTTGAAACCCTTAACTTTGCATATAAAGAGACCCGATAACGTTTACAACCGTCTGTTACAAGTGGTGGTTCATTTTACGACGCTGCCAGTAGTTCAGATAGCAGGAATGCCAATGATAGAAAGTATTTGTCAACCACAAAGAATATAGAAGGAAGCGACCTCTACCTAACTGAGACGTTGTCTTGGTATTTGCCCAGAGGGCTCTGGATGACAATGACAACCGTCAGTCAGGGAGACAGAATTGTATTATTTAACGACGCCGTCAATTGTTAACAAACAGCGACGGTGGCAGAGGAACAGAAGGTTAGTATGTAGAACTCGCGGAGTTACAGTGACAAGGTACACCGCAGCACTTGGAGCGCAACCTGTCCCAATGCCACTTTGTTCACCACACAACCTATATGGATTGGCTCGACATTAAATCAGGGCTTCTGCAGTCAGAGATAGTAGACTAACCGCCTAAGCCTTAGAACAGCCACCATCAGTCAGCATAGCAGGTGTGCCAGCCGAGACTAGAACTGGCTGCCTCCCGAATAGAAGTTTGTATAAATGCTACCATAACAGCGTGCTCATTAGAATCTGAAGTGTTCAGGTTTCAAGTTCACCGTATTTTGGAGATTCTCTCTTACGAAGTTTACTATTAGCCAGCGAATTAAAAGAACTCAAATTTCCAGAAGTAATAATTAAGTTCCTGATGGCCAAAGGCAGTACGTCCCAGACCCACAGCGGTGTCCTACAAGAAACTCAGGTACGCAGTGTGATGCTCTAAAAGGTATTACTTTTTGAATTAATGAAAATGATAAAGCAGAAGCGAAAAGGAATAATTACGTACAGGAAACTGCGTATCTTCCTGTAGATTTTGGTTCTATGGGCGTGACGGACCTTAACATTACGACGTGACACAAGCAGACGGACACTGAGGGCCCAGATAGCTATTAATTCGTCATCGTAGTTCCGGAATACATGATTTAAAGTCACTTACTCGTCTGCAAAATAAGAGCGTCGAATAAATTAGAAAGATGATTAATGGTGATTAGTACAGGATTTGAAGGAGGAAGTGGTCTTGCGCGTCTAGATAACTTAATTTTACATTAGCCTGGAAACATCGAGAATAAACCACGGAAAATCCCAGCCGGTACCGCCGGTGCAGACACCCAACACTGAAAACAATATCTGTGGAAATATTTAATTTATTTTCCTTAATACAACTATTGGACTAATAAACTATAAGATAAGCAGATCGAAAAATACAAAGCATCTATTGCAATATTTCGGTTAACTTCAGCTTGGAAAAAGAAATTCAGTTCCGCTGTCGTGTTAATACTTCAGTGTAAAAGAGCACGTCAGCACGTACAGTTACGATCGCATCTGCGATATGCTTATTCGGGTCATCAGTGTTCTTGATGTAACCCTACATGAAGGGTCCAGAGATGTTGCGTCCAGGGAAGGAGGAGGCCACGGGAGCGGGCCTTCTCTGCCGATCAATCTTCCCGGAAATATCATGTCCAGTTACGTCCGTACTGGTAGACTCCAATGACGGGGAGCACCGTCACGTTGCTAAATATTGTGGGGTTGTAGGGGAGACATCTAATCTGAAATACTGCATGGAGTTGCAGAGTTGTGGCACGTACAGGTAGCTATCCGTACCGCCTGGAGGAAATTTGTGGACACACTGTATGTGTGTACTGCTGTTGACAAAGTCCATGAACAATAAAGACAGTAACACCAAAAGTGCTGCCAGACAGCAGCGTGTGACTTGGATTTTGACCTTAAGACCATGAGACCATGCCCATAATTCGAGCCTGCGCAGTCCAGTTCAGCGTTTATGCCGGCTTACAAAGCGCCGTACAAAAAACCTGTGTGTTAAAAAGGAAGGGGGCCATCGGTGTTCAGGAACCCTTTGAAATGCCCACACCCAGATAGTACGAAGTTTCAGTAGACGTTTAATATGAAAGTGCTGTGATGCCGGACAATGCACGGAAGGCCCAAAGCACAATAGGAGGGAAAACAAAATACAGTGATTTACGGACGTGTAACTTTCAACAACAGGATGTGCTGCTTAGCAACGAAACATTTCATAAAAATCAAATCGTCACAGACTGAGTAACCCGTTAATAACAGGAGAGTTTGTCTGGTGCAGAAACGAAGTTTAGTACTTCCAGTATGAGTAAGTCAAAAGCACTGTGTGGTCTTATTGAGATCAGAACGAAGACGGAGCTCATGTGAATTCATATCGGATATGCTACCAAACAAATCGATGACTAAATCTCCTGCTGTCTCTGACCTCAGTAAAAGTACGTGTCGCCATATTTTAAGAAAAGCGTTACAAATGTTAGGCCACTGAAAAAAAAGTCTCTCTCTGCACGAAATACTTGTCTAGTGTGGACGTAATGGTGCAGCATTATATCCATCAGCCTGTGATGTTTCTGAAACCGCTTAATCATAAGTTCCCATGCACAGGAATCCTTAGTCATAAGCTAGGAGTGCCGAGCATTTATGGAGCCCAAGACTTTGACCGCCATACATACCAGACCCTGCCACTTCTGTCTATCGTCAGCCAGATCAATCCAGTCCACATTCTTTCATCCTAATTCACATCAGTTTTTAATATTACTCTCCCACCTACGGCCAGGTCTTGCAAGAGGACTTCTCCTTCAGATATTCTCACCAAAATAACGTACATACTGTTACCTTCTCCTGTTCACGCTACATTCCCACCCACTTCATCATTCATGGAAATGAAAGGTTTTATATTAATATAAAAATTAAATCAGTATCTGTTCAAATACAACTGAATCTATTTATTATACTATTTATTACATGTATTGACCTGCCTCAGGTCATCATGAGGTTCACAATTGGTCTTTAAAACATACTGAAGAAGAAATACATATTACGTGTTTTATGAACTTACATATGGTAGACTTCTTTATTAATACGTTTTAAAGGCCAATTGTGAACCTGGGGTGATCTGAGATAAGTCGAAACATGTAATTCTCCATAATAAATAGCAGTTAGTTGTGTTTGGATATATATTGATTTAGTTTTTGTAGTATTAACAACACAACGAGATCACGTTCGTTAAAAAGATTTAAATTAAATTTTACATAAGGTAGCCAAACTTAAAAACTGTAAATTTTATTTTGGCCCTAATATTCCAATGTATTCCCTATCTTACATTAAAATTAAAGATAAAACTAAATACTTTTTAAACGCTGAATGTGCAAAAATGTTATACGATTTTAAAAAACTTTGCTTAAAATCGTCAAGTTCTTTTATTTTTTGCTTTCTCTTTTGACTTCCAGTGTCTTCTCTTTTCAGTGAGGTCATCCAGTGGCCGCTTCCCTTTTTTCCTTTCTCCTCATACCTTCTCTCTTTTTTGCAATAACGTGTTTCAAACCTCGAGTTCTGCAGACTAGTTTTTATCAGTTACAGGCTCTGTCACCGTCGTCGTAGTCCTCTTCTACATCGTTTTCATTTCAGGGCCTAAAAACTTTTCACGTTCTGACTTGCGCTTCCTACGTCTTTCTCGGATGGCCCAAACATTGTTTCTAATTTGTAGGTAAAATATCTTTACCTTTCATTTGAAGCTACAATTTCAAGCTGATTCAGGCATAAATCTTCTTTCTTTCTTTCTTTCTTTCTTTCTTTCTTTCCTTCTTTCTTTCTTTCCTTCTTTCTTTCCTTCTTTCTTTCTTTCCTTCCTTCTTTCTTTCCTTCCTTCTTTCTTTCTTTCCTTCTTTATTTCTTTCTTTCTTTCTTTTTCTTTCTTTCTTTCTTTCTTTCTTTCTTTCTTTCTTTCTTTCTTTCTTTCTAACAATACACACTCGGGGTCTTAAATTTTACGAAACAAAAGACGAGACAGTGTAGCTACAGAAGAGGAGAGAATAATGAGTAAGTGCAGAAATTATGGGCACACAGTGACAATTCACGATACACGTCCACATGGTGGCTTTGTTGGTGTCAGTGCTTGCCACTGTTGCCTTCTTTGAGAGTAAGAACTAAATCGCTGTGTCGGACAGACCAAACGGCAGCTCCAGTTTGGAATGCATAACGGAAGTTCTAGATGCTTTCTTTGTGAACTGAAGTCTCTCAATGCAAGGGATATTAATTTATTTCGGTTCTAAAGCCGTTATTAAAAAAGATAATGATACTTCACAGACACTACTTTACCCCGTCATGAATTCTATTGTTAGTACAGTTAATAAATTGTAAAGGTGTTTCAGTACACAAAAAGCGCGCGCTAGATTTTCCCGTACTTCTTTAATTAGGTTCACATACACTGCGTGAGGCAACAAAAGTTTTAATGTAAGCACGATTAGACGACGGCAAAAATACTGACATTCCAGGAACCTGGATTTGTAACACAGATGAAGCTATTACTCTACACACAGACCACATATAAAGAGGTGGGGAGGGGAAGATACTGGGCTAGGAGCTTTGTCAATATAGTGACTAAGCGAAAGGACGAATGACTGGAGAATCGGGATTTGTTTCCCAGCAGGCGCTTAGATTTCTCTCTTAGCCAGTTCGTCCGGACGGCCACTGGGACCCACCCGGCATCCTGTCCAACAGACACCACAGACACGTTTCCCTTGGGGGGGAGGGGTATAACGCCCCAGGGTAGCAGCTAACCATCCACCTCCATTGAATGTCGAAGGTTAAAGAATTTCAGCTATGTCCCCCTCCCTCCGTCACGTATCCTCCATGGTCTAGTGCTTAATAGCCAATGGTCACATTTACCTTTATCGTAAATAGGAACGCATAACACGAGCAAGACATAAGCCATAATTATATAACCCATGAAGACAGAACAAGTGACGTATTATATATCTTAAGGACTTACTCTGCATTATCTACCCATTTTTGGTCATAAGCCCTTCGTTCAAAATTTGTAAACCTTACAGAAAGAGCTCAACACACTACAGAGTGAGTGGTCACTTGGTCTGATTTCTCAGTGTACGGATGAAACAAGAATGTTGCCTACTTTAAACTGATTCCGAACTTGTTTAATGGTGGCAACATCAACGGCCATTTCCAATTTTTAAGCTCGAGAAGAAAGGAAGATGATTGATCCTACATCCCTCGTGTCACCATGGTTACCGCCATACGGTGCTCTTGGGTCTGTAATACTGAGGATTTATTGTTCATGTTATTGAGGTGTTTTATTCTCCTTCATGGAGATTTACTATAAGGCGCTTCCTAAGTTGATGAAAAAACTGATATTCCTTCTTTTTGCCATTTTTAGGACAAAATGTAATAGAAAATTGTATGAAGGGGGATTTTACCAAATGTTATTTGGCTGCGAGATCAAAGAAGATTGAACAGGGCCGGGGGGGGGGGGGAGGGTGTGGAAGATATGTAGCGCAGAGAAATGCTTATAAATTTATTAATAAAAAGACTTTTCTTTTAAAACATGAAATTTAATTTAACGTTTTATTAAAACTGTGCGGCAGGGCCGTGTCACTGCGCAGCTTAACTGCACAGGACGCCTCACCCTCAGTGATCACAGATCCACACGTGGCTCGAGACACTGAACTACCAACTTCAAATTATGAGCTCAGTTCGCGGGACGGAAATTAAGGAACAAAGCTTTGTTTACTCTGGTGTTAATACAATCACAGATGTGCCTGCCCCAGGGATTCCAACTGCATCAGTTCTTACATTAGTGTCAGCCTCTTCGATAGTACCAGATCCTCGAGGCCAGTGTTGCAAGATTAGCAGTCTGAAAACTCCTTGTCACTTTCATGTTTTGAACTTTCGTTTCTTATACCAAGGCTCGACGACTTAAAATTATTTTCGATTACAATTACAAGAAATATGAAGAAAATGAGACGATCAAGTCCACTGAGGACGAAAACGTAACGGTAGAAAAACAGGACAATCGTGAAAGTAGAAAGCTGAAATAGGGGAAGGGTTTGTTGTATTTTTAATAAAGTGTTGTGTTGTCACAATATTTCGTGTTATATTTTCCGTAATTACCAGAAAGGTAATTTGTTTTTTTCTACTAGAGTGTTACCTTATATACATCTCAAGCCGCCATTCACCTCAAACATTCAAGGGGTTGTTAAGGCAGAATCACTTATAGATTCAGACTGTCTGAAAGAGACTGTTAAGGACGGTAATTTTACCTTGGAATAAGTAAATAAAGCGAATAAAGCGAATTGCACCGCGAGGGATTTTTAATCCTGATTCGTAACGAAATATTGTTACGTTATTGCAGTGAAGTACTGAGGGGAGTGGGGCGTGTAGTACAGCTTGGGAAGGTGAGAATTACATAAAACATCTTTGTCGGGAACCCTAAGACAGACATCATCTGAGTAACTTCCGCGTGGGTAGTAGAAAAACGTTAAAATGTATTTTAAGGAAATGTGAGGATAGGTTACAGATGGAGAATCTTGCGAATATGGTAATGAATTTCCGGGTTCCGCTATGGGAGGTACAATTCTTACTTAGCTGAACAATTACTAACACTCAACACAACCTCTCATCCATGGGATCAGCACCGTGGTAGAAATGAATGATCTGGTTTTTAGAGCTAACCTTAGAGAACAAAATGAAGTAGGGACATACAGCCGACATTCTCAAATTCCATACAACTTGGATACGGAGCTTTTGCGTTTAGTTCCACGGTCCATTAGATGTATCCCCGTGAACAAAGTAGCTTGCACAGAGTGCAGAGGAAGCAGGGTGGGTAATAAAAGTAAATTTGAGACAAAGAAAAAGGCCAAAATTAGAGGAGATACACATCCAGATCTTTATAAATAGAAATTCGGTATTTTCAAAAAGGAAGGGGATTTACATAACATACACTGGTAAAAGAATGTGCACGTAACGGGGCGAAGGTCGAAGCATTCCCTAAGCTAAATCGACATTATACCTAATTATGCGTACAAGAAACATAATTATGCTGTAGAAGGAACAAACTGTGCAAGAAAAAGAGGTTCAAAATAGAAAAAGTAATGCAACTAAAAGATGACGAAAAATGTGGAGTGTCTTCTTGAACAAGTTCAAGTAAGGTCAATGAAGAGCGATATAACAAGAGAAGAACAGGAAACAAAGAACGAGAGGTTATACAGTATTTTCTTCGAGCAAGCGAGAACGCGACCTAAATTTTGTGCGGAAATTGTAGACACAACTTTAATTCCATGAAGAACATCTAGGACTCACTACACAGGTTAACAGTTGGAGATGGAATTCTACACAGCCGTTGACAAACCAGCTGTGCTTTACTCTGGAATCTGAAGAGTTTATGTGAAGTTACAGAGTACTAAGACATGGACAGGAAAGAAATGAGCAAGACACAAAGCACTGCTTGAAACTACACACTGGAATGTCGAAATCTTAATATGTAAGGAGGTCAAGTTTCGAGAGAATCTTCTGAATTCCAGAGCAATACGCTGGTCTGTGGTGATTGGCTTGTACAGTGCGAAGTGCACAGCTTCCATCACGAGGCCTATTAGAAAGGTGAAAACATTGCATATATTGGTGAACTTTGTAACAGAGGTGCATTATTAAAGTCTATCCTACTGCAATGTAAGGCTCGAGTGCACAACATAAGTCTCCTTCATACGAACACCGCAGTAAGGACCTAACTAGGAATGCGTAACCACTACCTATAATGCAGGACAAATGTCATTACAGACACATATGTTATTTAGTGCCTACTTAAATTTTGGGTTGGTTTTTATTTGCACTTGAGTTATCATTAATTCACTAACATAAAATAGGCATAGTTGCGCTCTTAATCTTTCGAGGGTGGACATATCGAAATGCATAAACCCAACACATACACACTGCTGATGGAACAGGGATTTCTTCTCTACTAAACGACTGGTAGAAATGTTGCATGAGCCTTGCCACACCGTGGTACGCAGCTATGAACTTCTATATTTGAAAACGGTAGATGCAACCGCTCCAACCCTAGTAGGTAAATAAACGGCAACGGATAGCCTGAAGACTGGGTTTTTTGCCAGTGAGGTGGTAATTCTCTGCTGACAGTGATATATGAACAAGTGGCATTTCATTCAATGCGCACACGTAACAGTGTTGGCAAAATAATTTAATCTCGGCACAAAAATGTGAAGGGCGAGTGTTACATAAATCACGTAATTGCCTTCACACTGGAGGTCTCTTTTACGTGTATACTCCGATATGACTTCAGTTATCGGGGTGCATGTCGAAAGGCCTCGGGTTCAAGAACCGGTTTCTGCATGTGAGGAAATGTAGCGTTACGGCGCGATGTTAGGAACCCGTCCTTCTTACGTCAGACCTAAACCGAATATCACAATTTTTAAATTTAAAATGGTATTCCTCTTTACCTACATTTTTCAGCAAATTTCTCTGTATTTCTATACATACGTGTGAAATGGTTTTGCATTCGTATGGTTCTCTTACATTTGACTTGTGAACACAAGACACAACGGAAATAATGGCGCCGATAAAACTTCTTCTTCTGATGTTCTTCCGGATCTGTGCTCTTGTCACGCGGCACGTTAGTAACATCCGACGCAAATTTTTACAAACTGTTCCGGAGCTTGCTTAAAACACAGTGTCATGATGACGAATTGTGGAGTAAAGGCGAGTTTCACGTAATCGTAGCCTTGACACTAGATTTAAGTCAAAGGTTTGGCTTCACCGGCTATTTTAACACCCACTGGATAGGAGGTTGGGTAGACCCCATAGCTGGCCTGGGTCCAGTGAAGAAAAGACAAATCCCTGCATTAAGGGAAATCGAAATCCGTTTGCACAACCGTCCCGTCCGTGGCCTAGTCACTGAAATGACTGAGCGATCCCAGCTCACAAGTAAAGCTCTGCGTTATTGGCAAATGATCGCCCTTGTTATCAGGAGTAAACACCCATGATAATGGATTCGGACATAAGAAGCGCTGGTCGAAAATTTCTACAGGAAAAGACAGCTGAGAGGCCGGCATGAGGATCGTAGAGTGACATGATATTTGATCTTTGGAAAGTAACGTATGGGGGAGTGCGCAGAATTCATTTGGCCTAGGATACTTCATAATTGCGGAATTTCATGAGCAACCAATTATATATACAAATTTTCACGGAATAACACGCACCACGAACTTATATATCGATAATCATTAAACACTCCACACATGATCATGAACAAGCTGAATAATACGGCTCCTCCATCGTTGAATTCCGGAGGCCCTGGATCAAATTAATTCCAAGCAATAATTATTGCTTCGCATTTTGCCTGCCCGTAGTTATTCAGATGAATATCGGGAGTTGCTAAAAAATTTTCACACAATTATTGCTTTTTAAGATTTCAGGTTATCACGGTGGTTACTGCGAATTACGCTGTATTGTGGGTTGGGACGTCGGTTAGTCTGGCAGAAATTTGCTAAAATTTCCAAAAAATCTACTGCCGCCTTTTTCTGGGTACGTGATTAGAAAAGCAGGCCCTCCTACACACACCATTACTCTTGTTGCCTTTTTTATTGTCCGATTTTAAACAAACTGGAATATATCGACAAATATTAGTATAGCCTTACAGCATCAAATTTCGTGAATATTCATACAATTTTTTCGAGCTCTTTTATTCTGGTAGGCCTACAGAAGTACAGAAAAACACACATAAGCAAATAAACGCAGCTTTGTAATATTCCATTGCGAATGCTCCATAAATACGGAAAAATGTTCAGGCCCTGAGACAGTCCTGTAGCTGTCATTGCAGTGTTGCTCCACTCGGTCTACGAACGAGTCTCTAACACCTAACACTGCTACCGTACATCTGGGCGTCACACTCCTCGGATGTTCCTCCCTCTTGCCTTCGATAAAGACGTAATTAAATGTTCTGTCGATAGCGATTACCTGTCGTTCTTGGATTGTGAGAAAGACGGAACACGGGATTTCCAGGTGTGGGTAAGTCGACTACTCAGACTCGGCAGTCATGATGTCTCATCTTCAGGGAATATTAACGTGCGGTACGTTAACGGACTGCATTGTTCTACACTCGGGAATCAAACAACAGTCTAACTTGTATATCAATTTATTGGCACTAATGGTAATCTTCTTTTTATGCTTCACCACAGTTCACTGCGTAACTTTATTTGAAACTTAGCACTTTGAAATAATCACGTTTTAACTACAGTTGGCTGTGCGATGGCCGAACATCGCGAGCACACCAGATGTGCGTCTGACCCGCTCCAGATGCAGAGACGGAGAGCCCCGTCTTCAAAAACACATCGGCATATCTCAACGCAATTACACCCCTCTCTAAACTCAAAAGTAATATTATTGGTTGAAATGCAAATATGGTAAAATCCCATAGGCCGAATTCAAAACTTTTTAAATTCCTCTAACCTAATTGTTTAAAATACGCCCGCGCTGAGTGTGTCTGGCTCAACCTCAGACACCCCATTTACGCAATTAGCGTCCAGTTCACCGTTATTTACGGCACAACCGATGGCAGATTCCCTACTGACAATTTATGGGTGCACAGCTGTCAAGTGTGACATCTCTCAATAAAACTCCAACTTCCTAACTTTTAGAAACTTGACAATTGAGAAACGCTAGCAAGTCCCTTTCCTTTATTTATTTTAGTTTTTTGCCTTAGCTGCGCCCCCCCATGCAGCACATAGCTGTAGGGCGGACCCTTCTCCGTAGCTGTGTCTTCTTACACAAAATGTTCTCATTATCGAAGCGAAAGAAAGTAGGATACCTAGCAAGACAATGTTTAGGACTCGAACCCAAAGTGTCCGGTAACAACACTAAACAACACTTAAGCTTTCCTATGGCTACAAGTGTTCGTAAAGTGCTGTCATGAAACCAATGATCATGGTAATATATTCCGCATTTCCACATTTCATTTCTTCGCTATTATTATCTTACTCTGCGATCAGTCCAATTTCTGAAACGTCTGATTAGTACTCTTAAGGAAGCATAACGTTCTTTACGCAGCATGTGGTGCGAACTCAGTGCACACGACTGCACGTAATTTCCTGGTGTTCTGTTCAAAGGTTCCTCCACTTTTCGTTAGTTTCTTTACTGCTGTAGGATTGCATTGCAACGCTAAACTGCTGTGTTTGCATCATTAAATAAGCAATCTGCGAAACAATCCGACAGGAAACATTTTTATTACACCCTCCATATCTTGTGCATATCACTGCCATGTTAATGGTTAGTGTATTTCCATATTATTCCCATAAGGATCACATAGCTCACACTAGAGTAACTGAATTCCCGGTGAGAGGAAGAGAACACAAAATATAAAAACAGGCGTGAACTCTCCGCCAAGAATTTTAATGTAACCGGAATAAGAACAAGAAGAACACTCTTCGACTAGAATTTTAATTCTACTGTAATTAAAACATGGATAAAAACTCAATCAAAGTTTACATATAGCTTCAACTCAGTCTGGAGAATCTGCGTGGATAGAATTTCAATTATCGTGAATAAAAACCAAAAAATCCATGTGATAAGAATTTTAATGTCACGGAAGTATAATTCTGTTACATAAGGCTAACACAGTGAGTTAAAACCAGAAACTGCTGCTGCATTAATTCTCAAACCATTTAAAATTAATGTTTTTAGTACACTAATTATGTCCTGTTAAATGGAATAAGAAGATCAGCATAAAATTGTAGACAAAAAGGATCTGTAACGAGAAGGTCTTGGCCTGTTGAAGGCACTATCCAACAGCCTGAGAGACCAAGAATATATGTGCGAGCCCACGCACACACAATACTGTTATCGCAACGGTCGGTACTCTGAACGGGCGTCACGGAAACGTTGCTTCAGTTGCCTTCTTATATATATATATATATATATATATATATATATATATATATA
>BLKM01000907.1:1588044-1853475 GCA_013340265.1 Coptotermes formosanus | reverse complement strand
TATATATATATATATATATATATATATATATATATATATATACATAAAATTTCAAACTTGGACCCTCCACGTAACATAGATATTGTTGCACACAGCAGGGCAAATAGTCATTATTTTTGCTGTACTTTCCGGCACACGACGGCGTTTTGAAGAGTGTTACATTCTGATCTCCATACCTACAGTCATCCCATTAAGGTTTGCGCGAACTTAAGTTTTTGGAACATAAATGTGATTCATACACAGCTTCACGTACCACTGCCCCTGGGTTATCACAGGCCTACTGCTTGCTTTCAGACTAAACATTTATTAAGCCAATTATTACTTAATACAAACTGCTGCAAACGCCGTACGACATGACCGAAATAATTATTTACACATTGCCAGACAAGCCTGTAATTAACTAACACAGTAACAAGGTCCCAACTAACAAACTGAATCAGTGAATGAGCGGCTGACTGATCAGCTAGCCAGTGGGGCAAGTAAAGCACGTGACTGTCATGGCCGTCATAAGACACGCAGCCACTTTCCATCACAGGCGGGTTGAATTCAGTCGACTTATTGAGGATACATTTTTATTAAATCGAATTTAATATTATGTTCCGTGCTCCTTTTTCTGAGTAGCCACCTCTAAAAAGATTTCTCATCAAAGTTCTATTTGAATCATTTTCGTTTCCGAATTCGTGTCGAGCCCACTAGACACACTGATTGAACCCCAGAAACGGCCTTAAAAAGAAAGACAGCTTAGCTGAAAAGGTCACAGCCACCCCTCTATAAGATTTCTGAAAAATCGCCCATTTGTACGTTATGTGATCTCTACTCGAAACTATTATTTTTAATAATAATCATCATAAATATTTTAATTATCATTTTAAAGTCATTTTATGAATCTTTACACAGGTTAAGCACATTGTTCCTTATGCAGTGGCTCTCATATGACAACAAGCAAAATGACTGAGTAATTTAAACAGTCATGTTTATAAACCATTGCGGCTTTTCCTTGAAAAGACTGAGGAATAACACGAAAACCCCTAGTCAGAGATAAGAGATATCCTTCCCATGCAAAACATAACAGTACCGACTCACTAACACTCGGTCGGCAGTTACAAGCAATGTCTATGTACAACAGGCTGCATGCTGAGAATATGAAAATACGCACATTCATTGACCGGGTTTTTCGCTTTTCGGTCTCTCTGATGTTGAGTAATGCTTTCTAAGAACTGCCAAATGTGACATGTTTACAGCTGTTCCTTTTGCGAGCACAAAGCATTATCTGCAGATGTGCCACCTCAAATTTCACTCCTCCACGTGTCACTGTTTACTAAACAACAGCCCATTCTTATCTGATTCCTCCAAAAGCGTCTCACAATTGTTATGGAAGAGTCCTCACTAAATAATAAACTTACTTTGAGAATTCTTGTTCCAGAAGTAGAATGAACTTTCCCCTCTGTCTTCAAATTACTCTCCAACTCTGCTTCATTTTTCCTTCTCCGTCCTCTTTCTTTGTCACAGACGTACTTCTTTCCTTCGTCACCCTCTTCCTTTGCCTAATTTCCTATTTCTTACACCTTTGTCCGTTATAAGCCATTTCTGCTGTAAGTTATTAATTTTCTTACCTTCTCTCAATCTTTCAGTTTTCGCTTAACCCCACTTCACATTTCACCAAGTTTTTTGAATGATCAGTCTGTAAATTGTTATTCTCATCCTTTCCATTCTATAGCCTCTGCAGTTCAGTTCTTCAAATATTTCTTCCCTTCATCTTTTCAAGAGATGTTCTCATTTATTCTAGTCCCATCGCCCGTGTCTTTCAGTCTTTAAACTTTACACTTTCTGCTTCATCTATTCCCCTTCACATTCTTCCCTTCGTTTTAACTCTTCAGTTGCCCTCTCCTTTTGTTTTGGCTATTTTAATCCTTCTCACTTTCTTCGACTTCCTTTTATGTCTTTGCCCCCGTAGTTTTTTTCTGAATTTTCTTCCTGTCCTTCTCTTCATTCTTATTCTTCCTTCCTCTTGTATTTTCTTCTTTTCATGTCTTACTACTATCTAGTATAATTATTCCTTCCTTCCGTTTACCTTTGTGCAATAAGGCACGCTGTAATTATAGTGTGGATTTTAATTTGTCCAAAATCCTTCGTTGCTGTACTCTTTTACTTGACCAGTACTGACGACCATAAAACATACATCACGTTATTTACAGAACTTTTTACATGAATTCGTGACATACGCCGGTTTTGCTAAGCGTCCTAGTATTTCTAGGCTCGAGGTCAGCTTGACGTGTTAGAGCACTACTGATTTAAGACGCTATCTACTGTTCCCTCTCCGGTAAAACGCACAGGAGGGGCCATTTGTGTGTCTTTGTTGATGTTTACTTGACCCGCATAAACACTAACAACGTAACAACGACTGAGGTAGAGGGCGCTTAGGATCAGGCACATTTTGTGAATTCAAACCTGACATTTTCGCACCTGATTCATCTACGAAGGGCAACGGCAACCTTCAGACAAATGCGAGACAGTTTTCGAGCACTACACATCTGGAACGACTCGTTGTTTGTAAATAAGAGTCAATTAAAAAGTTTAAAATTTCTGATGAGCTGACAAGAGCACCACTTTAGCTGAACCACTTGCGAAAAGAACAGATAGCTTGAGAACTGCGCTGCTCTGGGGCATAAAGCAGCGTCGAGTAGTAATCCTTTACCGACGTTTCAGAACAACGTATCGGTCCCATCTTCAAGAGTCAAGAAGTCTAAAAAGATTACTCTTCTTGGACTTCTTTAACCTTGAAGATGGGACCGATAAGTTTTCCCGAAAAGTCGTTAAAGGATTACCACTCGACGCTGCGTTACACCGCAGAAGAGGGCAGTTCTCATCAGCATCGCGGCGGAAGCCTGAAGGCACGAACAGACAGCTTCATTATTTATACAACAGGCGTAACACGGAAAGTGACAAAAAGATTTTGGGAAACTGAAGTAAGTAAGGTCTGGCTTTAATTCGCTTTAAGTTTCTCCTATAGATCATCTGGAGGCTGGTCACCGGCTTCTCACTGTGGAGACACGGTTGCTGCCGAGGCGAACCCTGCAGCGCTTCTGGTGAACGAGGTCGGAATGAAAGAAGTTTTTCTTCGATTACTGCGTTTTCCCATTGTCAACACCATTCCACCCGTAACTCATATTCACTCGCATGCAATCCCAGGGATGGCCAACGGACTCAATGGCGGCCGAAGGGAGAGAGAACCAAAGGCGTAAAAAATAAGATTGAAAATTGCATATAATTTTACATTCCGTCTCTTTCGGATTTTTTCATCCTGAGTTGCCCACTTACTTTTTACAGACGGTCCCCGAATACGTGAGTAGTTACGTTGTGGAAGATACAACGCAAGACAAATCTTGACCAAATAGGAAATGGGTACACATAAGATCAAAGGCATGTACATAAAAGGGAGTCAATTTAAAATGCCACAACATTCTGGAACCCAGTGGGCCGCAGCATAACCGCCCCACGTCGCCAGTGTTATCGCCCAGCAGTACTCATCTGCCACCTTCGTCTTATTGTGCTTTCGATCCCGCAAGGAAATCTCGGAGCACTTTCCGAAGACGCTATTTCATTTTTATGTTTTTTTTTTAAATTCGTGCCTGAAATTGCGTAACTTTCAACTGCGTAAGACGGCGAGGGTCTGTGCTGTCCTAATTCTAAAAATGCTGTGCATTTATTTAGGGCAGAAATAATGTTCTAAATCACACACCCGCTCGACACAAATATCCTTCTATATAGTGTACCAATATTCAGAGAATGGACTCAATGCACCCAAAAAAGGGCTGCTATCCCGCTTTTTCCTACTATATACGTACGATACTGAAGATAGAATCATAATGACAGACAATTCCTTGGATAGAATATATATGTTACTTGCTGCGCACTGTTACTCACGTGGGCAGTCGAACCAACACACTTAAATCCATCACAGCACATGAAAGAATACGCTTGTTCACGAGGAAGTTTCAATTTAGTATCTAGATTATCGAGACCAGGGGGCGACTCGTCCATAAGGGCTGTAGGGCTGCAGCCGTACCAGAAATTTTTAGAAAAATTAAGCCAAACATCTAATTAGAATTTTTCGTTGAGAGACAGTGCATTCTTTATAAAAATACGAAATTATTCTAAATTCAAACACCCGCGACGGACCCTAAGCGCTGCAGAAAGCGAGTGGGCTATGCCACAACCAGATGTTTCGCACTGAGTCAACGTAACTATACCGAGTGGTGGGAAGAGCAGCAGCAGTGTTGACGCGGGGGTTTAAAGGCGTACTTTGCGTGTATCTGTTCACCTTTTCTAACGTTGCAAACGCCAGAATTCTGATAACCATTTTTATCTAACTGTTCTCAAAGCCACATTTGTGACAGTTTTAATTTTAGTAGTCGCAATTTTAATACAAACTCGAACAAGATCAATGTGAAGTATTTACAGGGTATCAATATTTCGCAATTAACTTACGCCGAGAAGATTGAAATTAAGAATTTAGGTCGTGCAACACATCACTATATCTCAATTATCATCAAGCAGAACAGAAACCTACGTGAGAAACTTTAACCGTGGTTTGTGCGTTAAATATAAGTGGCTGAATGTCTGTGCTGAAAGAAACGCTCTGTTAAGCCTTCGTGTTAATCACATAAAACTGCTAGCCCCACTGATTGAGACTTATCATAGACGTCATGTCGGTACATTTTAAGTCGCGGCTCCTGAATCAGAAACCCCTCGTCTACCAGGTATCCGAACAGAAAGTATGCTTAACTTCGGTTAATTGGCTAATTTATTTTTACTTTAGAATAGCCTACATTTTAAAGTGAAATTCTTTCTTGCAACAATTGCTACTGAATACAACGTGGGCAGAGATGCAATGACAAAAAAAACTTCCAAAAAAATATTGTATGCATCATACTTGGCGATGATGATGCAGCTGTTCTAGCAATGGTATAAACCACCATTTGTAATCACAAAACTTTTAAGTAATAATACTTACACCCTTCTCCACGGATATCGTGAACAAAGAACGGTATTTTAGGATCAAGCTTGATTTTGGATGCACGAAATTAGGTTTCTTCGACAATGCTATGCTCCAGTATAAACTCACTGGTCCCTAGGACTCGTGCTGGTTAGCGGAGTCCAGACGTGAAGTGACCGGCAACAGTGTCGCCCGCTAGGTCCATTTGTCGCGACCAGCTCAGGAGGAGCTGAGATCTGAGTGCAGTCATTACGTCGATATACTCAGTTGCGTAGCGAGACTGCCGACTGCTAACGATGAAACACGTGTGTCACAAAAGCCTCGTAAACAGAGACACAATTTTGTTTTTAACCTGCCAAGAAGTCAACACAGACAGACACTTCACCACCGGCGCGCTCTTTTGCGCCTTTTTCCATTCCTGTTTACCTCGCTTCGTGCAACATTGTGCTCGGAGCCGGATGTCAAGTAACGCCCACAACAAGTGTTCGTATTATAGACAGTAGGCCAACGCCCACCTTTAGACGTCATATTTTTAGGGAAGGTTTACCTCCGCCTACTCTCGAGGTTCATAATGCGTGGACTTTTACCTTAGCGTTCCCCACACGCCTTCATTTGTAGTACTCAGGAAAAGCTAACTTTATCCTTATATTACGGTAAAGTTCTGTATGTGTTTTACATAATCATCACATCATGAACACGTACGGCAGGACTGCACAAATCCCGGGCGCCAGGTCACCCGGCCGACTAAACTTTGTACGGTGGCGCCCAAAATCTGGGGACTCTCCCTATGGAACTTGCTTTGTATCACCCTTCTGTCGCCTAGAATTTTGAGGTGTCTTCTAGACTTTTGGAAAATTTGTGCATCCCTGACTTATGGCTTAATGGAGTATAGTTTCATTCAGTCGTAACCGGGATACTAGATGGAAGTGCGTGGTTAGATTGACACTCCAGCCGCTTTAACCTCGACACCCCCTGCATATAAGGCCAGGGGTGGGCTGGCTAGCCTCAGGTGGAGGTGGTCGTGATGAATAGAGAAGCAAGTATTCCTGCAGAGACTGGAAACCCTGTCATCCACCCTGCTAACAGTCATGTTACTGACTTAACTCTGTTTTACTGTTGTATGCAAGAAACGTTCCGGCATATTAGCCGTCAAATCCTGGTAGGTGCCATGCCTACCAACAGGCTGGGTTCTAAAATCCCTGCCTTTCGTCAGCATAGTCCCTCTATGTGCTCCTTATGGTTCTTACGTCAGTGTGTATTTCCGTTTACAGCACTGACCAAGTGGTCTTTGTAATCGAAAAAAACTTTAGTTTGTGAGGTACGAATTAAAAATATAATATAGATAACGTAACACTGATAATATAATGTAGACTAATTTTGGACTTGAAGGATTTAATTATGATAGTATACACAAAACTGCTATTTAGTCGCTGCTTTACCCTTCAGATTTCATAAGTGTATTGTAATTGAATTTCTGTTTTAACAGCTTATTACGGAGTATTTACTGTCATACGTAATGTACGTAAATGAGTAACAGATATTAAATATACAGTGTTTACTAATTACTTAACTGCTGTTGTATTTAATTATGCCCATGTTGTGAACGAGACAACTGGCGAATTCCTGCCACAATTACATTTAATTTGTATATATATCTGTCCCCTACGTAAAATTATAAGCGTAAAGATTAAATTACACGATTGCCGTCTTATACTGTCTTTAAACTTGGTCCCTCACCGCGAAGGAAGAAAACAGTTTGAGGGTTCTTTTAACACAGGGTGCTGAGGAGAAAATGTGAAATCTACAAGAGGAAGTAACAAGAGATTTCAGAAAGCAGCATGATGAAGAGTTTCGAATTTTTTTCACCTCAAAATAATAAAACTATCCACGACGATAATACGGCTAGGCTATGGGAGAGGTAAGAAACGTACGCTACATTCTAGTGGGAAGTTGGTCAGGTAGGCGACAACTCGTGATGGTACAAACGCTATTGTGTATGTAAAATAATGCGACAACTTTGTATGGTTCAATTTGGCTGAGGACAGGACCCACAGGAGGCCCTGGTCACCATGCTGATGCAGTCTCGGATTCCTCAAAAGGCACGGATTTCTTTACTAACTGAACGATCATCAGGTCGTCACAAAAAAACTGTACTCCCTGTAGTTTTGAAGGATCAGACAAATCTCCTTGAGACCTAACATTCCTCTGCTCACAGTTTCCATGCTGTTTTACTAATTGTAAGAGCCAGTTTTGCTGTATCTCGACTGTTAAAGCCAATGATTTGCAGTTTTCAGTAAATGTAAATTGCACAGTATCATGCGATTAATTTTCCTGTGACACTGTAAACCACAGAAGCCACTTTAACTGTTATTTGCCAGTTCAAGCCACTAATTTGCCGTTTCCAACCGATGGGAATTATAGTATTTCATGCAGTTAGTATTCGCGTGCTGCTAAAACTACAGGAGCCATTTCAGCCTTTTATAGATAATTCAAGTTATTTGTCTACAGTTACAAACAAATGGACATCATAAAATATCATGGGGTTAATTTTCGTGTGATATTTCAAATCATAAAGGTCACTTTCACTGTATTTCGGCACTTCAAATCACAGGCTTCTACTTCTAAATCAATTAAAATTATAAAACGCCATGGTGTTAGCACCTTTGGCAACCTCAGCCGCCTTTTATCACGAGTACTATATTCCTTCCCCCACAACACCTGTGGCAACAACCCAGCTAGCTAGTCAATATAACACTTCGGTAAATCAGATGATTCTAAGTTGGGGGTGTTTTATTCATCCTTCTAAGTTTCACTACTCTTGGACCTACATGTTGCCGAAAAGGGAACACTATTAAACACCCTGTGACCCGACAGATGATTTTCATTGCATCGGCATTCTTTTGTTCAGCCAGTTAGTGCTGTAGCAAAGTACATCAATTCTGCCGCTTTGTAACAAAGTGACGCCACAGCGTGACGGAGTGAAATGAGCTGAATTGTAAGTAATCACTTTTTTTTTTATTTTAGGTCGAATGCCTTCAACTAGACGCGCATTTGTTTCGTCATCATGGCGATATATGGATAAAAGCATGGGGTTCTCAATTTGAATAGAGAATGCTTTAAAAGTGGCACTCAATGCAAAATATTATACCATTCAAAGATGCAATCTGTCGTAAAAATTCTGAGGGCTTTAATTCTTATTTCAATTTCCGGTATGGTCTATCTGCAGTTATGAGCAGTGAAAATCCAAAACACTCAATCAAGAAACAGATGTCACATAAATAACCACGCCAGGTGGAAAATATTAATCAAGGAAACGTGTTATTCCGCGTCATTAGTGTGTTGCTGATATACGTTTCTGATTTTAATTACTTCCCTCTCTCCTGCTCACCTCAACCTGACTGAACTGTACTTTGCAATATTAGGCGACGAGCAGAAATAATAAAACCACTAATTCCAGTAGACAAGAAATTGTAACCTCTTTTTCGTTTTATAAATATAAGGCTATATAGTGTCACTTAAGAGTTTTGAAACTTTGAATTACAGGTCTTGCAAAAAAATGTTGCACCTAGGATTTTCGAAAAACAAGTAAATGGAATGTGAATGTTCATAATTTCAACAACATTTATTTACAACAAGATTGCAGAGATTATATTAAAGAATAGTAAACGTTCCTTTACTTTTATTCAAGGCAATTTTAAATATATTAAATACCAAATCCATTACAGCTATATTCCCTTTTATTTAGTACGAGTATAAGACGATCTAATTCAAAAAGAAAACATATAATTCTGTTTGACGAGTCAAGAATCGTTTTCCACTTGACCTCCTCTTTTTCACACTTGGAAATTCTTTTTTATGCTTCCACAAATATCACACCCGCTCCCATTTTTCTATGGTAGAAATGTCCTCGTCAAACCTTTCATCATGCCGTCGCTGACATCTTAAAGGTTTGTTGGAAATAAGTCCAAACGCGAATGCAAATAATGTAGTTTCAGCGACACTGTGAATTGATACTCATCAGTCTGTCGGGTTCAAGCATTTACTCCGGCAAATATTCGTAGCTGGTGCTTTGTGATTGTCCACAAATTTACGTACAAACAACATAATTGCTTCCTGTGCCGTATGCTCAGTTTCCTATAGGACTTTTTAGTAATCTTTTATTCATAAAATCTTTATGCAAAGACTGAAGATTATTTTGTCTCTGCGTCAGTTATCAATGGGAACTTCCGCTGCAAAAGGTTTCTCCATTCCGCTTCATATCCTTCAAAAAATAAACTTTCTTCAGCACAGGCTTAGTACAAAGCGCAGATAGAACTACTTTGTGTGGACCTACGTGTGTGCTGTTTAAACAACCATTGAACTGTTATGACTGTATATTTTCGCGCATAGCTAAATAAATGAAAATGTGGCATCTCAGCAACTACACTGGCAGAGTACAACAGAATCACACCTATCAGTATCCCAGAGCTACTTTTCCCGCCACAAATCCCGTAAGGAATGGCTTGGGATCCAACAGAGTCTCCTCGGTGAGAGACCGACGACCAATGCTTGAGCTATGACACGGCCCAGTATATCTACCACTGGTCCATTTCCAATCGTCTTTTCCCAAAGGAAAACTGCTTACCATTAGATCATTCCGTCACATCACAGGGGCTAAACCGTGCGCAACGGCCTCGTTCACACGAGAAGAAATATTTCATTTTTAAAAAGCTGCAAGTTGGGTAGAGAACTCTGGCTATCAGAACTGCACAAATATAGAGGGCTAACCTGGATTAACCTTACATCCGTCCAATTGTGCAGGAGAACGGCATTAAGGCTTCAATTTGAAACTCAATAAACAATCGCGAACCCACAAACCTATATTGGTGCCCTAGCGCCCTCATCATTTTATCATATTATTGCAGTGGGACATCGCCATTCACAGGAAAAACTGAAACTAACTTTTTTGCGGTTACGGAAAACGGATCCGTTGATTTTTCTAGACGAGCCCATTCTTGTAACGTGAAACCAAGAACCTCTGCTTGATTGTTGGAAAAATTTAAGTCTCACACAATATCGTTTCATTCAAGTCTGGTTATTACTAGGCAAATAGTACTTTCCTGAATTAGGTGTCAATATAACGGTCCATTCCAAGCCATCCCTTCACCATGATCCCATAACCCAGATACCGGTAGCTCAACACTGCATGAATCAAGTTTCAAAGCTGATGGCACAGTTGGTATTTGCTAGAGCGCAAGTTTTTAGCTGCGTGTCCGGAAACGTCAGTCAAGCAAAATAAGCGGTCGGAGACACGGTCTTAAGGCTCCCCACAAACCACGGGTAATTGTAAAGCCAAATGGCGTGACATGCTATTTTCCGCTAAGTCAGACCCTTAAATCCGTACCACAAACTCAACAACAAATCTTGGAAGTCATATTTTACCTTATCACCGATTTTTGTATCCGAAGTGTGGTTCTCACGCCTTCCTTTTAATGCCGGCTGCAAAACTACTCAAATCTGAAAAGGACTACCACACAATTCTTCTTTTAACGCCAACGGTCTGTTCCGCCTAGGGCGTGAATTCTATCACAGGGACTTTGAGCAATACATTCAGTCTCTGCAGGGTACTAGCCTAACTTCGGCAGTCCTGTGGAGGGACCGCCTACTTAATAACTTAGATACTATACTTTAGACCATCAAAAAACTTCCCCCCTTCTTATTTGTGATGTCTAAAGAAAAATATCACAATATATTAGGCCCCGAGAATCAAAATCCTTGCCGCCCTACGGGTTCATACGCGTATATTTTCTTACAAACTACGCCACTGTACGACTACAAACTAAAGAAGTTCCCTACGCATTCGCCTGGTTCCGAATTATATCCTTCCAATTGCACCTATCATTCTCATCTGATCACCTCTTTCAGCGCTGTATAACCCACTGATACAACGGAATTAATCGGCTACGATTTTCCGAGTCTCACTCACATGCTTAAAGCCCTCCTACTATGTTGGTCTCAAAGAGCTGGGTTCGAAAACCTGGCCCCAGTAAGATCAGTCCTGCTTGAACTTTGACCATTGTGTTTTGTGTCAAGTGAATACACTCCCAGGATCAATAACGCCCGGCAAGGCGGCAAGGACGTTGTCCTCTGTTTTTCTCGGCCACACAACTTTGTCAACGGAAATTTCTAATGGACCACCTAATTCAAGTTCCGGTCGTTTCTTTATGTATATGTTCTTTCTGTCAGTTTCTGCAGTTTCACAAATATTTTACATCTGAACGTTACGTCATTTGGTCAGCATGGTCAGTATGTGTCAGTAGAGGCGCTGTATGTGGGCTGGATACCCGGCGGCGGTAGGAATGTTTCTCTTCAGCGGCTCGTCCAGACCAACTTAGGAACCTACCCCGCCCCTGTGACAAGGGTCCCATAAAATGACGGCCGTACCTGATAAATCAGTCTACATCTCATGACGAGGTCAATAATTTGTGGATATCTACCTTTACCTTAACCTTTCTTGACAAGGAAAATTTTCGTCGGCACTTTTCAGTTTGTTATTAGCGACTCCGAATCGACGTCACACGACTTTTTGTCGGTACCCCAGTCAATATTTGATCGTGACAGGTCTCCTACAGAATTTATGTTTCCACTACAACAAAGACTCTGGTAGGTTGCTATGGCCTAGAGCGATTACAGAGGAAAGAAGTTCTGAACTTTCAGGTCATATGAAACTACATATTATCACAGGTCCCAACTAACTGTAATATACGTACACTGACAGCTTTAAGCGATGTTATTTCTTACACATCAGCTCGCAAAATCTTGCTAAACTAAAACACCCTTTTTTAGTGGGATCGGAAAGACACTGGTAGCAAATGACAGAAACCAAGTAAAATGATAACGTTTATAAAGACACAGTATTTCTGAATTATTCACTTCCTAACTGTTTGGCGCTTCATTTTTTGAACTCTTTTGGGATTTGCTGAACCAAAACGTTTAAGACATCTTTATGTCAATGGTCGAGTGCTGAAAGAGACTGAATATTGGTAGGACACCTGTCAGTTCAGCACTTGTAGAAATATTGAGATTTTATTACAGTCACCACAACTTAACATGTGAACGTGTGTGGCTGTGTTAAAGCAGTGTGTAATCAGTTAAAAATCTGCATTACTTCGTCACAGGCCTTCAAAGTTAATCTCCAAGGTCTCCCCAATAACATTCAAACTGCCAACTGATAGGTCTGTGAAGAATGCTTAAATTGCTGTACATTACAGACAGTTCTTCAAATAAGTCATGATAATATGGAATTTACACAATTAAACACATTATTGAGAGACGGAAAGAGAGCTGTCCTTTGAACAAAACTCAGTATATACCCAGGAATTTTAGAATTTTCTTTTTTTATTTAGATCAAAATTCAATTATTTTTGCCTCCCACGTAACAAAAATGGTCTCTTTTAATCGCTTTGTTTATTTCGTTTTGAAACTTCAAACTATTTAAAGACTGATGTCCCACACAGCTACTGATAAATAATACCCTATAATAAGCGGTATCTGTTAGAACCTGGGCCATGAAGTCACTCATTCTACAGACTGCGATATCCTAAGCTTAAATATATTCACTGACTTCTGTTTTCAACCCCTCCACGGGTTGGGGGTTAGTGGTGTATCTTGACGTCCCCTGATATTCATATCGTTGCTGAAAGGTCACAGGTTCACAGGGAGCGCAGTAGTAGAGGCGTCCTGCGTTTTGTGGTTATGTAGAGAACTGGATCCGCGGAGCAATGGGATGTTTCATCAGCACTGTGCGTTTTATCGCCGAGCGGATAGCAGTAACAGCTGCTATTAGGACCGATATCTCTACAAATTCTTACTGTACAAATTGCTGCTACTCACGTTTCACCTTGCGTGACATTTAAACATTTACGACCAGAAGAGCTACATTCAGGAAATTCATGCTGTTCGTTTCATGAGCTTCCTTCACTCTTCAATTATTCTTAAAATAAAACAGACTGGAATAATAAAACGGTTTATATCTTTTGTCACCTCTCACAAATCTTTACTTTATGCTTACAACTACTTGTACATGTTTCTCATATCGATAATACACTCAGCTTCATAAGCCGTTACAACACTCACAGGACACAACACTCATATCATACACTCACGTAATAAAAATGAAAGGACGTAGTAAGTTCAGTTATACAGCAACGTGTTTCCGCCTGGCTTTAAAACTTGTAAATACAAAACAGACTGCTTTATAACATAAACTGCATATGGTTGCCTAGGCCAGGTCCTTTCGTCTGTTGAAGGCCCACGTTACATGCGTATGATTCTGTAGTAAACACTGTACACGGGAGACGGAACAAGGAAACTGAATAACCAGATCAGTTTTCTGTATGTGATGGTTCTACATAAAGAAACAAGATAGGCAATGTGCGTAAAAAGTAACAATGTTGCGTTTTCGCGTAAACATTGTTGCCGTGAAAACGCAACAAAAATCTCACTTTTTATTGTTGAGCTACACGTCGCTGTCAACAATGTAACACTCTGGAGAGATACCATGGAAACAAAAATGGTTTCAATTTGCATTGCAGTCGAGCTACAAAATCTTTCCTGTTGCTTGCCAACAATTTAACCGTATGTAAAGTGTCCGATATTTTTGTCCGATTTTAACCAAATTACGATTTTCTCGACAGAATTTCACAGAAGTCCCTAGTATCTAATATTACGCGAACCCGTGCAGCGCGCGGTGAGCTGACATGCGGCTAGAGGGACGGTTGGACACGACGAAGGCAATAGACCTTTTTCGCGACTTAGGCGAAGGCGCCTAAAACCTGCAGAAACTCGCAATGCCATGGTCCAGACTTACACTCCTTGCTGCTGCATTGAATCTCATTCCCGAGATCGGAAATTCTGATTGAAGATCTTCGTGGTTCTCCTCAGTCCGACAGATACCGGTAACATTTTAAATAGGCCACGATATCCTCTAATACATTTTGCATGTAACTGCAATTCACTCTGTTGATTTCATGTTCTGTGAAGGATGCACAACGCAACAGCTGTCACAACATCTGTGGACCTGACTTGGTACGAGTCATCTGCCCGCAGCGTGTCCTGCAGCCACTCAGACCGCTTGACACGCTGCCTTACAATACCGCGTTCTGAAATGTCAGAGGTCATCTCATTCAGTTTCTGTGTGACCTAACAACGTAAACCACCAATACAATACTTTCTTCAGGCTTTTTCATATACAAGGTTTGGTTCAATTTGTGAGTCAGTGCGTTACATATGAACACAGTGCGCACAACGAAGGCTGTCTGCTTTATACAAAGTAAATACTTCCAGTACATTTCAATGTGCTGAATTTCCGTCCTACCTCGGATATTTTGTATCGTCCACTATTCCGAGGTAACTAAAGTGGAAATTTAATATGCATCTACAGAATTATTGAGATTAATAATTTAAATACAGAAAATACATTTTTACACTGGCAATTGCGTTTGCAACCCTGCAGAGGATCTATTAAAATTGCATCTTTCTTCCGTACTTTTTCTTTCTGTCTGTGTCTGTCTGTCTGTCTGTCTGTCTGTCTGTCTCTCTCTCTCTCTCTCTCTCTCTCTCCCCCCCTCCCTCCACACACACAAACAACTCGAGAACGCTTCACTTATTCTCCAGAATATATTCTTTAAATACAAACTCCATAGCCGCTCGTATTTGTGGCTTTTACGAAGCTTGTATTTAGAACCGATTTAAAGTGAAATAAAGGTAGGCGAAGTGATGCTCTGCTTACTAGAATCTGACGCAACACATTTCTCTTCCCTGGAACCAAATCTGTCAAACAGTCTATTCTGAAACTATGCAAAGCATGTCTTTAGCTGGGCTTGCTCACTCACACAGACAGCAGAAGAATTTCGTAAAGAAAAATGCTACTGCCTCCTGGGTGCCTCAAAAATTCTACGATTTAACTGTCACAGTCGATGCTTTTCAAATGCACCTGCACATTTAATAGCTTTCTTTTATAAGAAAAGTAAGAACAACGGGTTTAGATGGATGAGTATTTTCGTTATACGGATTGAAGACGTCGATGAACTCATGGAGGGCCGTGCATGTCCCAAGCAGTTAGTCAGCAGCCTCTCACAGCGGAGGAATGGGTTCAATTCCCAGTCAGCCCGTGTGGGATTTGTGGTGGAGAGAGTGGCAAAAGTTGCTCCATGCTCATTCATTCATCCATCACCGACGCTGTGTAATCTCAGCAACTGAGAGCGTTTTTAAGTGACACACTTAATAATATATGATCATAGGCGCAATTCATCAGGTTTATGTTCTACCCTCACGGCGTTTGTACGTTAAATACTATCACTGCAGACTAACACGCCACCATAACGTAGAGAACCACTGGCATGTTTTTGGCCTTCACGAAACAAAATTAGCTTGATGAGTTTGCCTTCCTGCGCCCTTGCAATTTAAAAAAAAGGACTTGCTTTTAATAGAGTTATTTAAAAAACTAATTTAATTTTTATCGTTAAATTAAGTAAAGGGTCATGGACTTTGATGGCAAGAAACTCGGAAAGCATTAATTAAAATACGGAAGGCAGTTTGTTGTCCGAGCAAGACTATGGTGATTATTCTTCATTCACAGTTAATCCTTCAGATACTTGTCGAACTGCAGATAACAAGCATGGGCATTGTATAGAATGTCTGACTTGTGGATCAAAGTACGGGTCTACATATCCGTGAAGTACAAAAAACGCACTCTAATCCTTCCGCCCTCTCCACAATGTCGGCACGGCAAATGCCATACCTGAACATGAAAAATTTAAACACCATCCCGCCTGGGAACCTACTTCATTTACTACAACACAACTTATGTAGGCATTCCAGCTTGTATCCTAGTCAGCAACGTCACAGGTGACGCGAATCTACAACGCATATGCCTTCTGAATTAGTGCAGCGAGTTCATGCTTTGGAGGTTTCAAAGTCAATTCCCAAAACCCGTAATAAAATAAACCAAGACATTGTTTACAACATTAGTAGCCGCACATTTCTGTAAGAGAACATAAAGCAATTAAAAATAAAAAGGCAAATATACATCAAGCTGTAATTTAAACGTTCAGAAAGATATGTGGCATTTTTCCGAAAAAATCAGTGCATTACGCGAGTATCGCCTGACCAGCTGATGAATAACATATGGCATTACATTACCAGCAGTTAATCCTCGCGTTGTTGCTTGTTTACGCGATCTGAAAATAAATCAGAAGTATGCTACTTATTCCAAAGCAGACGGTTGGCAATATAGTATGTTTAGTATCTTTATCCTAATGTGACCCTAAAAATATCTCATACCACACACATTTTAATCGCTCTTGTGCAGATAATTCGCGAGTCCTTTCAATTCTTTCTGCTGCCGTAACTACTCAATAAATGCAGGTAAATCGGGGTTACGGGAGTCTGCCTTACTACTGTTTCTCTCGGAAGAAGTTAAGAAAGATAAAGTCGTCCCTGTCCAGGCCATGGACGCACAGGGAGAGTGAGAGCTATAGCTTCAAAATCACGCGCCGACCGCTTTAGCCCCGGAGAAGAACCCCGCTACCCATTGAATAAGAGCACGTTTGGGCCCCAGCGCCAATCTGGACGCTATGGAGAAGAGAACAATCGCTTGCCCCTGCCGGAATTCGAAACCCGGATCGCCGAGTCCGTAGCCTAGTCGCTATACCGACTAAGCTATCCCTGGGTGTGTTTACTTTTGATAACTGCACAATCCCACTTGTACAGACGTTCGAAATCAAGTCATCATTCCGTTCAGGGAACAATAACATCTTTTAATTCAGAAGTAAAATTAGGTCGAAGTGTGGAGTAGATTATTCACACAAGTGTATAAGAATGAAATACACAATATAAAAAACGCACCAGTCGCCCACCAAAGGTCAGACGTAGAATTCTCTGCAAGGAGGCGAAAGAAGGCACCGGACTCAATATCGACCGTAATTGGAAATGGCTTGCGTTAGGGTGACAATAGATACAGAAACACAGAAATGTTGGAAAGTTCAATAAACGACTTCAGAGTTACGAACTCTCGTAAAGGCACTTGCGTTCATAACGAACACCTCTGCTTGTTGTGTGTGAATGCCTTCATGTTCCGATCCTCACTATTAAGACTTCGCTTCTAAGGAAATCTAAACCGAAAAATTAAGCCAAGCATTCTAACACGTCACCTATGACATTTCACGACTTTCTGTCAGTGTGTACGTGACATCGTTCGAAGACATTTTCATACAAAAGACAGTTCCGAAAATCCATACACATAAAATTGCCTTTATTTTAGTGCTTGTTAAAGTCTACATCCCTTACAAGCTTTTAATCTGACAATCTCTTTAAACTTTCTCCTTCAGATAACATTTCTTGAAAGGTAAGTAGCAAAAGTAGCAAGAACAAAAACATTAATTCTTTTTACAAGCTGTCCAAAGAAAAGCAGTTTTAAATGTATACCATCAAATAGAACAGGCCTGTTCAGCCTTATATGTGGTGTGGGCAACTTCGGAAAAATTTGGTCTGAATGTGGGTAACATGAAATTCAATACACAGAACGAAGATTGGACCTTGCGCAATAAAGATATACTGATGATATTAGAAAAAATTTATAAAAACGTTCAATTCACTTCCTAGAAAAGAGTGTCGCCATTTTAGCATTTTTACGAAAGGAACTGGTAGTGCAGTGTACTTCTCCATAAATAAGCAGCCCATAAATTTTCAAAATTTCTTTGGAAAACGTATCTCAGTTTTTCCACAGATAGAGTCAAAAGACATTTTTTTATTTCAAATATCTCCGCGCGGCAACATAAAACTGCCGCGAGCAATATTTTCTCCGCGAGCTACGGGTTCAGGGTTTCTGAAATAGGGCCAGTTTAGAAACAGGCGTACATGGAAGTGAAAATAACAACACAGAGACCGAGTTACCGATAAAGCAAAAGGCAATAAAGACGGTCACATCACTCCTTACCTACATGCAAATAAAAGAATGAGAAATTTCACAGACAGAGATAGGTGATTACATACCTTTGATTCACAGTTTATCACTAAGAAGGTCACTACAGCCCAACTAGGCCTTAAACCAAAAGATTAAAATCTGCAGTTCCATATGTCGCACGTAAGAAACAATCTGAGATAGGATATCCATGCTTACTGTGCACACTAAAGAGGTAAATTATTTTAACGTAATTCATAACACTGCAACTTACACAAATACTTTCTGTTATGCCAATGTCATACCACTTCACATTTGCGACAGAACGTACCTAACAGTCGAGACACCACTAACGCCAACAAATAAAGTCCTTCTTGAGAAGCTACCAGTCGCCAAATACTACACTCGCGGAAACAAATACTACGACCCACAGTCGACCCCCTCTGCATCCGCCTCGAAAGAATAAGACACGCCCTTCCAAATTAGGGTAATTACTTACGTACAATAAACTTAAATCATACATTTACTTTATTCAAAAGAATACTGGCAGTGACAATCACGTGACAAACTTCGTCAGCTTGCCTACATAAGCATCGGGTGTAGAATTCTGGGCGACAGGTCGCCCTGGCGGCTAAATTTTTTACGGTAAAGTCTAATATTTGAGAGTCCACGGTACGCAACTTGCTTCGTGTCACAGTTCTGGCGTATAGAACACTTCTAAAGGAAAGACGGCCGCTGGACTGCCACATGAAACACAAGACTCCGTGACACTGCATTATGCAGCATATGAAGAGTTTATTTCTACTCACCGGTCAGAGGCACCCAGAACCGGCAGGACAGCACCCTGCGGAAAAGAAGCAGGAAATGTTAATTCTTAAGTTTGCAGCTATACATGGCTGTGATTGAGCAGACTGTGATTTCGTGGGTTTGACACCACGTAGTTTTGTAGATTTATACGAAGCTTCTGTAGGCTCATGTTGCATACCTTTCAGGACACAACTGAGTGGGTTTCAATGCTAAGAACAAATCACTTTGTAACTGTCACTCAGTCAGTCCGTCCTGTCACCGTGCCACTTGTGGGATCATGACTTCTCTTTAAGTAAAACGTCTGACCACCGCATACACAGACATCAAGAACTTCGTCCGTTGTCTTGGTCTTTGTCAGCATTCGTGTTTAACATACTCAGATTTCTTTGAAAACATTGCATCCATATGAGTAACATACGCAAGCTTACATGTGCATATTTGGCTACAGTACAAGTTCTATATCAATGAAGGCTTCATAAAGAAAATGGTAAAGTATGGTGCTTAGTCTATGCTGAAACAGATTATTATGAAACTGAAATGCCATAAGCTTGTCCGTCGCCACGTTTAGGCCACTTGTATAGTGCCGGTACTTCAAACACCCCCACTCACGAGCAACTTCCCCTTAGGTCGTTTACACCAATCCTGCTTTGCGACTTGTTCAAAAACTGCTTAATGGCGAGGATGGGAGGCCGCTGCGGTTCATCTGTTGTCGCTACGCGAATTTCTGTATCATACACGGATATATTCAGGTTGCAGCAAGAAATTCCCACACAAATTCAGACGAAAGTGCCCGGATGCGCAAATTCGAGGTTGGAAAACAGGTTACGAGGAAGTGAAAAGTTTTCGAGCAACATATTACACTCCGGACGGTACGAAATGACACAGAAGACACGTGCTAAATGATGAAAAACTTAACGAAACTGTGACAGACTGGAGAAAAGCAGAAGCAAATTTTTAGCGCTACTTGCACAACAAACGGGCATGTCTGCGTGATCCCCACCAAATGCAACATTCATAAATGGGTTTCTATATACAACAAACATGGGTCTACGGGGCACAATACGAGACAAAACTGGGTTTCGTGAAAGAGTACCTTCAGAAGGATTTTGCTGGAGAAATAGATCCCACACTCTTGCTGCTTAGTGATGAATTTCGGTTCATCTCAGCGGGTACGTATAGTCTCAGAATAAAACAGCCTGCATGCAAAAGGCGTTAGCGTACGAAGTTGCACGAAAGCTTTAAAAAATGCCGTATTTTGTGCCACGCTTCACCATACCCTACTCACATTTTTCCAGCACTTGTTTCTTATTACTCTGTAAGCCTTATGCTTCACAACTACAAAGTTTTGTAATGCAGACCTAATAATTATATAACTCTTGATTGTACATTTTTATTTTTCTCCCCATCTTTGTGCATAAGAGTCACCGGGGTTCCACATTTGTCAAGCGTCTGAAGACCACTCATCTAGGCCACTCTAAATATCTCCTATGCCATGCGATTCGGTTTTGAGAATATACATTGTGGAGATTTATTCTTTCCACATCTAGCTTGATGACTGTATGATACCCCACTTCTTTCGTCGCTGTACCAATTTCATTTTCTACCTTACGGAACTTGTAACCTCCTTTTCACACTTCTGCAATTTCATTAAGTGCAATCTGAAGATAGTGACAACTTGTAGCAGCCTGCCTGTTTAGCCGTAAACTGGATTGATTTTCATGCGGGGTGTATTCTGCCTCTTAGACTCAACGTATTTGCAAGTCACCTCCCTTCCTAGGTCCTACACGATGGTAACTGAATGGCTGCAGAATTCGGGATGGCGCCACAGATTTCGTATGCTTTTTCGTAGTTAATCCCCACACTAATGTCTTGTGTTTTCTCAATTTCCCAAAGGGGTGACCAATGGCCGTTTTTCGCCCTGGGGCCTTGCCGTGTTGTCTCCTGTTTGTAGTGGAATGCAGGACGGTCTTCAGCTTATTCAGCATACCGGCATGTGGGCGATTTCAGTTCAAATTGCATAGCAAAGACCTTTATAGTTTTAATTGCTTAGAATTCTGTGTTTTCGTTGGGTGTCTGGAGAAAAAATGTCGTGAATTTTGAACCTTCTGCATCAGTTAGCTTCAGAGATATCCGAAATTCAGGATTTTGATTACTTAGTCAAAATCGTCCCGTGCCGTACGTTTTCGATCACAGAATCCCCGGAAAGGTTCAGAAATGAGATCTCAAATTAGTCCCCATTTTAAAGCTAATGCCACGTGTTTTGCATCGCATCCACATGTTTTCGTCACCTCTTGCACAACTGCATATATTTGGGTCTACACATATGACCTTCATAGTTAATCTCTTTCTTTCATGCTACAAAGAGGAAGAGTGTCAGGAGATTCCTTGTCTTTTGCCCTACAAAACGACTTTTAGAATGGAGTAGAATGAGGTTGAGAGCATGTTCAGGGGAGATCAAGTTCCGTGCGCCGCGCGCCGCCGAGCGAATAAACGGGCAGGCAGTTCCATCAATCACTGTTCAGGGAAAACTTCATATTATCTTGCAGTATCGGTTGCACGACTGCAAGTTTTCTAAGGCTGAAAGAGTTCAGAACAGGCAAGAGCATAAAAAACAACATAAAAAGTGCTAAGTACGAAAAAAAATTTTAGTACAAATTAAAGGCCTTTCTTAATACTGCTTATTAATTTTAAAATATTTGGCTTGTGCAGAAAATATATGGGAACGGGTACTGGAATCTCCAGCTGGATGACACAGGTCAAGCAATCCCTGTGGGTCAAAAGACGATGAACCTACTTGCAGTTGTCTACGTTATTACGGTGTTGTGGAAGCTTTGAATACAACAGCAACCTCTCAATAAGAGTCCGGTATCACAGAAAAAAGCAAAATGGAGGAAATACGCAAAAGAAAAGCTGAAAAAATGAAGAAACCTTTAAAACGGAATATTAGCACACTTCAGTCATACTCAAGCCGAGCCTGGCAGAATATTAAAATAACAGGCATCCTAAACAATTTCAAGGAAGGCTTTAGTTGCTACGGACAGGAGTATAAAAACTTGGCTGTTCAAAAATGTCCAGCGAGGGTTTACTGATGCAACACATATGATAACCGATCTGAAAACCTGCGTCAGACACTTTGTATTTTCACGGCATCTGCTGGTGAATACAACATTCGGGACTGCATGATTCACGAAGATTTGAAACTCATGACTGCACGAGCAAGAGTAGCAGACACAGTAGACACAGAAGCATCACCAGTACACTTACCACGAGTGTATGGCTGGAATCATACATAATCCTGCACAGCCTTCATGTTACTGGGACAAGTGGCTACGTGTCCTGGAGTATCTGCAGGGGCCAAAACAAACAGAAACTCTTTCCTATGTGTCGTAGGATACAAGCAATGAGTGTAAATGCATTGTAAGTACTTCTCTTGCAATGACTGGAAGGTGTTCTGACAGGTATATAGGTGTTTTATTGGATAACATTCTGCTTTGGAGAAACAGCCTTTCATAGCAACCGGACATCTTTGGAAATGAACAGAAAATAAATTAAAGAATTCCTACAAACGGGAAAGTATCTTGACAATTGTAACTCTTCCAAGAACTGTGTCTCAGTCGTCCGGGAAGAAGCCCTCGACTTCTGCTGCGACAATTATGAGGCGACCATACATTTGACGTTTGCTGTTATGTCGGAACTCTGATACACCTACATGTCGCAGTTGCCATGTGCTTGTTCCAAGAACATTTAATTGCATGACTTCGGCAAAAATGAGACAGAAGGAGAAGATATATCAAATCAGCGACGGGGTATCTGTAAAACAAAAGGACAGGAAAATTTGTATGAATTTTTGCCGTCATTGAACTCTGTTTATATTAAAAGTAGTTACATCTTAAGTCTCAGAGTTCTAGAATAACCATAATCTTTCTCCATGACAAACGGTCTTCATTGAAAAGTTGACAGCTACCAGCTGGTTTAAAATTCACCGTTGTTATACAACCCTGAGTTATCGACATGACAACACATTCCGTCCAAGGCCAGGTGATTCATGTGTTTCTTTTACAACATATTTTGCGAAACTACAATTTAATATTAATCTCCCTCCTACGTGTTTAATATTACGACGTACTCTTCCTGAAATATTCCGGCTAAAACTGATGTAGATATCTGATTTCCCTTAATGCGCGTTACGTGTCTAAGACAGCTATCCTTCAAAACTCACTCTCACGTCTTCTGTGCATATTTCAGCCATCAAAATGTATTTCTGCGTAGAGAGGAGACTATTTACTTGTGATGACGGTAACACTGGTGGTTCTCAAATATTAGAAGTTTCTACACATAAGCGTCAGGGATGCACAAATGGATCGCTTTGACCACTGGAAGGTATGGTTGCAGAGTAGCAACGTGTATCGTGAGGTTAATCTGCCAGTCCTGGCGATTTTCTTCTACCCTGTTTACTTGAATATGTGATTCGGGTGGTTACAGTATTTCTGTAAGCTTCATTAATCCAGGTTCTTACCGGATTTATATTCAATTTGGTGGTGTTCGATATAAGCAAAATTAAATTTTGTGAACATGTCATTTTGATCTGTATCGGCCCACAGAGGCCACCAGGTTTCAAGAAGCCTAAAGTATATACTATATATATATATATATATATATATATATATATACGCATACATATATACATATATTGGTTTAAGTTTTTCTTCTTGCCTTTCATTTCATATTAAGAACTACCAATTCTGCTCCGGTTTGAATAAGCCTTCTCAGTATCCTCTGAAAGTCTTTTTATCTATCAGCGTCCTTTTCGTTTATAATGCAGAATCTTTTTTCGGTAATCTTTTACCAGCAGTTCCATCCAAATTTCTCCGTGTTTATCAATTTTATTTGGAATTCGTTTGATTCTCAGTACTTTTCTATTATTCTCATCCTTAATATGAGCTAGTCTGGCCGTTCACAAGCATCTGTTCTATACAGGCAGTATTCTAAAATATACCTACACAAAACAATAGGTTTCTGTTTATATGAATAAAGAGGAAACTGGTGAATAGAAATCACATGAAAATATCGTATAAGCCATCGCACCCTTACGTGTGTGAAAGCTGAAACCTGGATAGCCTGGTATAAAGCGGTGGCACAGTCCGAACCATGTGATTACATGCTTATATTAAACCGCACGAAGAACACTACGCAAATTTCCGTCTAAGTCAGGAAGTGCGACGGGTTCTGCATGACGAAAATTCCTGTTATTTACCAACGTGTTTGACAGGAGTACATGAGAACCAAACAGCCTCTCTGTTATTCAATAATTTCTCTGTTTCTTACGGTATCCGAAGGTTCAGTCTCACGTTCAATATAGACTACCATTGAATCCTATCGTAAACCAGAAGAGTCCAAACCATGTTTCCCTAATGTCCTCTTTAATATTATCCTCCTACTTAAATCTTAATCTTTTAAGAGGTCTCTTCTGTTCAGGTTTTACCACTAAAATGTTTTCGGCATTTGTCCAAAATTCTAATCGTGCTACACATCCTACCCAAACATCGTGCTTTATTTGACATCGCCATTATAAATTGATGAAATTCTACGTTACGTAAATTTACCCAGTTTCCAGTCCTTAGCTTAGTTTCAAGCAATATCTTAATGCAGTGTAAAAACTGGAATTACTTCTACGGTCGGGAGAAGTAACAGTGGCAGACAGCAGATCACTGTCGCTTTGAAGAAAAGACTCAAAAAAAGTGCTCCACTTTACAGGCAATAAAAAGAAGACACCTCTAGGCTTCAACTTAAAAGGGCATAAGAAAGCCTGACCTTTCAAGAGCCAAGACAGAATTTAAAACAGTTTTAAAAGAAAGTAACAAAATAGTGGATAAACATAAAACTACTGCACTCCAACCACGAAGCGCAGTCGCTGAAAATTTGGAAGTCGCTCAGCTGGTAAATAAATTCACCACTCTGTATGCACGTTAGAGCTTCACCACATTTTTCACAGAGGCCCGTTAGTGGACCCTATAATTATTAATCCAAGTGAATTCAGTATACATCCCCAAAATATTCTTTAAATTCCACAACAATCTTATTTTGCACTCTACGCTTAGATATCATAGAGAGTCCCTTTATTTTAGGTACTTGTACTAAGTACTTAAGTTTCTTTCTCTCCCATGCCTACTAAACGTCCTGTCCGCATGATTTTCCTTGCGTTGATCACCTTGTTTGGCGAGAGTAAACAGTACCGCATGGGCTTCAAAACACCTAATGCACAACTTTAACTAAGGCTGATATAATATTTGAGTGAAAAGAAGGACGGTTTTCGCAAAGCTCATGAAGGCACTGTACTTGGTTCGGTTTTGCTGGAGACAGTCCGGGACAGTCATCTTGGCACATTTTCATAGCAAACTCAATACTACATACCACAGATTCACACACTGTATGTATCGCATAACATTTGCGTTGGGAAAGTCTCTTTGTGAAGGTGACAATAATGAAAGAGCTGCTTACGTTGTTTAGCCTATCTGTCACGTGTTTTTTCGTTGAATCCAGGATCTGACGGCTTTATTCTGACTCCAGATTTTATAAAATTTTCTCCGCAGACTCAGCTCTCGATATGATTAATTGGGTTACGAGGCACGTTGGCCTAACTTTTAGTTCGTAATTCTGACGCAACCTTTAAGCACTGCAAATTACAAACGTTTCCAGGAACTTAATCAATTGGGATCGTGATATTTAATATTATATATCCTTCCGTGCAGTTGTTTTTACATATGTTTCTATTCATCACCAACTACCGTACTTTGTTTACACAACCACCAACATGTTTAGACTGAGTTATCCAGTCACTATCAGGGAGTCATTTATTGTAGACAATAAGCAGCTCGAGGTAAGTCACAGAATGATAATTACACACACGCTGCAGCATACGCATAATCGGTATCGAGGAACACAAACACGCAGTCGCCTGCTGCGACTCTACTGCACAACTCTGCGTCTTCAGTGGCCAGTGTCAGCTGACTGGCTGTGCCATTTGACACAGCGCCCTTTTTAAACTGATACATTCGAACTCGGAACGTTATCAGGCCTGTCACTGTAGTTAGGTGAATTACAGAATGGTGGTGCCTTCAGTGATATGAATGATTCCAGAATAGATTTAAGCCTAAAAGCAAGTCACGGACAAACACAAGCAACTGCGGTTTAGATAGCACGAGTGAACACGCAATGGAATAATATGAATTTGTACCGTTGTAAGAAAACTGCATGCAGCACCTGCTGGAGTTTTGCAACAGCCCTCATGGTTTTGACATAGTGTATTTTTTTGCCAAGCAAGCTTTCACTAACCCCTAAACGTGAAGCCACAAGTAATAGCACTGCCAGATGCAGTCAGCGTCTTCTTCATGGAATGTCGCTGAATAAGACCTAGAACAGTGAGGTGGCGGCAGTACTTCACACGACACGTAGAGAGTTAGACGCGTTCTACGTTAGGCCCTATCTGTGTAGTACCCTGTAGTCCGAAGTTCGGATTCAGTTTGCAACACAACATTTGATATCAGCACATCGACGAGTTATCGCAACTGGTAATCAATGGTGGGGTGTTAGCTGACTGAAATCACCCCCGCCGATTATAATTAACAGCTAGAACGCGTCTGTATGCAAATCAGACGTAGGGATTCGATTTTAGCATTCAAACATCTATAGGATGTTGTCAAATGCGTTACAAACACCCACCCCTTACTGCTAGCTTTACCTTTACTTCCAGAAAAAACACCCTGTAGTGAATTCTATATTAGCCAGTTTTGAGGGTACCTTACAAAGATTATTTAACCCTCTTAAGACGTATATGTACCACTAGCTTTCACATTCCATGAAACGTGTACGGTGCCCACAAATTGTATTTATGTGCTTCGTTCGACACGCAGAAAACAGCGGTTATTCCCCTGAGCGGCATTAATGCTGATGTAGTGTGTTTTCAGTAGGGCAGGACCTGAGTTCTCAAACATTTTTAGAGGACCTTCAAGCCTGAAGTTTTCGCGTGAATAATCCGGAATAAGCTGTAAATATTCAGGTTTTACAGGTAAGGTAAAGGATTCTAAACTGAGAACACCGCAGCGCCTCCATTGTGCGGCCCTGGTGACCAGTTCCGAAACTGGGTTGGCGTCGCCATGGGAACCACGACTTCGTCTCCAAGAGTAATTGTATTTTCTTAGAGGATTCCCTACGACAGTAGTTATAATCAACTTTCTCTATTTCCCACAGGTTGAGGCCACTCATAAGACTGAGTAGGCTATATCACACACATGGGACAGACAAGCATTGTCTCAGCATTTATACTGGTGCCCGTACTTAATTACCTACTGTACTAACTGCTCAGGCTGTATGCATTATTCCGCGAAGAGTGCAGAGACACTGCCTCTTAGGAGAAAAACTGTTAATTGATAATAACAATAATATTATAACGACAGTGACAACAGAAGCAGCAGCAACAACAAGGACAATGACGACGACGGCACCGATGACAACGACAAAAACAACAACAACAACAACAACAACAACAACAACAACAGGTTAACGATTCGAAGGCTTAACCTCCAAATGCGAGACCCCACTGGAAGTTCCGTTCAGTTGTCATTCCTAAAGTCACTTTCTCAAACAGCCCCTGTAATTCTATTCTCCCGTCTCGTCCTGTTTTCCAGGTGCTTGCTTGCGAAGTCCGAAGTATATTTCGTGCTGTTGCTACCTGACCCACATGTTAGTACCACTGTCACTGGCTTCATGTAAACACTGCTGCAGAACAATGACAGTAAATTCCAATTCAATTCAGTTCTTGTTTACTAACATGCTGAGTCAACAGCCAAGTGGCTCATAACTGAAACAGCACAACGCACAAACACAAATAACGAAGTACAGTGGGCACGACACACATTAAAACAACACAAAGAAATAAAGAATATTTAAATAGTTCATTTGGACATATTATGTTATTAAACGAACTATCATATCAAATTTTATTGTGATTATAAAATACCAAAATCACTAAAATTGAACTTGCCGCAGTTGCACACTTGGCGGAGGAAGGATTTTTGAAGGATGGACAAACATGTAACGAAGTAAGGTCTCGGAGCTTGCGACAGGTCACTAGAAGACCAGTAATGTCCATGGAACATGGACAGGACTTGGCAAATAAAAAAATAGCAAAAATTGCGTCAGTTTCCTGTTTTCTTTCATTCAAACCGCGTATAATGAGAATCTGATGAACATGAGGGTAACTACAGCCATAAAATCTAGCAGAAAGGTACAAACCTCCGGCACATTTGTTCAAGTTCTTGGCGTCAGTAGACATAACAGAATCCCGTACTACAAATGCGAACACTAATATGGTTCTAAAAACTGGTAAGTATAAATCAATAAACTTTCAAGTGCTGGAAGTGAGGAATTAATATTAAGAATGAGCCCCAAAACTTAATGGATTGAGGAAAATTATGATCAACATGACAGTCAAAGTATAATTTCAAATCAGTGGAAACTCCCAAGTCTTTAACGCAGTCAATGTGAGAAATATGAAGGTCCCCCAGCTTGCAGTTAAAGAATAAGGCCTTAGTTTTCCTGGAGAGTATAACGACTCGAGTTTTACTAACATTGAGAGTCAGTACGCCAACTCATAGGGAATAAATATTTTCCTGTAACTGAGTACAATCACGGAATAAATTAACAGAACTAAAAAACTTTGTATCATCGAAATTTGGAATGTGTTATTACACTGCACATATCACTAAATAAATAATCAAAATACATGGCCTTGAGGACATAAAGGCGCCCAAGTATGACCTCATGTAACGTTTCTGTATGTTCTTCTTGGTTGTCTGTCCACGTTACGCTGTTCCACCCAATTAAAGGCTAGCGCACATTACACCGAAGGGAAAGGAAACGAAATGAAAAAACAAAACCGATTTTCGGTTCCTTGCACTTACTAGACAGGGCGCTTCCAACTAAATCGAAAAGAACAGGGTCCAGAACTGATCTGTGAATAATAGACCTGATGAAATACAATTCAAAGAACACTACAGAATATCCATCTAATGAAGAGTTCGTTTAGTTGCTGATATAAGAATGACGTTACAACAAATGGCATTGTTTTTGTCATGTACTTAAGAGTTGTTGTTAAAATTTTAAATATTTCATTTTAAAGGAAGTTCATATTTTCAATAAAAATAAAAGTTTACAAATTTAACAAAATGGCCGTATCCACTCCCCGAATCCCCCTTCCGTCAGACGGTTTTGGTGCCTCAGAGGTTATATAACTCGTATATTTAAAAAAAAATTATCTGTTAAAATGAAAAGAGTTCAAAGAAATAATACATATTTTAATTAATTAGTTATCCTCAGAGTGAGCTGGGATGGCATAATCCGTGTATTCAGTAGGCTATTGGCTGGAGAACAGGGGCTCGATTTCCGGCACGGGAAAAAATTTTTATCTTCTCCGAATTTACCACCCTGGCTCTGATGCCAATGTAGCCGCACATTCAATAGGTGCCGGGGGATCAACCCAGCAGTAAATCGGGCAGGACGTAAAACTGTCCCCTCAACTCCATCTAATCACCAAATACGTGAATGTTGAAAATAAATAATGCAGCTACAAGATCCGTGGCCCTAGACTTGCGATTTCATCGCCTGAAGACACGGGATTTACACAAGCCCGACGTGGTAACCCACATCACTAATTAGCCTAATGTGTTTTGGTAACAGGAAGTTCGTTAGCAACAGGTGGATATAATGTACTCCAGTAATGAGACACGACGCCCTCAAATCACGCCCCAGTTCCGATATTACTGTCTACGGAGCGCTCGAAATAATGTAAAAAGGTTTTCCAACTTTCTGGCAGGTACACCACTTTAAAACCAACACACGCCAAAGTGAACCTTAGAATTCCAGCCTAAGAGGGACTTGCATGGGTGATGTTATTTTTTCTCAGACTACGGAGGCGAAGGCTGGAACAACTCACTGCATGGAAGAAAGCATTTCCCGGAAACCTCACAGTCGCTGAGCTAGTCAAGAAATTCCCAGACTCCTACGGGATGCAGTCACGCCAGTTCATTTATAATCTTTTTAATAATATCGTCCCATCTCAAGTCAGATCTCCTCAAATGGTCTTTTGGGTGCATACTGTCGAAGTAAAATTTTATATGCATTTCTTCTCTTCAAAGCGTCCATCTTATGCTGCTTGATTTGATCATCCTAGACAAAGGCCTACACGACACAAAGTAAGTTTCGATCAATTTATTCCGTGCAGTTGTCTCTATTTTTCTCTTATTCCCGTTCGGTTGAGTACAAACATTCTCCTTAACTCACTGTTCTCAAACAAGCTCCGTCTGTGTTATTAACTTAGAGTGAAGGTATAAGACACAAAATTCCTCACTAGTAACTGAGAACAGACTACGAACACTGCCTTCAACTTTATTTGCGATTGGCCACAAGCATATTCGTACTTTTCATTGCAGCATAAAGAACCGCAGTATTTCTTATACGTTCTTAAAATAACCCCAGCAGAAGGAAGAAGGTCTTGGAGTTTTAAGTGAGTATAATATGTGACCTTTCTAAGAACAGTAGAAGATTGCTATTGTTACAACAGGCGCCATGTTTTAGTGAGATACGATCTTACTTTGTTTGATTCTTGAGTCCATACTGTGGAAGTCTTTTATGACTTTATACCAGTGGTTGGAGGGTGCTGGCTTTTTTCCCGTCCTGTTTTTTCCCTTTGATCCATTTTGTTCCTCTAAATCCTTCCCTCCTTCTTCATGCCACATATGTTCCATATTATTGCCCTTATAAAACAAACACAACACAAATATCCATGCCCCCGGTGGGATTCGAACCCACTATCCCAGCAAGCGCTCGGCCGCAGACCCACGCCTTAGACCGCGCGGCCACTGGGATCAGCTGACTGGTGCCTGTGTGTAGGCTAGGCACCGTGATACTAATCTGTGCAGTTTAAATTCAAATCTTGTCCATGTCATGTCTGTTGTTGCTAGAGTTGTCACTATCATTGTAGTCATCATCATCATCATCATCATCATTACAATCGTCATCATTACTTTTGCTTTTGTCGTGTGAGTAAGTTTATACTACATCCGGCTGTTGCAAGGACATACCTGTACACCTCTGAGCCGAAAATTCTGGATAGACTCCAGAACCCATAGCTGATCAATACCGGGTATTTGGTTAAATGAATTACTGTCAACTGTTTGAAGAGTGATTTTTATGATTGTATTATTCGCTAAAGTGCTAAAAGTGCTTCACACTGGCCGTCAGGAGTGTTCTACCTGACGGCCAGTGTGAAGCAGACTGTCACGGTTCATGTGCAGCGATGGGTATCAGCTCCTGTGGAAGGGCTCCAAAGGTGTGTGTGTGTGTGTGTGTGAAAAAGGCAGCACCTCACCAGTGGCGCCGCAGCCTCCAAGTGTGAAATCTCTCTCCCTGATGATGGTGGTGTACATGCCACGGAAATACGTAGGATTAAAGGTGGACCCCTAAGGACTTTGAGGTCACATGGGGTAAAAACTTGTGAGTTACTGTTGGCACTTTTTAGCGAATAATTCAATACAAATGCACGGTGAAAACAACGTAGTGAAATTTTATGATTGTAGTTAAGGCTCTTGCATAGGAATCTAAATTTTGGCCGAAGCTTAATTTTTTGGAGCCTGAATTCTGCAAAACGAGTCCAGTCTCAGACATTCATTTGAAATGTACTTTGCTTCAGTTTCTCGCCTTTTTCTCTGGGAAGTATTTTATTCTAAATTTGTATTTATGGACTTGATTTAAACCCAAGTAAAGACACTACCTTTTTCGAAACTAACTGATCTTACTAACCTTTATGTTGCGGGGTTTTTGAACGTCGAGACGACTCCGTTAACGTCACTCATAAGCCTAATGTGCTCTGATCCAACTTCCGGGATGGTTATCCCAAGAAAGCTTGGTCCAAACTGACCCAATTCGGGAACGTCTGGGTATCTATATCTGAAATTACCAGTAAGTGGCAGTTACGATAACAGTTCTCACAAACAGAACTTCATAATAGTGGACAGGGCAAGGCACCGCCAGTAATGCTGACATAAATTTGCCCCAAAGGTCATTAAATGACTCTCTAATCAAGGTGGCAGTTTAAAGTCGAAGTTAGACAATTATTATGCACAGGCAGTTGAAGTGAAGGAGACGAGCCTCCGTAATAGCTTATTTCAAGTTACTAACTCGAGATTTGCCTTGAGGAACTGAAAGACGGATAATGGTATTCTACGGGACCCCTTCCTCTCGGATACAAACAATTACCTGTTCGCTAATGAAATGAGATCGAAGTACTGGAGTCAATTTTCTGAAGAAAATGCACTCTTTTGTGGACGGCGGTTGGCATAGGAACGTAAACAGAAAATAATGTTCAAACACGGAATAATTCTTAGACCAAGCTGTCAACTCTGTGGCCATGATCATGAGTTAAGAAGTCGCACTAGCTCATTTAGAAACCGAGAGACCAGGAACCTGCCAGATATTGTGTTGGGTACAGTGCCAGGGGCATGGTGATACTCGTCGGCTGCGGAACTCAAATGTAATCAACCATACGGCTTTTGATTTCATTTCCTAATACAATACAATACAATACAATACAATACAATACAATACAAGAAGTTTCACTTCTCGGTTTCTCTTCATCTATTGCATAAACAAAAAATATATATAAAATGCCGCCATTCGCCCATGACCTCCAGAGGCAGGTCCAGTCTCTCAGCGAGCGTCATTTCTTTCGTATTTTTATGCTCCATCCATTTCCTTCCCTTCTTTTATTCCCATCCTACTCTTACATGCTTCCGTCTTTCCTTCCGTATTATTTTCCTGCTGCTGTTATTTGTCCATCTTCACGCCATTCCTACAGCCCTCTTCCCTTTCCTTTGTGTAGGCATAACGAGAGCTGTGCCATGTATTACGTAATTTCAGCCTCGCTCCGTAGACTGCCCCCTACAAGAGCGCAAGGAAGCCTGTGTAAGCACACTTGCTTATTTAAGAAGGGATGTGAGATTGTGTACGTGGGTTCCCGAATGATGTATCAAGGCCGTGTGATGAGTAACGACATCTGCCAGACACTGAAAATAACTGCGTTCTGTACGAAAGACACGAGCCGTGCCCTGTTCTATGTCATTACCGTCCACAGCTCCTGTGGGTGTAAATAATTAAATATAAATGAAAGGGGGTTTAAGCCCATTTTTCTTCCGTGAAAGGAAAGAAAGGGGGTTTTGAGTTTACCGTGATTTGTGTCTGTGTGTGTATATATGTCTGTTCGTCCTACTTTTACAGTTTTAACAAGCTGACTTATTTTCACGTAGCTCAGCAGGCCTATCGACGTTATGCCTTTATATTCTAAACCCAGCAACGTCATCCTCATTTTGCTGCAGTCAGTAATAATATTATCATGGGCGGCCGCACTCGTGACGTAAGGGTGACAAAAAGCCTCAGTTACTGTTGGCTTTTGGAATGATGTGTGGTGATATACGAGGCTTATTAAATGTGCAGCGTTGATTAAGGTAACTGTGTTTTATTATGTATGTCTGCGTGCGGAAATTTTGTTTAACTTTCAGTTTTATGGCAATAAAAAACCAAATACGAAAGACATGACTGTAAAATGTGGTAGGAGACAGTTTACATTCATGTTCACAGCATTTGTTTGTTCTACTGCATATAAATCAACAATAACAAGCGCTTATACATGCTTTATTCCTTGTTACTTATATTTCAAGGGGGGAAAAACACCACCGAAATTATGTATTTGTGGGAGTTATGAAAACGTAGAATTTACTTTTATATGTACTTTAAACCCCACCAAGAATAAACACACGCTTTGACAACTCAGTTTTTTCCATCTTTAAAGTTATACTGGCTGCATCACTAAATATACTCAGTAACAAAGTAAAACAGAAAACTATGTGCGTCAAACAACTCCAGACTTGTGAATTTTACATTTGCAAGCAGCACCACAGTGCAGTCAGTGAAGCAGTAGCAGAAAGCATATGTCCCACCAACTCCAAAGTTTTATATTTTATGTATGTGCGTACAGCATCACCACACAGGCCTATAATCAAACAGCACAAACATGCGTCAGCAACTCAAAATTTGTAAAGTTTATGTACACGTGCGCACCATCACTACGTGTAGTCTATGATAAAGTAAGAGTAAACACATGTCTCAACAACTCAAAGTTTCTAAAGTTTTCCAGGCAACCAGTGAGGGAATACTTGCACAGCTCTGTTAGGATGACAAATTACGCTGTCAGAAGAACTAAACTATAACTAGGTGTACCAGACATCGCATCTATCACAGTACACAACTGCATGCTTAGATTTAAACTCTACTAGGCCGAGACTCAATCATTTTTTCTGCGTTTTTAAGAGGGTTACTAGATATTGCACACGCCTCAACTCAGTCCTAACTCTGTGCGGCAGAATCCTTCCTGATAATAGGACAGTACTGGGCTGAACTTTTCGCTGACATATTAATAGAGTCGTTTACTTTACATTTACAGCATACTGACACTATAACATTTATTCATAAGTCTGGATTTTAAATTGTTTTACCCTCCTTCCGCTATTTACTGTTTCTCGCATCATACTGCAAATCTAGAGCATGTTCAACATCAGAGTCATTCAAAGCACAATAAGAAGTTCTATGTGACGTGTTTGTAATAATGTATATTGTTTAAGTTATACCGCTCATGAGAGAGCAGTGCGACAATCCACGGTACATTGCTTCACAGGAGATAGGAGAAATTTGACAAATCCTTAATAGACCAACACTTGGACATATTACGTTTTTATGAAAATATAAAAAGAAGCAATTTTTGCGGATTCAACATTTTGACAGAAGTGTGTTTGTAACCCAACTGGCCAGTAAGGCGAGAATCTCAGTTTGACGAAGTATGTGGGTTAGGACAAATTGTTCTTTCGCGAGCGACATTACATAAGATATAAAACTTTTTTCGTAACAGAACCTGAATTTTAAATAAACCTAGTCTCAAATACTGCCTCTGGACAAAGCATTGAGTTAGATAAACCTATCTGCACCACTTACTTTCCAAACATACTTTATAATTTTATCTTCTCATTTTTCTCCTGTCAATCCAAGAGGATATTACGGGCTAAATTTTTATAAATTATTTTTTGTGATCAAGGCCGAATATGAAGCCTCTCTTAACCTCCTTCATTGTACTGCCGTAATCATAACACTAATGCAGAAAATCTATTATGGTTTGCCGGGATATGACGCCGTATTATTTGGCAGATAGATGCTAACATTTCAGAGGAATATGCTGCCTCCATCTTCAGGCTACAAGTATCATTCTCTTTTTCTGCAAATGGAGAGAGGAGTTTGATTTTTGAACACAATAATTAAAAAATATACTCACTGCACAACAAAACTGGGACTTTATACACCCTTTCTTCATTAACTCGACCACAAACGTTAGGGAAAGGTGCATTTAAGTGGCTATGAAGAAGAATCAGTGAGTCGAAACACGTGGCCAATATGTTTGTAGCTGGTTGATGTTTGGAGTGAATCACACATGGCTGTGTGCTGTACTAATCAACCAAGATAATCAATCCAGCATCCTGCACAAGACCTTTGACGGGCTAGCGGGGTGAAATTTTCTCTAATTGTTAGGGGAGAGAGCGGATAGTTGGCATACTTTTCACGTTATAATTTTTCACATCTTTTTGTAATCGGTACGTTGAATGTAAGGGCACACATGGCTATTAACAGCCTTGTGCTGCAATCTGACCTACACAAATTTGACGCTGTTCATAAGGAATAGGAGGGAGGGGTTTTTCCCGTAAACTCTGCACGTGTGCCAACCTGCCCCTCTGACGGGGTAAGTTGGCATATGGAAAAACACGTGTAAAATCAAGCTGCCTATTTTTCAAGGACAAAAATTTAACAAGCCACAATTAATATAATGTTCTATAGAACAAATGTTCAGACAGAGGCGCACCCAAGGGCGGGCTACCCGGCTGCAGCCCCCCAAACCCCCCAAAACCGAAATTTAAGAAACACAGGTTTTGGAGACACGATGATACCAAGAGTTTTATGTGATTTAACCTGCAGCCGAAATCAGCCACTGAAATCAGCTGATGATTAGTACATTAACTTTGAATAATAAATTTATAAACTTAGAAAACAAGAAAATAGGACACACTAAGTCATGGAACGTGTAGTTATATTTGTATGGACATAAATGTAGTTGCCAGCAGTGTTATGTTACAGTCATACTCAGCACACGATCTTAGAGTATAATTTTAAAAAATGTGTAAATTATATGTAGCCTCAGGGTCAGCCCCATCCCCCTCCCCAATAAAAATCTAAGAAAGGAGCAGCACGTGGTGCTGCTCGTTTCTTAGATTTTTATTATAGACCAGGTTCGATTCATGTAGGAAGAATTTACACTTCTTGACGCTTTGGTACCTGTAACACTTTATATCCCCTGAAGATGACGGCATGGCCATTGAAACATGTAGGGATAACGTCAATGTAAATATAACTTTGCGAATTTTGTGCATAATTGTTGGTTGTTCTAAGTAACAAGTTCAATATATTTATATATTTTCCATTAATACACAAGACATGCTTCGGTCTTCAGGTGTGTTACATAGCAAAAACTGTGGTACAAAACAAATTGCGTGCTTTCTTGCGAGAACTCGCAAGAAAGCACGCAATTTGTCTTGTACCACAATTTTTGCTATATAACACACCTGAAGATATTCTGCGAGACCGAAACATGTCGTCAGTATTAACGGACAGTATATAAATATAGTGAATTTCTGCTGTGCTGTACTGACATTCACTATTTATCAAAACATAATTCACAACATGGCACGTCACAATACGAAACATACGCAACAGGGAAAAAGTACCCGGTTAGAAATCGACCGGGCCCATTATAAAACTATCAATCGCATTACCGACATTCCGAGTAAAACAGCTGACCACCGAAGTATGGATAGACTGGAAAGGGGATTCTTTCGGACTATTTTATCTAAAAAAAACCAACAGGAAGAAGATAAAACTGGACAGAACAGAAAACTTGTAGTCGAAAGGGTAGGACAAGAATAACTTATGAGGAAGTTTATGAATGATCTATCCGACTAGAAGTGTTACAATGTCAGATGCACACACGTAACACAGTTCCTACAGATATGATTCTCTGCGGACGCCTTCTGTGGGATGTGCTGCCAACATAACAAATTAGAGTGTGAAGCCACACATATTGAGTCGCATGATTTATGCAAACCGCCTCCCTCGCGACTAATATTTCTGTGCGTTGCACATCTAAAGAGCGCTAGCGTAGAAATGTATTCCCACTCCGCAGAAGGCCCACATTACGTTGAGCCCTAATATCGACTCTTTGTGCCTGGTTTCCTATAGTGATAGCAGGCGAAACTATCTTCACCCAAATGAGGCGAGGCTCAGTCCGTACAAAGGCAGTGTCATGTGGAAATGCGAGAAACGCTCTATTTCACAAACGAAATAACATTTTTTTCGGTGAATGTTCAGACACTTCTCCCTAGTCATTAAGAGGGAAACGTAAAACTGAAGGCGTTAGTTTCCTAATAACTAAGCCTGGTACTCTAAGAGAGTGACAGTGATTTCTGGTTCTCTGATTAGGGGTGAAACACATCACTCTGAAAGACAAGTAGGCCTCTTTGGCGGTCTTTAGAGCACAGGGGGTGCAATGTGATAAGCTTAAACCAAAAAACACCACTGCAATCACGAAGTAGCAATTTGGACTGGGGAAACATCTCAGAGGCAGACTAAAGAGAAGAAAACATGTGTCGAGATGAAGGGTCGCAGGGCATTCGGAATACACCGGCGCACTAACTACTGTCCAGCATTCCGATACAAGGCAAGTCCCCTGACATTCTCCTGATATGAATTCCGTCGCTTTATATAGTCCAACTTTTTAATACGCAAAAATTTTTGAACTCCTAAGAAAACACATCACATATCTTTTAGTAAGGCCAGTGCTTTTCAACCGTTGGTAAACATACCACTTGCGATGGGCGATGGAACGGATTGCGGTCTTCTGATTGTACGCGGGAATTTCTGGGGTTTTCATAATCAAATTACAAAAATATTTATTGCTGTATTAAATTGTTTTAGAATCATGCAATGAAAATAAAAACATTTATAAAGTATGTAAAAAAATATCTTGTTGTCAGAGTATAGATACAGGTTGTCCTCTACCGTCTATTGTCAGTGGGGATTGAATATTGTAAGATGTTTAAACACGTCAAAGAGAGTGCCAGGCCAGAGGAACTGAGCATGTTAGAATGCCCTCTTTTGTCTTCTCGGCTCCTTAATTTTATCTCCAACGACAGTCACTATTGTAGAAATACCCTTGCAGGCTCACCAACCTACAACACATTTTTGCAATATTTTTGGGCTAAAAATGTAAACGGCGAGCATGAAATGAATAAACAATTTGCGAGAAAAACAAACCCAACTCTAAAGAGCAAAAATTCCACTGAATGGAGATAGCAGCAAGCAAGAGAATATTGTACAATGACACTTGCTTGTGTTTTCTAAGATATTTTAGCACTAGCTGGAAACAAGTACTAAGTCTACGTGGCAGGCTCCCTGTGCGATTGTTGTGTGTAGCTGCTAATTCACACACTGCAGTTTCAATGCAACAGCCGTACGAATTTTTTGAAGTCAACGTTTTTTTGGGGGGGGAGGGAGTGATGTGATTACTGACAATATCTGCAAGTATTCTTCATTCTTTTTCATTGATGCAGTCCAGTCAGATAAACGCGTAGCAGCTTCGTTAGTGTGATTAGTCTTTGGCATTAATATACTAAATGGGATCATGTAGTGTTACTTGCTTTGCAGAATAAGACAAACCACCTGCGAAAAAGCAGAAAAGAAGAAGTAAAATGAACCAAGGGAGTATAATGAGGCACACACGGAATGGAATTTCCTTGTACCCCGGGAAGACTTCAATCTTGTGTCATGTGGTGTGAGGCTTCTCAACCATTCAGTAAATCTTTCTTAACTTCAGAGACACTTTAGTTCGTACCATAAATCAATGAACGGGAAGTCAAAGAATTTCTTCGATGCCAACACGCAAGATTCATCAACAGAGCAAGGAACACATAAATATGAGAATGTTTGGCCGATATGTCTTTAGATACCTTACGTTATTTTTCTGCGTGCAACGAAATGTAAAACATCACATACCTTTGTTATGGAGCTTGTAGTGCCATCTGTAATAGAAATCGCATCAATAAAGCTTGACCATAACACTGCTTCACAAATTAACCTTTTAAAGCCTAGCGGTAACTTTACATACGACCAGGTTTAACATTAAAAAATTCTACGTGGTGCCCACATTGCGTTTATGTGTTTTGTACGGATCTCAGAACAAACAGCAACTTTTGCCTTATAAAACATTAAGAGACTTGTTTTTATAACCGAAGTGGAGAGTGTTTATAGCGCGGTACGCACTGAGTCCTTATACAAAACAGATAAGCTTCGTCTTTAAATGGTTAGAGCAATCCCTTTCTCTGACAGTTCTGTACAAAAAAAGGCTTTTAGAAATAACAACTAGTGTGATGACCAATTTGTGGAAAGAATAGTGCAGGCGACATGCTTCGCTCTTCAGTTGAATTAAATTACTTAATGAAGCTTAATTGGCAGTGTTTGTGAGATTCCAGACGAAATGAAATTTGAGGGTCCCTAAAGGGGCATTTAAACATAGGAGCGACTTTTTATGTAATGAACAGCTTTTTCAACGAAGAGAACACTGGCGTGACAGTGGTGTGAAGCAGCAAGTACAGAAAGCACGGCAGCGATGATCGGTATGCGATCAGGCTTTGTTTCATTGATGCAAATTGAAAAAAATTCGGTCATTTTTAATCACTCTATCATCCGTAGGCAGGCTCAGGCTTCAGAGAAAGTGCTCCCGGTATAACAATAAATTCCTTCCGAAGCAGTAAAAGGAATGACTGCTATCGAAAACCGATCACTGACCACTATACTGTTTTGTCAAATTTTTTGCAGAAGTGATGCAGCAATTCTCTGTTGTAGTGAAATTCAATGGCTGTCCAGTGAAATTTTGCGAAAACGACTCTTTCAACTGGTGCATGTATGACTTCTATTTTTGAAGAATGTGACTTTACTATCATCGCCTTATTAAAGAGTACGCCTAGCTTTCAGGGAGTGCATAACCTTACACATACCGAAGTAAAGTGACTTCCTTTAAATTCACTGAAATAACACATTTTCAATGAAAGAAAATTGCGTCTGTTATACAAAATCACTTCAACGGCAGAGATGAGTGAATGCAGGATATCTGGCAACACTGCCTCTATGGTTCGGTGTCCTTGATGAAAACGACAGGAATGACCACTTGCAGATTATGTCAGAACATTTACTGTCATACTACCGTTTCTTGACGGACGGCTCAGTTGATGGAATTGCGTGGATCTTGTCACCAGTATTGAGGCTGTCTTTAAGGTCTGAGTGTTTAAGTGATATAATGACACACCGCCGGTTTCAGGTAATTTTCAAGGAAAAGTCCGTTTCGAGATTCTGGTGTGAAATCAGCAATGACTCTTCGTTCCTTGGGCCAAATGTAGTGACACATCTGTTATCTTTAAGATGACATACTTACGCGAAAAAATTTCTATGCTACGAAATAAAGGCAAGAGAAAATGCCTGCAGCTGGAATCAGAATTCGTCCTCGCCGTCAGTAGTATTCCACCTAGAATCCGATAGCTGTTGCCATCAAAACAAGCTGATGCCTCTCCCATTTTCATTAATTACTTCAAAAATCTAGTATTAAAGTCTCATATTTAATGTTTAGAGCACAGAGCCTTAAATCGTGAAATAAAAACCTACGTATGTTCAATATTTTCAACGCCTGTTGGCAAGCGTTGCTGTTTTGTTTGTTATGGCGTATGAGATAGGGGAAAGAGTTGAAAAGAATTGAGTTAAGTCACTCAAGCTGAATGTTGTTACCACGGTATTCTCTGATTCATCTGGCAATGAAGACACGGACGAGCACTTAACTGCTTTAAAGAAGGAGTTATTAAGTCTTCCTTCAGGTGGATCCTTTACTGACTGCAACATGATGAAGAGATAAAGGGGGTCGCAAGTGCAAAGCTCCTCATAATTAATAATTCGTGACAGGTTATATGGTAGCAGAGATCGAGATCCGATACGGGTGAAACACTACACGCCGCTGAAACAATCCCTAAAAAATTCACTTCAGCTATCTTCAAAACAATATACAGAACGCTGCGTAAGTCCAGTATCATGGGGGCAAACGTGACATTTAGTACAGCTAAGAGTATACGGTCCCTTTCAGCGGAGTTTGCTCTACGGTCCCCTTCAGCGGAGTTTGCTCTACGGTCCCCTTCAGCGGAGTTTGCTGTACGGTGTCCGTCGGTGGAGTTTGTTCTACGGTCTCCGTCAGTGGAGTTTGTTCTACGGTCTCCGTCAGTGGAGTTTGTTCTACGGTCTCCGTCAGTGGAGTTTGTTCTACGGTCTCCGTCAGTGGAGTTTGTTCTAAGATGCGCTTGTGGTGGTTGAATGTGGAAGAACGTATTCACATTACTGTGCGTTTTGACAGTCAAGGTCACGAGGAGGTTGCGGCAGTATTCAACAGATTACACCCCAAAAGATTGCCCATTACACAAACCTCCGTCAGGAGATTGATGACCAAGATCAGAGAAAAAGAAGAACACAGGGAACCGCCAGAACGCTGTACCGACGAATCAACATCCTTAAATGTTCTCGTCCAGATGGATGTCAGCCTTCCTGAACACTTCGCTGCATGTCTATTAAGATTCGTTTTTCAACCACCACAGCATTATAGAATTTTGGAAAGCCAAAAGTGGCACCCCTACAAACTCAATTTGCTGCGGTAACTAGCAAAAGATAAGTCGAACAGATGGCTTCAGGTTTGTGAGTGGGCAGTGGATCAGTGCCAGCAAAATTCGGGCCTTGTTTCTATCATTCTTTTAAGGAAGAAGAAAAATTGTAATATGTGTGGGGAAGTGAAACGGCACAACGGCGCAACACGCTGCACTGTTGCGAGAATGGCTCACAAAGTTGCAATAGGCAATATATAAGGCATTTAATAATATTCTGTAAAATCTGGAAAGACTACGTCTTAGGCCCCTTATTCAGTGACACAGTTACAGAGGACAGCTTTCTGGAGATGCTAGAAGCAGCGTTTCCTAGCCCCGTGAATCGATAAGAGGACCCAATATGTTTGCAGCAAGACAGCGCTCCGGCGCATTACAGCACATAGTGGGGATATTGGTTGGATATTAAATTTCTCGAGCACTGGATAGGAGGCCGTAGGTCCTTTGACTCCAGCCCAGAACCTCCGAACTCACCCCCTCAATGTTTATCAGCAGGATTACCTGAAGGCGGGTGCGTTCCGTGAGAACATATGCGATGTTCCGCATCCCCAGCACCGCATCATCGACGCACGCCATCAGATCGGCCATGCGGTTATTCACCGATTGCTTCAAGATGGTAAAACACTCGTCCATTCGCATACTTTAATGCACGGTGGATGAACCGTGCTATTAAGATCATTATATTACGTTTTCCTTATAATTCCGCAATCAAAAAACAGGCTGTATTTGTTAGAACCGGTTTAATACAAACGTCATATTGTTTATGGGCCTGGGTGCCGCAGTAAGTGCAGTCACTAAGTTACGGGTTGGAAGACCGAAGGATAGTGGGTCTCTTCTCCAAAGCAAGCAGACCGGCTCTGAAACCCACCCAACCTCCTATTAAACGCGAATTTGGGACTCTTTCCGCCAGGATAAACCGACAGAACTGTGAAGCTTATCATGTACCTCCATCTAGCGCCGAGATTAAGAATGCATGGAGCTACACCTTTGTCCCCCCACCCCATTATGGCTTCATACCTTCATGTTTAATTAAGTGCAATGAAAAATTTATATTTCTTCATCTTTCTGCAAGATGACGCTTCGAAACCGATTTCCTCACAAATTTCTCGTCTCTAACATACATTACTTGAGTCACGCGTCCATGGAATCATAATTTCTCGGTTCAAATACGCTAAAGTAGGCCTACTATCAGCAAACCATAAATAGGAAACGCCTGTCTTTATTACTTTCCGTATTTCCGCTCAGTTTATTTCTATTGTCCCGTTGTGTGTAAAGGTAAAGTCCCCATGCATGCACGTTTAGTGGTGGCACTAGATGGAGTGAGAGTTCAGCTTCAAGCCTGGCTCCCTTTAACCCAGGGGGACGACAGCTTTGCCGTTACTGAATCGTAGACCTGGTGACCCCAGAGCCAGCTACGCGCCCATCTTGTCCTGCTGGGAATTGAACTACGATTCCTCATTTGTCCAACCCTTATCACAGTCACTATACCGGCTGCATATTCACTTACAAAGTCTGAAACAGATAACACTTCACAGTTCTAAAAGACTGTCTCAAAATAGCTGTAAAGAACAACCTAAGTAGATTTGAGATCCTGATACAATTTCACTAGGAAATAACGGGGGCGTGAAAATAAACCTGACAGCATGAACTACAGAGAAGAGATTAACATACATTCCTGAAATACAAAGATTTCCAGTGGGAAAGGATTGGTTTGGGACAGATCTTAACGTAAGTTGCTGTTTTACCATTCCCGAGTAGTGCCGCAATATCCATACCAGCCTTTCCTCTGTTGTAACTTTTAAAGCTAAGTAGTTGTTGAAATACAAGACTCAGCAAGCGATAAACACTAAGTGCCTGCAAGAATGATGATGACTCGGATTAGTGAGGTTTCGCAAAGGCCTCTCCGCTTTATTACTCTTCCGCTCCTTCTCATTACTTTCTCAGCACGGGTTATTTTAAAGCAAGAAATTCTGCAGAGAAAGGCATGGCCCTGAACTCTCCCACCCTAAATAAATTTTACTTAATCAGTTAACTATATCGAAGCTGACGTAGCACAACAATATAATTTGGATTTATTAGGTACCCACACATTTGAAGTCCTTGCCTGTTTACCGAAAAATCAGCCGCCGTCTCCCAGGCTGTCACTCCAATTCTCACAGCATTATATTTTGGTTTATTTTATGGTTATTTACCCTTCATACTGTACGTAGTGTATTATCCATTAATGGCGGGTTTGTGCATTTTGAATTACGCGAGAAATATGCGGAAAGATACGTTTATGACCTCCTAATGTAGGGAAATTATTTTATGTGGCAAATACTGCTTGTCACTTCCCGTCGGCTCGTTTGACTTACAAAACCAAGCCTACTCCTGGCGTGTTCCAACCGCTGCATATGGCATAATTTGCCGTGTATTTGTAAGTTATATGAAGTGGTTATAAGAATTCCAATGAAACAACGCGCGTTTTCGTTATGCGCACTCTTAATGCGGTTCCAACAAGAAATGTCGTAAATGCAGGAGAAGATTTCCTGATGTGCCTGTTATAAAGAAAACGACAATCTTAAAATCCGTTTTATCAACACATGCATTAATCATAAAACCTGGAATAACATCAAGTACTGCACACTTAAAAACATATTTAGTAGCATAATATCTTTGCATAAATCGGGATAGCAACAGAAAACAGACATACAAGCAGAGGAAAAGGCGTTAAAGAAATCTGTAGGGGCAGATCAAACAAATTGAAAATTTTGGTAGTGTCGTCTTCAACTTTACTGGGTTGTACCAAATTCTTGTCATCATTTAAAAGTTGAAAGAAATAATAATAATATAATAATAATGATAACAAGCTGTACGTTGTAATAAATTTTACTGTGCAGCCGTTACTCTTACTTTGCGGAACTCCCGGGCTCCTAGAAACGCAATGGGGATTACACTTTCTTAATCAAATTACAACTTGCAATTCCACGTGTCCTCTGATAGTGCTGTAATTATATAAACTTCTTACTAAAGAAAATCGTATCTAGCATTGAAATCTGATTTAGACGAAAATTCCTGTACTGCAAGTGCTTGTTAAATCCCTATTCAGACAAAAGTTACTACTGCTCAGATGGGAAAAATACCACCGCATTTCCTCTGCCGTCAGAGTAGAGCATCGAATATACTGAACAAACATCCATGTAAAGAGGGTACATTCGAACCCGCGATCTCATCGTGTTGACTGAGTTAGACCCCACCCTTCCTTCCTTCCTTCCGTTATACATGACCTGCATTTGTTGCTGAGCACAGCACACTTTCATCTTAACGTAAATTTTATGACCTCTCCTCCCTGCCTCGCACCTTCCCACCAGTATCTGTCATAATCATTCCTCAATTTTTTTACGTTAAAGCAAACCTCCTTTCCCTATTCTTCAAGTCACCTCCTATCACTTTATTTACACTGAAATGCATAATTTTCTCTTCTCGTCCTTTTTAAGCATGTTGGCACAGCAGTTACGAAAAGCGACTGCAATTTCGTCTTGCCTGTCCGTCTGTCCCTCTACAAGAACATAACTCCCATAGTGTGGATTTTCCTGAAATTTCGTATTTGGAATATTTGCTAAAATCTGTCGACACACATACAATCTGACGATTTTAACAGAAACTTGGCATCAAGGCTTACATAGTTTTCCGATCTGTCGCCATGACGGGTATTCATATTTGAAGCAGTGCGCTGTGTGAGGTTTGGCAAAAGCAATAATAAGCAACTTTTACAACCTAAAAGTGTCCTCTGTGGGACGAAGTGAGTCCGAAGAAACAGTTGAACATAACGCATCGAACATGAGGCACTGCTAACGTCGAGTAAAGCGTTTAAATCTATTTACTGCAAATTTCCACGCTTTAGATGTCTCTAGTTTGATTACTCTAGAACTGTTTCAAAGATATAAACAAATCTTATGATGTACGTTAAAACACTGAGTTGTTCTGGAAACTCTTCGGATGAAACAACAGAGCGAGTGTGCCAAAAGTCTTAAGCACTGAACATTTCCTTACCTTATTCCTCTTTAACCAAAGGAAGTAAGTACGTAAGTAAGTAAGTAAGTAAGTGTGTGTGCGCGCGCGCTATTGGGTCCATACCTTTCCCCTCTGTCTTCCAGCCTAGAATCTTCGTTGGCTTGCTTTGGTTTACCACGGTATACGTTTCATTGAAGATACACCCACCACGTAAAACCTTTAGGCATTCTTCTTGGGCAACTGAGCCTTGAAGATGATGGCGACACATTCCAACCGTATGTCGTGGACCACATGCACAGCGACGCAACGTCATATCCCAGAGGACATGTGTCCTGCCTTCCATGTTCCTCAAAGTTCAAGTTATCGCTGCTTATTGTGATCCTTTGTTAGGACAGTAACTGCCGGCGTCTGAACAACTTCACAACTCGCTTGATTGGTTGCCTGTTTTTTGAAGCCAGATGTTTCCTGAAGCGCGTCATGATATCCTGTGTTCTCACTAGAATTCCTAAGTCTTAAGCTACTTCTTTGCAATACTAACAGCTGAGTGGATCCAGCTGTCCACTGCTTCGATTAATTGTATGCACAAAATTTCAGCCAGTATGTGAATTTTTTTGTCGAAATCGATATGAATAACATATCTCTAAAGAGACGTGCATATTCTAACTTGCAGTCATCAGCGACACCAAACTGGCATCTGTACCAGCGTCTAAAGTGGAAGAAACACAGGCGTCATTCATTATCGGTGGTTGAAAGCTGTTTCAAAGTACGTGGTTCCTAGAACGGACAGTTTTTCAGAGAAATGAAAGAATAATGCAACAACGCGAATATACTGTCGTCGCACGTGATATACCACTGTAATTTGGAATCACGAGTCTTTTATGGATTGTTCTAAACACGTATAGCTTATTACCAGTACACCAGCTCGCAACAAAATCAAATCGGATTCCTATAGCGCACCAAGACAACAGCGGGTGTCACGTACTTGGTAACACACTCAAACAGCCGCTGTTCAATCTCGGGACCAAAGTAAAGTCGTGACTGCACTCTGTGGACGAAATACCGAGTGGCCGAAGTTTGAAGCAGGCGGAGTGAGGAATTGCATCAAGAACAACTAAGATATTACTTACGTGAGTACATTTTAATCTACAGGCTTTCAGACAGCAGGGAAAAGGCAAAAGATTCGGATCTGAATAATAGTAAGTATTCCCCGAATTATCCGCTTGAAGACGAATATTAATCTTATTATACGTAAATATCATGACAGAGAGCAGTCGGTAATTGCTGCACAAGGGACAAGAGCTGTCTATTGTCGTAATCATACCGAAGGATAAATGCACAGTGTGGGCCAAATACAGAATTCCTTAGTGTTAAACTCAGTGGTACACATAGCCACCAGAGGGCTTTAAATGTCTATGTGACTCTTACACGGCAACGTAATTTGGTATGTTAGTTCCTAAATGTTTTAAATTTTTCATACTTCCGAAAGATATACTCAGTTGCTTATTCTGAAAAAAAACCCTAATGCATGCATTCCTTCCATGGTCTGAATTCCAAGTTATGTAGGCCTAATCTTAGAAAAGAGCTTTTGTGTATTTACCACTGCGCCGAAAAATCAAGGATATGGGAGAAGGTTCAACAGAATTTTCTGTACTCTTAGGAATATCTTCGGTCACTTCCAATTCAGGGCAATTGGTAAAGGAAGAGTACTTCTCTTATGTTCTTATGACATCACTTCAAGACATAAGATATAAGAAAAAACGAAATTCGAAATCAAGAAAGGGAAAGTAAAAATACTGGCCAGTTTTATTTTACCAACAGTCAAACGTGGAACAAATTGCTACAGGTGCAATACCTACGCTAGGCAATACAATACGTGTGTTACATATCTCAATACACTTCAGCCCCTCACCTACAGATTTCTTAGGGGAAGATTTCTTGGAAACTTTTTGTTAAAACTCGCACACCTTTCCCTTTTTTTGCTCTCCATAAATAATGTCTCTCCTCCTCCAGAAAGCCTAGGTACAGCTGTGCTCAAGACTTCTGCATAATCACTGCACAGGCTAGCTGGTTCGCAAATCCTCTAGCGTGACCCCGCCACCAACTGTCCTATCAGGATTTTCCCCAGTACCTTTTAACAAACGCTGGGTTAGTAATTTCGAAAAATTTCTTAGATGATAATTTAATTCCATACTTCCTGATTTTCTAAGGTCTACAACACATGCATTAGAAGTTACTTAACCTCAATACTTCCTAGCTTTCTAACGTCTGAAACACATGCCTCAGACGTTACTCCACCTTCATGCTTTCTAATATTGTAACGTCCGTAATACACGCAAGGCATCCGTGTGAACGTCTCAAGTGTGATCAGGTGACATAAGCGTCATTTGAAGTATAAATCTTAAATATCCTGTGTGATAAACAGCGCGTGTGAAGAATACGCAACTGTCTAACCTTTAGCTACAAAGAAAACATAATTCTCGAGAGTGCGCCTTTTCGAACAGACGAAGATATTTTACGTACCTGGTTTGATTAACCTCTTAAAGCCTAGCGGTAACTTTACGTACCACCAGGTTTAACGTTAAAAAATTCTGCGTGGTGCCCACATTGCGTTTATGTGTTTTGTACGGATCTCAGAACAAACAGCAACTTTTGCCTTATAAAATATTAAGAGACTGTTTTTTATAACCGAAGTGGAGAGTGTTTACAGCGCGGTACGCACTGAGTCCTTATATAAAACAGATACGCTTCGTCTTTAAAGGGTTAATATTATCAAGCCGATACCAAATTACGAATTGCCTTGGGACACCGCGTTAATCTGCATTCAAAAAACATATCATAAAAGCATATATAGCAAGGAATTTTACAACGGACGTCTGCAAGGTTGTATATTAAACGGCCCTGTTCAGCCTATCCCAAAGCCTCCACCCTCTCCAAGACTATTATCGATCATCAATAACTAATTATGCCAGAGGTTTAGCTTTCAGCAGCATCACATCCACGTCACGTCCCACTAAAAGATGCAGTTGTCTTACATGTTACTAGGAGCAGTCCCGGGCACACATAGGGGTATACATGTTAGTAAAATGATGACAGAAATGTGTTAATATTCAAAAACCAAACACCAGGTATAGGATAAGAAAATGGTCAAGTAGACATCAGGTTTGCTCTGTCTGCCGATAGTAGGGTATGCAGAGCCCTCTCCGGACAAAGTTTGAGGAAACTTTCTATCACAAGGCCTTGGAGAAATTCGAGTGCAAAATCGTGTTCCGGGCTTTGTATGGTTAATAATTAAGCGAATATGACGCCCACTTTGCTTCTAAACTGTTTTTCCATCAGTATCTATGGAGGCTTATAAATTAGTGAGTACAGTGCATAGCGTCTAAGTTGTGAGAGTTTTCATTCCTCCTCAGAGCCTCACTAAGTTTCTATGTTGATACAAACAACAAAATTACATAACCTGTAGCCGTACATACAGCTTAAACGAACCGAGGTTTTAATAATACCAACAGTAATATTTAATGCACATTACGGTTTCTTTATTAAGGCTACTATTTTGGATTTTGTCCATCGCCACAGTTTATTAAAACTCAGTTGTTTCGGAAGTTGGTTCTACTCCCGTCTTCAGACATAATAGTAAAACAATCCGTGGACAGGCCTGGAGAGGTTCTGAGGGTTTCAGGAAGTTGATGCTGCCAGATTTCCTGACAATCGGCATATGAATGTCGTAAGATTGTCAGCCTTACGCACCGGCCACCTTTACTCCCCTGCTCCTCTAGGAAATAATTCCTGGTACTCATTTCTCTTAGAGTCTGAGTCGACCTTAGGGCCGCGGTGTGGCGGAAAGGATTAAGTCAATCGAACCCGTGACCTTCAGGTTTGTAGCTCAATGCTTCAGCCCACTGCGCCACAGCGTGCGCCCCGTCTTCAGATATATGAGATCTGTTAGGCTGGGGGTGAGAACAGGTATACAGAGTGACGGAAGAGAGTAGGTTTCCTGTCTCATCCTGCAACCCTGAAGAAAGCAGTAGAACCAGGCTCCGAAACGTAGGATTTTAATAAACTTTGACGATGAGAAAGGCACAAAAGAACATTCTAAATCGGCAGCACTATAGAAGGATATGCGGATAAACCCGCAGCTGTAAAGAAGCAGCAGTGGAGGACCGTGACGTGACAACAGCAGGAAAGGGTCACACCGCATTCGGAAACGGCGTCAAATTTGCAGCAGCGCGTCCATTTCGCTGCGCGTTTCTTCATATAAATTGCAGAACAGAATTTTTATGGAAATTTTGAAATTAAATTCGATTTCTGATGATTACAGCCTACGGTAACACGGGCATTAGAATATGTCTGCTTTTAATTTTTATTGGACATGCTTAAGTTCTCCAATCTGGGTGTCCGTTCAGGTTACCCAAATTTCGAAAACAGAGAGAGAGAGCAACGCGAAACAAATGGAACTCACAAGGAATAATTTACTATCTGGTTTGTTTCATTGTCTCCACAATCTGGGAAGAGGTGGGTAACTTAAACGAATTTCTATTAACACGAGTATTATGCTACTGAGTGGCGATGCCTATTATAAACTTTCCCACAAAAATATCTGCAGCATATCGCGTAGGATAATAAATTACGATGTAATCAAACAGGAGTTACTAACAGTAACGTAATTTTCTTAGAAAATAAATGGTGGCTACATGTTTCGGCTTTCTCAATACGTCGTTATCAGGCCAAATGTAGGGACATTGCAAGTATACTATGAGAAAATATTCTGTTTATTTTAATATACCTTTGTCGTGCCTGGTGTCGGCTACGTGGGAAATCTGAAGCATTTAACCACGTTGTATTTTCTAAAATAAATTACATCGAAACGCCTCCCATTTTGTTTGAATAAAGCACAACGGGAATGGCCCAAATCAGTTATGTACTTACTTGATTCAGGAAGCTGGAAAAGGCTAGTCGGCACACTGACTCATCTGTGTCAGGAGGTCCGAAAAAGCAACGTATTTTAGATTAAAGTCTTCCTGGATGTTAAGTATTCCAGAATGACCGGCCCTGAAGTAGAATGCACTAAGCTCTTTTCGACTCGGCTAACATTCTAGCTTCATCAGCACCGCTGAGATAATCTCAAATCTCCAACAGCTAAGTTTGAACAATTGTCAGGCTGTATTTCTTTTATTTTTAATGTATGTTTTGTAAATCTGCTGCGAAACTAAGTAACTTCCATGTATATATTCCTCTCTGTTTGATTTAGGGAATCATTTGTATGCAGCAAGTCCCATTCCTGATTACTACAGAATTAGAAAGCAGTGTTCCTTGTTTAACCAGGGACTTAGTATCCACTGAGGGTAATTCCTAGGACAAGAGCACTCACATCGCTTTCGAGTCGTCATTGCAGTGGCGGTCATGCGTTATTTACATCAACCGCACACAAATGTTCATGGATGGCGAATTATTGAATGCGCGGCTACACCACGGCAATGGATCAGTGGTGGCCAGTTCTTCAGTAGGTCAATGGGGCTATAAGTAGTCTGAAGTGGACAAGGCGTGACCACAAATTTTCAATAGCGCTCAGCAGGACATTGCTGCCACGGCAGATCACGTTGAAAGGTAATTATGTAGTAGGTGACACTACCACACAGTAGCAGCACAGATGAATGTTTGCCGATCATAACAATGGGACAATTTGTGTGAAGTACCCAAGACACGACCATAGAGGTGTTATCAGTGGCGGCTAGCGGGCAATCAAAATGTAGGGGATAAAACCTGTAGGGACTCTATCACAAATCAAGTAACCGGTCCTTCTAGTTACATAACCTAAACATCTCAAGTTCCAACTACAGTCATGTCCCTTAATATCTGCTTGAATTCTAATTATTTTTCTGCTTTCCAAGTTGCCGATTTCCAATAATTTCTATCGCTGACATTCCGCATGCATTCCTTAACCCCCCCCCCCCCCCGCCTGCGGTACTGCACTAATATGATTAAAACAAACAAGTTTTTCGTTTTTATCTCATTGCATTCCACAGATATTCATCTGAAACATCAGCCTTTTTATGCAACGCAGTACTTAATATCGTGAAATACCTATGAGTATTTCGACAATGAGCCGTTAGAATAGAATAGAATAGAATAGAATCGAATAGGAATAGAATAGAATGGATTCGAGCCCTTAAAGGCTCGATGCACATAGGCCTTTTAACAGTGAGCCGTTATTATAAATTCCAATTATTTTGATCAGAGCTGTAAGCAATGTAAGGATAACATCGATTAATAAGAAATGAAATTAATTTCGACGACTGCCACGCTTGTAATCTAAAAATAATACCAAATTTTATCGAAATATGTCACCTGCTTTTCCAAATAAGATGCGTGAACAGATATACAGACTATACTATAATATTTTCGTTAATGTATTTTGTTTTAAAAAACGACAAAAGATGCCCGTCATTTACTTAATTCCGAACACTTGTGAGAAATTATCTGCCCTCTACCCATCAGTGCGTAGAAATCAAATGTGGCCTGGAAATTAGTCTCATTAAGGAACAAGAGTGGTGAAGATACCAACAAGAAATCTAATTAAATCCTCCATCAGTGTCTAGTGGCGTACATTTAAATATTTATTAACGTGTGCACGTGTCTGTCTCGAGACAATGGGGGAGCCTATAAGAAACAGCAACATTACATCCTTAATGCAAAGCGATGCTCTCTTCATTTGTCTGCGTCCTAACAGGATTGTCTGAATGCGCCCCATGCCATTTCCAGCAAGAAACAGACCGGATATCACGACCTAAATAAAATAATTTCTTCTCCATGTTGGGCCCTATTAAATAAACCTTCTTAGGAACTCTTGTGTTTTCAAATGTTAGTGCCCGTATTGCAACCTCTATGATTAGCTTTCAGTTCGCTGGTAACTAATGATTAGCTAGGCATGTGAAATTTTTATGGATATAGTACAATTATCTACTTAGCCTTTACAAGAAATTCTGAATGGACAGCGTAAATGTATCTACTAAACTTTTAAGAAAAAAATGTGTTCTGCGTGTTAGATACTGCAAACATGGCGGCTGTGCGAAACCTTTCGGTACTCGTAACTTCTACGTGTTCTGACGGGCACTATGCACAGAAACAGATCACTAAATTACACACTTTTTAATTTATAATTTCTGCTGTCTTCTCCTTGTCTATAGATGTACTATCTGAAGTAAGGTACGCGTCATAAAGAGTTCTGGACACATCTTGCAGCATTCTTTCTGCGGCCACGTAAACACTATCAGAAACAGGGCCTGTGAAAGTTCTGCGGCAATCTTCTTCCCACGTATTCAAGCTACGTACCCAGCCCATCAAATCTGCTTTGACTTTTTAAGCTACAAATACTGGGCGACATATATCCGTCAGGAAGATCATCCCTCTCCATGTTTGGTTCAAGTGGCCAGCATCTATGAAGCGCAGCATAACCATCAAATGTAATTTAACTTCTATAGGTGGCACATTGTTCGTACGTAAACAAGGCCGTATTATTTCCTGAGCTCGTCTGATTAAGAAGCATTCAGATAATGGCGCAGGTTCATAAATGGGGCGCCGAGGGACCCAACAGGAGCTCCAAGAAACTTCATTCCCCGCACGACTGCCCCTGAATACTAGCATCTGCTGATAATCTGTGCTACCTTGCTGGCTTTCTGGAATGCGTCCCTGAACAAGCGTAACGCGACAGCAAACACTGTGCCACTGGTATCAGCCACTAAAGCTAATAGAATTTCGTGCCCAGCCAGGAAACAGAGAGCGCAGCCGGGACAACATACAGAAGAAAATGGTCATGTGGCCAACCGAACACACTAAATACAGATACTCCTTGCACACGGAACGGGACCGGTTGTGATTCTACTCCAAACAACCGTTGAAATGCCCGGCATATTCTTTTTACCTGTAAAGTATGCAAGACCACGCGACCTTCCTCAGGTCCGTATCCAATACATGGATAGTGGAATTTCTTCCCTCGGAGGGAGGAGTGGCGAGGCAGCTGCAGAATCAGGTCTAGAATTCGAAAAGCTTCACATTCTAGCTTGCAGGCACTCACTGAATGATGCTTAAGTACAGGCCAACTTAATTTTGACCTACAAATATTTACTATTTTCTTAAGTGTGGGTCTATCATCTGTTGCACATTTAGACCCACTTATTTGACCGTTTCGCTACTTATGGCATAAGGTGAACTCACAGCATAGTACGTTAATTTCAGCAGTAACAGGCCTGACATTTACTCAGTAGTTACTCTGCTGGAACTCTAGTTCTTCTCCCCTGGTTGTTGTCCTACTCGACCTTAATTGGACATCCTGCATATTTTAATTAAAGTAGGCCACTAGTTTTTTTGTCTCCAGTCCTGTCAGCTCATCATATATGATCATATTGTCTCACTGGCCATTAAAGCGACATAATGTGCCTGTGGTATTACGTGTGAACATTGTGGCAGCCCAGACAAGCACGCAGGTGGGTTACTACAATATTCAGTTGGCGTGAAACTGATTCCTTCATGCCTAGCCTTATCAGCCTTCTCTTATTTCCATCTCCCTCAGCACATTTCCATTCTTCCCCATTTCTGAACGCTACAACGCAGTTTGTTATATAAGGTTCCTTGTGAAGTGAATGCTATTGACAGTTCTTGTGGCTGCGGCATGTTCAAAAATGTAACTGCCGTTATTCGTGTACTGTCACTTTCCTTGGATATGCGCTCTGGGAAAAAGAACATCGCGGTCGAGTGACTAACGTGCCAGTTTCTTATTCAGGAGGCACCAGATTCAAGCTTCGTCCTTGAGGACTGACTATTCTGATATACACTCGAGACTTCTCAGTCCCCACAGACCAATTCCCACTTTGTGCTTCAAATTATGCCAGAGTGACTGCCACCCAAGTACTTCCCAGTTTGTTACTCACTAATGATACTACAGATGTAAACCACACAGCCGGAGCTACTGGCGATATCGCTAAGTAAAAATAGGTTAATATTATTTGTAATTATATTACTATTCAAAAAAATAAGAAAGGCACCACATATCTCCCATATTATTCTCTTTCGTGGTGCCTTATGATGAAATAACAGCAGTGAAAATATATACTTACAAAACGAACCTTGGCAGGTTTCCCTACAAAAACATAGCGGTGGGTTAGGTGGTTAGATATCGTTATGCATTAATCCTTCTACAGCGCACACCAAAGAAACGGCAGTAAACATCGACCACAAAAACCGCACAAGTATCCTAGCAACTACAAGACGGCTAGTTCGAGAGGAAGTTAACTCGAAACACAGAACGATTAGGTATGTAACTGAAGTACACATGCATTTCATACAACAGATTACCATTTAATGTTTCTTAACCTGTCTAATTTACCTTTAATATTTGATTCTCATCGCCAATAAGACTTCGAAAATTCGTTAACATTTCTTGGCAGGCCTGTTCAAATGAAGCTGATTGCGGCTGACACATTATGTTGGGTCACTAATGGTAAAATTATTCCTGCACTTGATTAAGCTCCACGGCATTCAGAAGTGTAAGGCGTACAGCTGCATGCACTCAGAAGTATGGCAGCTACAGCTGCTTGCACTCAGAAGTACGGCAGCTACAGCTGCATGCACTCAGAAGTATGGCAGCTACAGCTGCAGGCACTCAGAAGTACGGCAGCTACAGCTGCATGCACTCAGAAGTATGGCAGCTACAGCTGCTTGCATTCAGAAGTATGGCAGCTACAGTTGCATGCACTCAGAAGTATGGCAGCTACAGCTGCTTGCATTCAGAAGTATGGCAGCTACAGCTGCTTGCATTCAGAAGTATGGCAGCTACAGCTGCTTGCATTCAGAAGTATGGCAGCTACAGTTGCATGCACTCAGAAGTATGGCAGCTACAGCTGCTTGCATTCAGAAGTACGGCAGCTACAGCTGCATGCACTCAGCAGTATGGTAGCTGCAGCTGCTTGCATTCAGAAGTACGGCAGCTACAGCTGCATGCACTCAGCAGTATGGTAGCTGCAGCTACTTGCATTCAGAAGTATGGCAGCTACAGCTGCATGCATTCAGGAGTATAGGAGGTATAGCTGGATGCATTCCGAAATATAGGAGGTACAGCTGGATGCAGTCCTAACTTCGACATTAGTCAGCTTCATGTCCAGGCAGATAAATGCGAAACTACCTCTAATTTCAAATAACACATATTTACGTGAACAAAAGGAGACAGCGCAATTTCAGCTGTCTGATAACATTCAAATGGTGCATTTCATGTCTACGCGTCAACTGTATGGATGCATGCATTGCAGATGGCGGGGACAAGAGCTGCACGGCAGAGCGATAGCGGGACAAACAATGCTTTCGGTGATTCACGGCTGTCAAATTATGTAACACAGATCTAACACAGAATTCTTGGAAATCGATGAGTTACATGCAAATACTGCACAAAACGTAACATATGTATCTTGTGGAATCCAGCGACAGGCACGCGAACACCAATTTCTCGTACATTAATAGTCAGCAAGATACCTTAAAGCAAGAAATATATTTAAAACATTACGCATCGTAGGACGTAAAACGAAGTAAACTGAAATAAACTTACACAAACTTTGGCATGTATGACATATGAGTACCACAACAAAAGCTTTATTAAAATTCTTTAAAATATAAAGGTCAATAAAAATATTCACCTACGACCGAAAAGGATTTGTGATGAACCAACATGAAGGCAGTTCGACAAATTATCTTCGGGCACAAACACGTGTATACACGTAGTATGTGTATATATTTTACCTATGTTGTATTATATATACTTATACACCGCATGAGGTGTGCCAAATTTTACGATGTTATTTTATGAATCACGATCAGTAAAAAAAATTCTAAATCAAGTATTCTGGACTGTAACGCGGTGTACGTTGACATTTATTAACGTTTAGGCTACATCGCTACGAGAATTTAAACGTACGAGCAAGCCTCTAGCTGGAAAATTTACAACACATGTATTACCATACTGTAAAAATAAAAAGAAATTTATGTCTCAGATAACACCACAAAAGAAAGACATCTGTTAATCCTTAACCTACCGTACAACATGAAACACGTGTCCGATAAGACCACAAACAAAGGCGGCAATTAAGTCTCACCCTAAGTATACACAACATCGAAAGAAAGTCAAGCGTCAGATAATACCACAAGAGAAATAAATCAATTTATCTTCATGTTAAGGGCTAGTCACCTTTAGTTTGCTTAGCTAATAAAAGAGAGCATCAAGCTTCAATTACATTACCCTGATTACTGTTCAAAATTATTTCCACCACTCTGTTTGCAAAATTCTGCAGGTCTGAAGAGAGATTATGAACAGAAGTGTTTGCCAGAGCTGGGAGTAAGGGCGAAGGTGGTTCATTACGTCTGATACTGTACAGTATCTTCCAGTATCTTAAAATATTGAAATTCTTATAGCGATATAACGGTTGATAATTGGGCATATGCTAATATAGAATTATTACGCAAAAAGTCTTCTATAGTAAGTTGTAAAATTTCGGCACGCCTTATGTCTAACACATTGTATACATACATACATACATACATACATACATTACATACATACATACATACATACATACACACACACATATATACATACATACATACACACACACATATATACATACATACATACATACATACATACATACATACATACACACACACATATATACACACACATACACACATACATACATACATACATACACGCATACACATACACACATACATACATACATACATACATACATACATACATACATACACATACATACATACATACATACATACATACATACAGACATACATACATACATACGTACACGCATACGTACATGCATACGTACATACATACGTACATGCATACGTACATACATACGTACACACATACGTACATACATACACACATACATACATACACACATACACACACATACATACATACATACATACATACATACATACATACATACATACATACATACACACATACACACACACATACATACATACATACATACATACATGCATACATACATACATACATACATACATACATACATACATACACACACACACACCTACCTACCTACCTACCTACCTACCTACCTACCTACCTACCTACCTGCACACACACACACACACACACACACACAGACGAAATAATTACTTCACAGCATATTTCCTATGCAGAATTTCACGTTTCAAATATTAACACTAACATTAAAGCCTTACTCAAAACTGAATGTCGCCATCCTGAGTTTACTTTACGAGTGTGGCCACAGCAATTGTATGTGCACAGCTTTTGTTGGCACACTTGCCTTCGCTAGGGAAACGATTAGAAGTGAGACCAGTTTTGACAGCTTACATAACTTACGAAAAAAAAAGAAAAAAGAAAACGATGGGCGATTTTTGCATGAAACCTTTTCTTCATACGTCACAACCTTCTCACTTTAATGGTGGTAATCAATCATACAATTGAGAGGGACTGGGGTTCCCAGTACACCGTGGGCGGTTGCAGAGCGACAACCTTGGCGAGTTTTATGTGGTTGCAAATTACACTGTAGGCAGAAGTGATTAGGATATTTGATTGATTGCAGCCTTTTCACCCCTTGCACTGCATGTCTCACTAAAATGTTTTAACACACCACATTCGACTTCCATTTCTTCGTCAGGACTTATGATACTCTCTCACTTCGAAGCAACACTTACACTCCCGTAACAAAGCATAACTTTATTGGAGAACCATACGAAATATTTGACCTGGATTTTCAATTGACGTCACAAGAATTTTATTTCGCTGCACAAAACTGAGATAGAGTACAGGTTTATTACTCTAATAAGATGTAACGTCCTTACCGCTGGATGAAATATACCGGAATGAAAGAATATACGCTATAGAGTAAGGTAATGGAAAAACAGGGACAGGCAGAAATATCGTAAGAAATGGAGACAGATAAGAAAATGCTTGTTTTTAGAAGGCACGAACAAAGACAGCTAAATATCTGTACTCTTCCAGTCATATTTAGACGAGACAAGAAAAGCCTGGGAGCGCGTTAATTCCCATTGCTTAAAGCCAGGCACCTGCAGAACGCGATGCTGAGGTGAGGGAAATCTCTTGTTTCTCAAGTTCCATGTTGAATAATTTCGATTACAGAGGCTGGGATTAAGTAAGCTCATTACACTGTGCAGTAGGTTTAGCGGTGCGTGTTTAACAGGCTTCATACAGCTTCTGCAGCAGACGCTTCTTGCAACGAACGCGTGTCAGGCTCCTTTGGCAAGGCGAGTCTGCTGGCTCTGTGTGGTTGCATGCCTTTCACAAAAACATTTGAAAGGGATGGCCGATTGTCACAAAATGTGCATAATCATGACACCATATGCCGTTCTGACACCATAAAATTTTGAATTCCAACTTTAAACAGCGTCAACCTGAAGTATGCTCGAGGTTTTGAGACTGGACCAAAACTAGCAGTTTTTACAATGTAATAATGAGCAATATCAATATGAAATTTCGAAACACAGAATTTATACAGACTGAGGGCACACCACACAGAAATCCATACAACATTCTGGTCGGAAAATGTGAAGGTAAGCCTAGCTGGAACGATAATATTAAAAAGGACCTTAAGGAAAAAGAGTGAGTAGATTCTATTCATCTGGCTGACGAGTGGCATTTTGTAAATGGCAAAGAACTTTCTCGCTTTCTAAAAAGCAGAAAATTTTTAACTGCCTGAACTAACCTTGTCAAGACGGCTGTGGTTTGTGGAGTAATGAAGTTTATTACCAAATTTTTATTCTTTAGAGCCACTGTTGATTAGGTTCACAAATTTGAGATGTTTAATATTTACGAGCCTATGTATTTGTTTCTGACAACGAACGACCGAGGCAACTCATAGTACTCAGTTACTTTGTGCATCGTTCTACTGGTCGCCTCTCACGCTCCCAAAATCTGAATAGTCCAGTTTTGCTTTTTATTCTTGCCGTGTTCTTTGTGCTTATAAGTGAAACAGTGCAAAACTTCGTCGATGAAACGTGCGTTTTGGTATGACGAAGCAATCCACAAATTCAACAACAGACGTACTTCTCGTTTCGGAAGAAAAGCCAAAAATGACCTGTCCCGAGTAGCGGGTTGTGTGCATGACAGTACATACACCATGTTCTAAATTGCAAACAGACGTGAACGTGGCAAAGAATTTCTGTTCATTGCCGACTTTGATGCTTACTCTCAAACCCAGCTTCGTACGCGACATTCAGATACAAACTATACGGAACCCGGCATGTTCTTACCCCATCTCCGAACGTTATGAATTAATTTCTGGACAAACAAATCTGTTGAAAAAGTCTTTGCGAAGCCTGTATACACTCTGCTAGTCAAGAAATACGATTTATCCTGTAGAAACCTCTGACACGGAAAATACAAAATTCATTTCGATCTTCGACTACTATGACGCAAATTTGTGTCTTTTTAATTCTAAGATGGAATATTATATTATAAAATCCTGAGTGCCGTCATGTCTCCTGACTAACTATAACTAGTTTAATAAAACAAAGGAAATAAGTATCAAATGGTGATGGGATCTCTCCGAGACAACCCAGTGTTCATCGGAAGGTGGAACTCATTATCATCATCATCATCATCACCATCATCATACATATTTTAAGACTCTTAGTTTTGACCGTAACTGTATTATGTTAATTGCTTTATTATGTTGTTTTTTGTGTTTGTGTAATTATTTGGCCATTGCGCTGTTGAGCTAGCCCTTTAATAATTGAGAATTAAATTGAATTGAATTGAATTGAATATCGATGTTCAGTGACTAAACTACAGGCATTCTAAACTAGGTGTCTGATGTATGTCAGTGATAATCCACCCCACTACGAATCACCACATCGCCTGACTCAGCGGCCTGTATAGAAGACTTTTCGTAACATCCAATTAAAATAGACAGCTTTAACTTATCAATGTACCGGATAAGTCGCTTGAAGCTCAGAAACCTCACGAGAAACCAGAATCAGGGCGGCACTAACAAGCCTCCATATCAGTCTAGGTGCATACAACAACAGCTGTTTTAGGCTAAGGTCACGCGAACATTCTTTTTCCGCATGCGCGTAAAGAACAAAGAGTTTTGTGATACATATCGGCAGAGACAAAGACATGAGATCACATTTCCCATAAAGATACTTATCTACGCGTATCTACCACTATGCATAAAGAAGAAACTGAAATGCCTGTGATAAATGTTCTGAATTAATCTATACGTGACAATTCCTGTTACAGTTCTCAATTGTGCATGTGTGCGAAGTAGCGCATACAATTTGAGGTTCGTTTACTCAAGAATCATAGGATTCGTACGTGAAAAAAAAGTCGTTCCTTTTGCGTGATTTCAGCCTCCTTTTGCTTTGAGTGTAGAAATGAAAGGTATTTCAAATGTAGCTTCGTAAATCTGAAAGGCTGCACGATTGATTTGACGAGAAGTGTCCAGTTGCGTAACAGGGAAATTGAAAGTGTACTTCTGCAAGCTGTTACGTCACTGCTCCAGTACCACAGAAAAAAAAATTCGTTTGAATAAAATTTAGAAAATGAATAAGGTGTCTGACGAGAAACAGCATTCTGTAGCGATTGGCTGCCGCACGTTACTGCCAAGAAAGCCGGAAGTGGATTGTAACTGTACGCCTCTTACCTACGAAACACCAACATTTGCATGCAGCTATTCATAAACAGCGAGAAATTCTTGTCTAACTCATATTCTTAACCACCAAATAAATTAATTAACACCAAAAATATAAATTCTTTCGCCTTATTTTTTGTAGGTGTGACAGGAATAATTTTAATAAGGGCGGCTTTATTTTCTCGGAAAGCAGATTGGAATCCTTTACAGTGAACCTAGCCACTCAAAAGCTCAGGTGCATAGTTGCCGTCCTCTCAACGCGCAGGCCAGGGTTAAATTTGGGGGCCGTCCATGAGGGATTTGTAGTGGACGAAGTGGAACTGGGGCAGGCTTTCTCCAAGTACTACCGTTTTCCCTGTAATTATCCTCCTGCTAATGCTGCATACTCACATTTCATTCACCCACCCTTTACCCTATATAATCTTAGCAATTAACAGCGCTGTTTAAAAAACTCTTTCCTCGCGAATGAAACTAAATACTCAGAAGTGATACGTCCATTACCACGTGCAGCTACGCACCAGTACCTGCATCACTGCTCTTCTTTCGGCCCCGTAAATTTGAAATACTCGTACACAGAATACAGAAAGCGATAACTCGGTCTCATGTGTGTTACAAATATCGCACAAACTTCCTGAGAGTTACTCACGGTCTTCTGCTACCTAAAATGAAGTATTCCAATATATCGCTGAAATTTCCGCACGTGGAAAAACATACAGATTTAAAGAATGTGAGCTATCTTCTACACCGGAGCAAATTCAGAGCCCCGTTTATGAATTCTTATTGATGGAAATGACCAAATCTTTCAAACGAGTTGCCCATTATATGAAAGAGTACGACGGCGTCGTTGTGCTGACATTGAATTTTATAGTGATTAATAAGATGAGAGATTTACACCTAATCTAGCTGTAGTTAGGAGGGAGAAAATTAGTTCCTAGAAGCATAAGATTGCATAACATTCTTAATGAGGGACGAACACAAACAGAGACTGTAGGTCTTCATTTGACAACAGCCACAGTAGGCGGCACTTGTTGTACAAACTGTGCTTAGGGAAGCGCTTGGGTCCTCTCTACGCGTGCTAACAGTATGCATTATCACATATAACGACATTTAACAGGTAAGATGAAGTAGTCGGCCCTTCCTACCTTCTGTATCGCGTTGTTAATACGATCATTGCCATGCATTCTGACTACAGAACAGCGGTAAATTGTTCCTTTTTCGAATTGGAGCGCCAATGAAAGGACAAATGAGTGACACAGACCAAATGTTCCAATCAAATGACAGCGATGCTCCTTCTTGCAAGTGAGACATCTCTGTCGGCCTGGCCCTCCTTCTCCCTTTTCCCCTAGCCCAGTCACCTCGCCCATTGTTGTAAATTACTCATAATGGCTGAACAGAGTGTCTTGCAATCAGAAAGCCACGCTTCATCAATGAAGACGAACTGCCCACTCTGTTCGTGGCGCTGTCACTCAGGAGACTATAAATTACTCAAGAGTTATCAGACTATGTGGCGTGATAACCAGCCATCTGTTCTGTCACCCGTAGCCAGACCAACAGATGGGCGGCCATCTCGTGCTAATGGGTATCATTTATACAAGTGGAAGATTAGAAATAAGTTCAGATACTTTCCTGCCTTAATGGAGTAGTGTATTCATCTCTTGTGGCTTTTACAAATGTTTACAAGGAGGTGGCCCTCATGCGTTAGAGTGACGTAATCCTAAAACATGAGGAAAATTATTTAGAATTTCAGGAAATAATCGAAGGACTACAATATTTTCTTCGCGTGTTGAGATCCCTCTTCCCTTCTCTCACTTTCTCTATTCAGCGTTCTTTCTTATGAGTCTTTTTGTTATTTCATGCTTTCGTTTATCTTTGTGGGGCTTATTTTATTATTTATTCTCACATTTTTTATTTTTCCTTCCTTTTTTACATTTTCTTAATTATTCTCTTTCCTTATCCATATTCGCTCAAGCCCATAAATATGCGTAACGATCCTATTTCCGTAAGGATTTTATTTTCGCTTTAGTAAGATTCTTGTATTTACGCGTGGCCCTTATTGTTCTACAGTTATTTATCCCACTCTTTATCCTTTAAGCTTACTTGTTTCTTTCCCTTCTTATTTATTTTCTATTACTATTTATTTGTGTCATTTACTTTATTTCTTTCTCTCCTCTTTTAATTCTGTCTCCACTTCCGTTCTCTCTGTTATTCTTTTAACCTTTATTTTCCTTTCTTTACCTACTCCCAGATGGCGAAATGCAGCTATCTCTTGTTTGAGATCTATCCGCGTTTCAAAAAACAGCGGTTTCTCACTGTTATTAGGACGATCCTGCCATTGGTTCCCATACTGACTACGCTGAATACAACAGTTTGCAAGCCTAGACTTTATTTCTTCGAAATCCATTTTAATACGCCCCTGCCATCCACGCCTGGGTCTCCAAACTGGCCTCGCCACTTTCTTTATTTTCTATTTGTTCTTTTTCATTCCTTTTTCTTACTTTGTTTCGCCTTGTGTGTTTCTTACATTGTGGCTTCTTTTCCTTTACAGCACAAAACAAGTTTCGAAAACAGATGGCTCAAATCACAGGCCTTGTTAGTATTAACCGTCTCAATAGAAAGAAATCTGTGTAAGATCAGAACTGGCCCGTAAAGGACTATGGCGTTATTTAGGGTTCAAAATCGCCATTATTCCGAGCGCGTGGCAGCGTCGTAAACGAAACGTCTCCTGCAGACTGTAAATCAATCAGCCGCATGTGCAGGTCGCTACAAAGTAACAAGGAATAATCAAGTTTTACGACGTATTTGTCGATGTCAAACTCTTGAACACAGCACAATACGTTACTTGATTTTACTGTGACAGACCATAGGATTATACACTCCACTTCACAAGAAGATTTCGCAAGAATTGACATCTGGTGGCTAGAATGCGTACTTCGATTTTTTTTTTTAAATTGCTGCGCTCATTCTTGTCACATCTGAAGGCACAACGAGAAACTGCTTCCTTTTAGAAAATAAGTAACTCCAAGGATCTGTCATCTTCCAGGTCCACTTAAATATCTTTCATCTATGTTAATTCTTTCAAGGAATCTTTTCATGTCCGGTTTTGTGGCAAAATCTTCGTATTACCAATTTCGAAATTCGCACTGTATCCCTGCCCTCCCAGTTCCCTTCAACTGAACTCGGCAATAATAAGTAACTTGTTGCCTTTGACCCTCACGTTGCTTTGCCTCTGTCTCGGATATTGAGATTAGCTTATAAAGATTATCGTCTTTTTTTATGACAGCCGCGTACTGCAGCGAAAGTTTACTAATGTTTAAGGGGATAGTTCTGTCACATCTTCAGGATAAAAGAATTTACAATAACCTGATGATGAAGGCCTTAACTTACACCGAAACCTTGGTAGATTTCTACTAGACTGCAAGCGTCAAGTCTCAAATAAAATAATCCTCAGAGGTAGCGTCGTAGCAATGCCAGGTGTCGCAAGTATACAAGTATAGCTACGTTCGTGTAATATGACTAGCCCACACCTTCCACATCTGCTCACTTCTGTCTCATTTACCGTAATAACTGTTTGTCGAAGGCTCGGTATACAGTATTTGTTGCAACAAGCCAAATGCGGCCTAGTTCGGTGGCTTGCTGAAGCAGTAATTTCCAAACGTGGGACCATTACTACATGCACTTGTGAGTGCCTGCGTGCGTGCGTGCGTGCGTGCGTGCATGCTTTTGTTGACGCGTTCGTGTATCACGGAACCAGAACCCCCTGAACTCAGCAGACTTATTACTTAAAAACCATACGAAATAAAATAATAACTGTTCAAAAACTGTTGCTACACGAAGCCATCTCATATTACCCAATGGACACGTAATGCAGCGTGGTCAGAGTGACATTACTGGATACTGACTCTACCATTCTTCAAGGTAAGGGATACTATTGCTCTAAATGAGTTGTCTAAAAAGACTGTATCACAGAAGTATCGGAGAAACACTCTGGCCTTAAGTGGGAATGCAGTGTAGAAGGCTGCAGAGAAGCTAAACTTTCTGGAGGTAGAGGGAAAGCCATGCTGACAGAATTTGGGTGCAGTAAAGTGGCACAGTCGTTATCATCCCGTAGAATCCACTGTCAACTATGACATATAAATGCATACAAGCTATTATATGCGTTTATGACAGCAGTGTACACCCATAACGATTCATTTTATTTCCTAATCATCGAGACCAGCCGTTTGGAAAAGTTAACGCTTAGGGCGGCGCCTTCCGAAGGGGCTGCTTGTTTCAACCTACACGTAACAGCCCTTACGTGAAATATCCCCGATGTGTTTCAGCCAAACACATCTTCCAAAACACCGTCATACGCAACGAAATTTTACAAATCTTCATGTTACTAGTTCCGGCTTTCCAGTTAAACCATCATCAGACGTATTCAAAATCAAGAGTCATCAAAACCTTGTAACTTCATGTGGCATCTTACAATTTTACACAAATTTTACGTATTTTAACGTAAGATTTTCTGGCGTACACTGTAAGGGAATGAGATCTCAATCCCTCATAAAGGTACAAGTTTTGTGCGTGACCCTTGATATTTAATACGGTTGATGATGGCTTAGATGAAAAGCCAAAACTAGCAACCTGAAGATTTCTAAAATCTCGTTGGGCGTGACGGTGTTTTGGAATATATGAATCTGTAAGTAATAAGGACTAAGAGCGCATTCAGTTGTGGCAGTGTCATTAACGGTTCCAAACCTCGACGGTTACAGTGGCCGTGCTCACAGACAGATTGGTTGCCCCAGCAGCACAAGCCTATCGCCTACGGCAGGAGCCACCCTGTTCGGTTTTAAAAAATAAACAATAACCTAGATATCTAAATACGATTTTCGTCCCAACCATAGCGCCGCACAACATTCTGAGAAGTTCCGCGAGATATCGTGAAATAAATAAGCAAAAAAATAAAATAAAATACCACAAAAAGTACAAATATCCCATTAAATATCCTGAATTTTTTATCCGATAATCGACATTTCTAGAGTAACTTTCGAGCGCTAAAACTGCCTCCGGTTTTTGTTTCCTGATCACGTGTATGGTATCCTCGTAACATGAAAAATTATTTTACGGGCTTTTACAAGGAAAAACATTTGCAAACACTGCTCTAGGCTTCAATAATGCGTGGATCAATTTCAAGAATTCTCGATGCCGCAAACTACTTGAAAACATAAATGGCTCTAAGATAGCGTTGTTACTTTCAATTCGACAGTCAGTATTGCATCGCTTTGACAGAGAGATTCACACAAAGAAAACATGAAACACACAGAAAAGCCTAACATGTTGAAGTCGAACACGCTGAACAACCACTGATCGCTAAGTGTGACCTACACGAACTATAGAAGCGGCGTGTGTCGCTGTTTTCCAACCGCGGTAGCATTACTACCAGCGAGGAAATGAGCCCAATAAGAGAAAGCGAGAACCTTTGTCTAGCCAGAACGTAGTTGTGGTATATTTTGATCTCACTCCTTCACAAATGCAGATCACAAAGCAAATAATGTTCCTGGCGTTGCTTTGCCATAGCACGAACAATAACATATCAAGTGCGTGCGAGACTCTACGCATTCGCCGCGGTGTAGCTGTGGTCCCTTTGATCTTCCGGGTAGTTACTTGGCAGCACTGGATGCCTTCTTACCTACGTTTCGAAACAGCGTGTCGGTCCCATCTTAAAGGTTCGAAATGTCCGCTACGATTAAAGAAACGTGGAATTTCCAAGAGTTCTGCATTTAATAGCAAGGCTCATGATACATCCCATCTCACGTCCATCTGGGATTCGGACGTACTAGTGAACAGCACGCAAGAGCAGCCCGAACAAATTCTACCACAATAGCCCATCGACGGCTCAAAAGAATCGTGTTCTGAAAATTAAAGTTTTAACTCTTCTCTTAGAGGTCAGAATTGAGAAATCAGTTAAGAGAAAAGCTGTTGACGAAAGAAAGCTAAGGGATCACCCAATTTCATACATTTGCTTTATGTACCTGTTTTGTAATACTGTATTACTTGAATTAACTTCACACTGATTTGTCACACTGGTTTCGTCAACAGTTGTCGCAAACAGACGTTTATTTTAAATAACACGTCAGCCAACAAATGCACTTAACACAATAAACTCATAGCAAGTATTAAATTCCTACATGTTTCGGCACCGGTGTGCCATCCTCGAGGAGTTCCAGAACAAGGAATATAAGCCCAACTTCTTAACGTAGGTATTGCAGTGCCCCTATTGGAATGCTTAAAATTTTAAAATTCTAAAATATATGACAGATGATAAGCATAAAAATTACAGTATTGTGGTATTAAAATTGTACGACAATGAGCAGTTCCAAGTGTAAGTTCGTAGTTGCTTATGATCTGTACGGAGTACACATACAAACGTCTGTCTCGTTCTGATGTGGTTTGAAGTGATCGCGTCCATATGGAGCATGGAATATGTTCCGCGTGGGGCGGTGTAATAAACTAATATACTAACACACGCTGCAAACAAGCTGTCCCTTTACAGGCCTGGATAGGCCTTCAGGGCTCCAGCAGTTTGAGACTCTCACAATTCCCCGACAATCGGTACATGAAGGTGGCAGGGTTACAAGCTCTATGCAACGGCCGCCTTTACCCCCTGGAGGTATCCCTGGTGCTCGTTTCTATTAGAGGCTGAGTTGACCCAGGGTCAGATTGCGGCAGAAAGCATGAAAATAAAAATCCTCAGTGACCTCAAAAGGAATCGAAACCGCGACCTGCCGGCTTGTAGCGCAGTGCCTCAAACACTTGCACCACCGCGTACCCCAGCCTCTCTATTATACCACGTAAAATTAAAAGATGGCAGGAATTAGGCACTGCAAAATGCAGAATGTTTCGACTCCCCAAAAACGAAAATTTTCTTGCAGATTCTTGAGAATTCTTCATTAAGAGTAGGTGGCTACACAGTACGCCTTCTTATTTGATATTGTACCTGCCATGTAACCTTTTCTAACAGGGTGAGTAAGCCAGGGTGCACAAATTTTCCAAACATATAGCAGCCACATCACAATTTTAGGCGCCACAATGCTGACATGAAGCAAGTCCCACATTAGGGACCCAAAAATATTACGCGCCACCGTGCAAAACTTGGTAATTCGGAAGACCTGGCAACCCCGGGGCAAGCAGGAAACATTTTAACCCCCTTCCTGATATTTGAGAATAGAATTTTTCCATCAAAAGCGTAACGAAGAAATTAATATTCAAAGAAGGATGAACAGGTGCTGAAGAGATACGGTCGATAAATTTGAGTCCAAATGTCATTAACTGTATGGGCTATAGTGCAATACCCACATTTGCCCCTGGATCTAAGACAGACAACGCCTACGTGTACCAAATTGACATCAATAATACTGACTTACGTAGAATTTCAAAAACGCATTTTGACTGAACAAATTAGGGAATAAAGAAAGAAACAACAAAAGAAGGTAATAAATGAATAAACAAACAGAAAGCAAGCAAACAAAGTGTGAACTCTTGTTTCCTACCCTCTTCAGAACACAACTATTCTGCTGTTGCCAGTTGCTTCACCTCACGTCTCCGACATCAGGCGATGGCTACCTGATCCCGGCTAATTTAAAACTCATCACAGCCGACATAATTAAAATCCAGAGTACTCGTCAAATATTTGTTTTAATTGCTGCTCCGTTTCTGCCTCCCATTAGATACATTTCCTTCAGCTAAGCTCGAATCCAATTACGGTGGAGGAGCCTGTGACACGACACGGAAATTATTTCCACCTTTTACGCAAAAAGTGCATATATGTCTATCACGCAGGTTTTGCTGCATCGTAATGTTTTATCTTTCTTTCGACCACACGCGTGTAACTTACACGTATCTGCCTTTTTTCTGTTCTGTGCGACGGGGTGTTGAATTTTCGGGCTATTTTACATCCCTGTACCTCTTTATAACAGGATTCCTCTCTTACATCAACTTCTATTAAAAACAGACTGTGTCATCGTGCTCTGATCCACGAAGACAGTACGAAGAACTACATCGCCTTCCTCCTACTGTCATCGTTTTCATTTTTATGGAGTTCCACAAACTGTATAAGTTTGGTTTCCTCCGTTCTGTCTTTATGGGTATTACTTGTAACGGCAATTCAAAAATAAAAAAAAAATCTTACAATTCTTATTTTGTCTATATTGTTATTTAAAATTCTTATGAAGTTACATGGAAAGAGTAAGAGATTATGTTGACGATGATGATGATGATCATTATCATCATGATAATAATAATGTAAAGAAAGCGTGTGCTTTTGCGGGCGTTTTCTCGCCAGTAGCAGCATACTGTAAGCAAGAAAGCGACACAAGCAACAAGGCATTCCAGAAGTCAAGAAATTCAGACGCATTTATTGTTTCAAATTGTTACACGTGATATGACATGGCTGATATTACACGACGCAGGCCTATATTAACCCTTTAAAGACGAAGCGTATCTGTTTTATATAAGGACTCAGTGCGTACCGCGCTGTAAACCCTCTCCGTCTGGTTATAAAAACCAATCTCTTAATGTTTTATAAGGCAAAAGCTGCTGTTTGTTCTGAGATCCATACAAAACACATAAACGCAATGTGGGCACGACGGAGAATTTTTTAATGTTAAACCTGGTGGTACGTAAAGTTACCGCTAGACTTTAAAAGGTTAAATTAAGTTCTCATCACACGATACGTGTAACTGCTCACAGATTTACGTAAAATATCACATGTATAGGCCTACTGTATGGATTCCAGAGCCGTTTTTTATGTTTATAAACGTCAAGCGTATATTTCTGTTACAAGTTCAAATAACAATGACCCTGATTACTTTAAATTTACGAAGTATAAGTTCAAAGCTCACCTTTGTCGGCATATTTCTAATATCTACCACATAAGAAACGTTTACATGTATAATCTGTACTGAGCCAGTTGCTCCTCAGATATTGCCAAGAAACTGTAAGTAAATATAACTGTCATTTGGAATCCGTTTTAGCACATTCTTAAAACAAATACGGCCGCACGAAAAGTTTCATATAGTTAGAAAATTTGTTACGCTAGTCTCAGAGAAAACATGACACTACAATCGCCTCGACATTAAAGTTTGTACATACTCTCATCCATCCATCCATGTATGGCGCTACAGCCCCTCCCGGGCCTTGGCCTCCCTCAAAAGATGTCCCCATTCGTCCCTATTTTCAGCTCTTCTCCTCCATCCCCGTGTCCCTAGTATCTGTAACGAATCCCTCTGAACAGCACCCGCCCATCTGGCTCTTGGTCTTCGCACTGGTCTTGTGTTGTGGAATCTCCCGTTCAAAACCATTTTTCGGATCCTTTCATCTTCCATTCTTATTATATGACCCGCCCATCCTAGTCTTCTGATTTTAATGTCCTCCACGATATTTAGACCGTTATATACGCTGTACAGTTCACTATTCCATCGAAGGTGCCAGCGCCCTTCCTCTTTTATCGGCCCATATATTCTTCGCAGTATTTTCCTTTCAAACGTGTTTAACATTTGTTCTGTCGCCTGTGTTAGGGTCCAGGTTGCACTTCCATAACCCAATACTGGCTTCATTAGTGTTTTGTATAATCTTATGTTGTTGTTTCTATGGATTTGTTTGGATCTAAACATGGTTTGCAGGGAGCTATAAACTTTATTGGCCGCTAGCATCCTGGCTCGGATTTCTTCAGTTTCATCACTAGTATCGTTAATTACGATCCCTAGGTATTTAAATCTCCTTACCACTTCAATGTCACGGTCAATGACAGTCAATATTTCTCTTCCTCTGGGTCTCCTGCTTTGCACCATTGCTTTTGTTTTCCAACATTGATATTGAGCCCTACTTCTTTTGCTCTCTCCTTCAGTTCACTATATACCTCCGAAATGTCCCTCTTCCTTCTTCCCATAATATTTATGTCGTCCTCATATCCTATTAGTTGCACTGATTTGTAAAATATTGTTGATTTGCCATGTGCTGACATCTGTCTTATTACGTACTCCAGTGCTATATTAAAAAGGTTAGGTGCCAGTCCGTCTCCTTGTTTTAGGCCATTTCTTACCTTAAAACCATCAGTCATTGTTGTTCCTATCTTTACGTGGTAATTGAGTCTTCCATGGTTGCTCTTGTTAACCTTGTCAGTTTATTTGGGATTCCAAAAAAAAGCCATTATTGCATACACTTCTTTTCTTCTGATGCTGTCATATGCTCTCTACATACTCCCATGCTTAAAAAAATTATACCGTTTGTGAAACAGCGATTTGTCGTAAGCCACGGATACACAGTTTCACAGGAGACAGAAGAAACCTAACCGATCCTTAACAGACCAACATTTAAACACATTATGTTTTTGCGAAAATATAATGACAAGCCATTTTTTGTGGACAAAATGTTTTGACATAAGGTGTGTTTGTAACCCAACTGTCTAGCAATGCGGAATGGGTTAAGACAAATTGCTGTTCGGGTTAAGACAAATTGCTGTTCGGTGAGTAATATTACGAAACTGAAGTTGGCACACAGAGGTGATTTTCAGCGTGCGTCACATTTTGTTAAATTCTCATGAACGTCTGTCGCTTGCTCCAACACTTATATTACGGGAGCTGACACGAAACATGGCAACTAAGCATGTCTTTTCTAATAAAGACACAAAGTAGATTGAGAATACCATCTTGGCCCGTTTCCGTCTGGATCAGTAGCATTCACCCATAAGCTTAAATGGGACTGTTAGTTATTTGTTATAAATCTTTCGCTGCTTCTTTTACAGTGCCTCTCGAATGCAAAGAGAGTGAAAGAATTAAAACTGAAATAAAGAGCAGGAACAGACGATTTTGGTTTCGATTCTTGCACACAAACGTTTTAACGACGTCAGAAGAATAATTATTAGACACGTAATGTCGCTAATTTTTAATTTTACAGTCATCTGTGCCGAACAAATCCTCTGGCTACGAATCGTGAAAGGAAATTCGCTTTAGGCTTCATTAATACACATGACGCATAAAACACATCTGAAGTTTATTACTTCGCCGCCACAAATAATTTTACAGAGCAAGACATAAAATAAGGTTTTAGAGTCCTGCTGATAACTGAGGGACAGTTACAGTAAATTGACACCAATTAGTGAAAACACTTAAATATGGGTACCAGACTTAGCATATTAATATAAGCACAGGCGACAGAGTATTGAGAAGGCCCAAAAGCACGAGAATAACTCCAACCAGTGGGAGTGGCATGTAGCACGAGATCCTTGACTTGCGAGGAGACAATTTTCTTGTGCGAGGGACGCTCTGATTCACAACCATTGTATGGAGTGAATTATGGCTGCATTATTATGCGTTTCTGCCCACACTGTCAGTACTTCCGACAGTCAATTTGCACAGATCTACGTCACAATTTTTATTTTGTCTCTGCCATAAAAATTTTAGGACAATCTAATTTTTGGTCATGTACTTCCCGTAAAAACCTTTACTGTTTTATTGTTTTAATTCTGAGTGTAAAGTGAGGATGTATTCCTAGGTACTGCGGCCGCTATTGTGCTTACCGTAGCAGTGTCAGTTGATGGATGGATGAATATGCAACACTGAATTTAATTCGAAACTCGTTAAACAAGCGCACATAGAGTGCGGCTCATCACGTATAACACTGCTACCTGACGCTTACGGTTTATGTATTTCCTACTCAGTGGTGAACACTGAAGAAGTCAAAGACGCATCAGCACTGTAAATAAGAATTCTATACACGAAACAATTGAATTTTAAGACCAGTTAAGATACAGAATTTCAAGAACTTCAAATCTGAGACGCAGTGCACATTTACACCCACGTCGTGACGTGCATAAAAAGACGCAGTTATTTAATTCAGTTTCTCTGGCCATCTGCTGGAAAAAATAAATGTTTTCTATTTCAGTATAGTGTCACTATAACAACAACTCTTACTTAGAAAAATTGCAAAGGTTCTTTTATTTTTGTTGAATCAATTTAACTCTATGCAGTTACTGCAATGCAATTAGATGTCAAAACAGTAAATAATGCTATTTGAATTATACCAGGGACAATGAACAGTCGATGCACGACAGGCGCTGAATGCTGCAGACAACTGAGTATGTGCGCTGGTAGCTAATACGATAAGCCGTACTCCCTTGCCAAACAAACAGTGTCGGAACATGAGCCTTTGTTAGCCGAATAAAGTTACATCCGTGATGAAACTGGTGTGGGCACAACATTTTACACACAAGTCCTTTCAGCATTGTCAAAACCAGGCCTATTCTACCAGATCCTGAAGGGCCCCAAACTTTACAACCACTCCACTTCGCCAGCCTAATTACGATAGTGAAGCTAACAAATATTTGCAAATCACCTACAATAAAGAGCATTCCAACGTCCACGAAAGACAACTACATCATTATCAATCCCCATAACCATTATCCTGGTGTTTCAATTATTTGTACTTAATTACTGTGAAGATAAGGAACATGCCATATTTTGTATTTTGCTTAAGGGTTGTCAGTTGAACACCAACGCGTAAGATAAAAAATCCCTGTCAGCCGTCCGCGACTACACGTCCAGCTTATTCTCTGTTATTCGTAGTCTGTTTCCTCCATTAACCACAGGCTTGACTATGCAGTTGCGGAAAGGGAACCACATAGAAATGGCATCATTCAACTGTGTAACTGTGTTTGGAACATTTTTCAATCTGGTGTGATATTCAACACAGCGTTCTTTTTTCCAAACGTCACCTAAGTGTTTACACAAAGCGGCAGGCCTGATGGGCCAATCTGTTCTCAAATATCGTTTCATAAAACAGTTACCACAGCTGTAACGCCTAACCGCATGGTGGCTTTCCATGGTCGGTTTCCAGCGCAACCACAGATTTGTTGAAATGAGAACACAGTGGCCCTCAGCGTCAGCACCTGTGACACTTTAGCGAGAACTGTCGATTCGTGTCTGCCATCCAATTATACGAACCAGTGTAATGAGTGTTCTATTATACACGTAGGTAAGCTTCTTCCCGGTTACAAGATGCGCAAATTTCCTCTCACATTAGTTCTCGAATTCATTTCCGACGAACATTCTAATGTATTTTTTTAAGTTTCCTGGACAAATATGACAAAGCAACAGCTCGCTCTACGTTGAATGTCACCGACATAAAGTTGGGAGAGCTGCAGAACATGTTGACCTGGAGAAAAGCGACCTGAAGACGTTGTTACTTATGTGTACTTCTATGTTTCCTGAATTAATAAGATAAACCATAGGTTCGCTGTACGTTGACTGCCACCGACACAAATTTGAGAGTTACAAAACCAGTTTATCTTAAGACAAGCGACCTGAAGATGTTGCTGCCGATATGTGCTTCATATTCAAGTATTACGTTACCTGTATTTAATATAGCCATTCTGATACTTTCTTCAGCGTTTATATAATGTATGACATAATACTCCTTAAAATTTTGGCTATGTTCGGTCTTACTTGGCTCGCCAGAAGATCTAATTTTTGCAAAATTTCGAAACGAGAAACAAGACACGACTTTACGTATTTTGTAAGATACCCAAGCTACTTAGATTTAAATCATCTTTTTTTAAATTTCGAATTATTTAAAAGAAAAAATTACAAAACTTTTTTCTGTTTCCTTAAAAACTTCAATCTTGCACTCTTAAAAGCCAAAAACATCCGGTACGAAATTCTAAAGCACGGAAAGAAGTGCCTACTGTCACTTGGGTCTGTGCCCTGTTTCAAAATAAAATTACCGGTAGCAGAAATAGATAGAATTTCTGAACAAATTCCCCGTGTTTGGCGTAAAAAGAATTTTTAAAATATGCCACAGATGCTGTCAGACAGGCTTTTATGGTAGTACATTTAATACTGCGATTAATTCCTTCACCACAATCATATGTTGGTATCATTTACGTACGAAACTGGAAAACTCGACGCTAGTGCGAACCTCGCATTCATTTCCTTTAAGGTAAGCCGGTTTGTTGGAACGTCAATATACACAATTTTCTGAAACAGCCCAAGATCTGTCACCGTTATTAATTAAATCCATTGATTGAAATCCTCTTACAGAAGTTGACAACGTTCATCCGGTCGAGAAATTCTCAGATTCTTAAATAAGCCAAATATTATTTTCCGTGTTTACAAAAGCCTTCCAACAGGCACTCTCCTGAACCAGCCCAATCAAGTCCACACAAGGAATTTTTTATTATTTTTGACAAACCCAACATATACGAGCCGTCTGAACTTGACTATTTTCCCCTTCACTCTTATGCACAGTGCTATGAAACAGCTACTGAAATCGATAGTTTTCGCTTCCATAGTGACGACGGTATGCACCTGCAAGTACACGGTATACTACTAAAAATTAAATTTGCAGATTTCCTGAAATTTACACAGAGGTACACATTTCAATACACGTCAATAAATGTGCTCGAACTTAATCAAAACATAGACGAGATTCCTGCCATCACGGAGACTGCACAACCACATTCGTGTTCTAACAGCAACGCAAGTGCTGCAAATCAAACCACTTTTGCATATTTATCAGAGAGTGGAACTTGTGCAATGCTCGTACCAATGGTATTATACCAGCAAGAAACAAAATTAGCATGACGGATTCTTTGGCAGAATTCCGTATTAGGTAAACACCCACGATTCGTATTCGGGAAATTTACGTTTTAAATTTTAACATAGATATCGGCTAGCATAAATAGGACTCTTTGCTGCTTTTATTCTCTCCAAGCAATGGTATCTACAATATATCAGAGCCTCGTGCGTCATTTCAACACATATTTCACAAAAGCCATAATTTTATGACTACACAAAGCGGGTAGCACAAGAGACGCCCTTAAAGAAACCAACACTTATCACACAAGGAGAATCCACGTGAATGCCGGCATTAAACCGTTCCTTCGTCATCAAAATTCGCTGTGTTCTGATGTTATCGGAGCGGTTAATGTAACTGCCCTTTACAAGCTAAGCTATGCATTAGCACAATACGTTAAGCATTTCCAGTGACATTTGTTTTTACTACGGCATAATGCTAGGAACTCCAAGGGCTAAACGGTAACAAAACGTTTCTCTAAGACGTTATGACGCCATAATTTTGCATTTAAACGCCCCCAGCTTTGTACCGAAAGCATCATAAATTTACAATTGGACATACACAAAGTACCATGTCACGTCAAAAGTTACGGCTGCCGCTTGAAACATTCACAGCGTCCACAGACACGTTGGTAATTTGCCTTCCATACTTCGCTAATAGATCGAGGTGAGTTGTTAGCTTCAATTTCTGACTGTTTTGGCTGTAGTAAATGAGCCACCGCTGAGCAACAGGCGAGTCCCAGACGTGGTCAGAATACAAAACAAAAAAGAAAGCTCATTCCTCTGCTAAAATTGATTCCGGCTGCCAGCCCGCATAAATGTACTTCATTTATACAACACTATCCAATTTTACAAATATATTGCGGCTTCAGAATTCGCACAGGCTGACTGTTTACACCTGGCTAAAAACTGACGTTTCCTAAATATATTTTTCAACAACACAGAACATGGTACTGAGCCGATCAAATATTTTAAAAAACTTGGTTCCAAAAAAAAGGAAAATAAAGACAAAATTTGAATAATTGCTCTGCTTAGATTATCTTTCATCCCCTTGTGGGTAATATTAACAATGGCAACATTATTCAGTCTAGGGCAACTATTTTGTTGTTAACACAACTGTGTATTATTTTAAAAAACAAAATACTTCGTTAGACTAACACCCCTTCCCTAACCGCAGTGGTTATAATATGCACGTTACAGCCACAGCCAATGGCACGAAACGTTATACGCACCAAATGTTAAAGCGTCTTCAAAATACGTGTTAAATAAATAAGGATACGAAAGGCCGTAAAAGCTGAGGAGAACCAACAAATATTTCCGTCAGGATAGTCTGTAACCTGGCGGAGATTCAAACCGAACATATGCCGAATACAGTGCAGAAGGGTAGAGCTACAGGCACCTGCACAGTGATGTACGTGAAATGGAGAATAAAAAATGTTACACTGATAATGCAGGTACATAACAAAATAAGTTGCATATAATGCAGGTAAATAGGAAAATGAGTTGCATATTGACATTCCAGGAATGGATATTACGTTGATAAAAGCGGAAATGAAAGTGTAGACAGGCTTGTTTATGCACGCATAGGTTGAATACCCAGCAGTTTCTATTGGTACTGTGAACACAACACAGACCTCTCTTCCGCAATTCCACTAAGTCCCCCTCTGTTATTACTGTTATTATTAATGAGCAGAATATCGCATTGCACATACTAATTTCCCCTGTAATTATAAAAACCATTAATTCTAACCATCTGCATAAACGAAAGGAAAATGAACTAGAAAGGCGATGAAAGAGAAGACAGAAATGAAAGAGATCTTCTTTGCAGCAAGCATAAGCACAAACTCAACATGCTGTGTAGCTGTCAGACTTTTTTCTAAAGTTTTCATACTCTATCTGCATCAAGTAGCATTAAGCACTACACAAAACCATAGCAACCAATTATAGCGCGGCTTCTTCTTTCGCTTGTTTTTCAAGTATGGAAATGGAGCTAAACCCTTCTGCTAAAATGCCGTCTTCATTTATCACTGTGCAGTTGACATTTTAAGAAGACAGTGGAGTGGGTATTATTTGGAAATCGCACAAGAAGAACGGCTCAGAGTTGTAAGCGGATTTTTAAGGTTCAAATGAATTAGATCTACACGTTTACGTCAACATGAAAGCAACACAGTCGTTGAGAATTAAGCTCGAATGGAAACCCTGTACGACTGGTCAATTTCATCCTAAAATCATACTTTTAGTACACCAGTTTTTGTAAACAGTGGCGTATCATCCACCGCCTGTACTAGGCGGTACAATGGGCCGGTGCCTAACAACTGGGCGGTCAACGCGGGCCCTACGACTGCTACTTCTTGCACAAGCTGCAAGTTGAGCTACCTTTCTATAAAGGACGGTCAACTTAAAATTCAAGTTTCCTGTGCTCTTAGGCTGTTGTCGACAGGTATACAGTTACCAAAGTTTCGAAGGATTATAGTTCCTTCATCTTCAGAGTCAAGCAGCCCAGAAGACTTCTGCCTTCAGCTACACTGCTGGGAGAACACCAAACCACGCATAGATCACTTCAACACTTCGCTTTTAGCAATTCTACAAATTCTGTATTGTAGCAGGTCGTATGGCACCTGGTCCTCTTGGACACAATATTCACTGCGATAAGGAAACTGAATTTGAAGGAGCGGAAGGGACTCCTAAGGTGCCCAGTGAACTTGCTAAGATCCTTCTCTTCTTTGTTTCAAGCTGTCTGATCCAGATAATCAAGTCTCATTCGGTATGCAACCCCCATGTGCTGCTTGCCGAAATATGCCCTTCACAGTTTGTTGCCATAGCGCCATTGTTGTTCAGAGGCTTGTAGAGGGGAGACAGACTGCTTCCTTCTAAGATACAAATGCAGTTACTACCACGGGCTAAAGTAAGTGGCAGGGCTAGTAGTGTGTGAAAGTTAGTTACTCACAAACATGTTCATTGTTAAGTCCTGTTCATTACTTTACGGTGTGACAGACTCACTAGGCAAGCCTGATGTATATCATCGCAGAATTTTAGTTGATAAGAGTCTATTGTGCACTTCCAAGAGGTTGTGAGGGTTTGTCTTTAAACAAACAAAGCAAAACAGACAGAGAATATTTGACGTGTTCTGCACATTTCAGATATGACTAACTGAACAAGTGTAGTTCCCACGTCACCGTTAAAATGCCCGCCAATTGCACTCCAGTAATTTCAATAAACAGAGCCTCCCTCCATCAATATCTCTGTTGCAGACCATGACTGACGAACATGGCGACCCATACTTAACCTTTTAAAGCCTAGCAGTAACTTTACGTAACGCCAGGTTTAACATTAAAAAATTCTACGTGGTGTCCACATTGCGCTTATGTATTTTGTGTGGATCTCAGAACAAACAGCAACTTTTGCCTTATAAAACATTAAGAAACTGGTTTTATAACCGAAGTGGAGAGTGTTTACAGCGCGGTACGCACTGAGTCCTTATATAAAACAGATACGCTTTCTCTTTAAAGGGTTAATATGATTTTATTTCCACAAGGAAAAGAAATAAAGGAAGGTGCTGCTTCGTAATTGGTTGCTATGGTTTACTTAGGGTCAGTGAGTCGTGCTGAATACAGAATGAAGATAGTTACGGGGGGCGGTCTGAAAAAATACAATATTCACATATCGAAAAGAACCATACAAAGGAAATTATATTACGGCAGAATCGAGCTCCCTGTGTAAGTTCCACTTCGTGTATCAATTTATTTGCTTAACTGACGACGCTTGTTCAAATGCACAGGTACACAAACTCAGATATCAGCGATTATAAATGTACTGAGGCTTCACTCTCGGGTAATAGCACTACTTGCGTCCTTGGTAGAAAACTAGGATTTTCTTTTGCAGCTAAAAGTTTAGAATTTAGGATGTATCATCTTCAAAAATTTTACTTTCTAAAAATGCAAGTACAAGAATTTGACCGCTACCAATGTAATAGATATTCACGAAAAAATAAAATGGTTGCGAGATCAGCCCATTTTACATTATGCAAAATCCACGCCCCTTCCTCCCTCCACCTTGGCTTATGGGAACTTAGTTCATACATTCCGCTGTGAATTCGTACAAAGAAATAAAAGTAATACACAGACCGCCTTTCGCAACTCAAATCACTTACAGTTAATCGTCACGTAGTACAACATGTTTCGGCCTTATTAACGAGCATCATCCGGTACTAGAACTTAGAAACACCTCGAGGAAAAGTACTAGTGCAAACATTAGGTCAAGAATAAAATGATATCTCATCCTTTACGAACAACATGCAAATTAAAAGACCCAGTTTCCGTAAGAATTCATGTTGTAAAGTTGCCAAGAAGTGTATAAAATGTTTTGGTAAAAATGTTCCTAAAAATATGGCCAGAACTCCTGTCTATAAGCTGCATACCTTGAAAGGTTTTCAAATATTACAAAATTCCATCCTCCGTCTTTCACGTAGACATCGTATATTACTTTCTCTGAAACTGCTCCCTTATATGGATTTCTGTGACTGTCTTTACATTTGATTGTAGATATGTTTTTCGTGCCTGTATATTAGCCTCGATATGGTTTGATTTTTACAGGTATCGGGATGTGTGTTTGGAAGATGTAAATATATCAATGTACGTACTCACTGAGCAGAGGCCAAGAGAGTTGGCCTACTTATGGGAGAAGCAAACTCTTCAAAATAAATTATTTGAGGACAACACCTAGTCCTGAAATGAGTTTCTCTTTTATGTACTCTGTACTACTACCTGAAGATGACCAACCAAATAGGCCGAAACACGTAGTAGAAGTACAGAAAATTTAGTAAATTCTTATCAGTTGTGTCTTTAACCTAGTTTGAATTTAGTTCCGAAACTTTCAAACAGAATCATCCAAAACTTTGGCACATTTCTGAAACAGCTTATAGAAATGGATCCTCCATATTCTTGACACTGGCAATTCATGTACATGAAGAATGATTTCTTCAAAACCTCAACACAACCTCCAGACATGTTCATGTGCATTAAGCCGTTGTTCAGTACAGACATAACTGACTCCTGCCTGGAGCCTTTGCATATTCCGACGCTCGCCTCGACGGTGTTACATTCTGCACACACGCTTATACAATATCTAAGCCACCGCTGCTTCTCCTCTGGCCAATCCTGCTCACGTAGGAGTGAATGTAAAGGGAAGGGAACAATAAACCGGGTTTTATATGGGTGTTCCAGTTGTCGATTCTGCACGTATTACACACAGACACATCTATCCAGAGCCAAAGGGCTAATGAAAACCCTTGTAACCTTCCGAGGTTTTGTGAATTTCCCAGCAATTACGTTGTAACCCTTTATATTGGTATTGCATATCTTACCTTAATTTTGCCTGTAAGTGCTTCAATAGCCAGAAGAAAAACTGCTGAACACTTGGGAATTTATAAATAATATGCTGACTCATACGCTAAATAAATTCATCTTACAGAAACAACGAAATTGATAATCACGTCTTTCTGAACAAATCGCTCAGAGTAAGCATAGTAATAAAGCAATAAATCCCTCTTTCGGCACTAACTGCTACGCAGAACACATGCGCGGTATTAACCGAAATTACCTTCACGTTCTAGATGTTCATTCTTCAGCAATGTCGAAAGGAAACGTAAAAACGCGCACCTGAAGCAAACAAAGTAATAAGGACACACTTGGATCAGTAACATTCCTACAATGAATTGTAAGGGCAAGTAAATGGGAAGCACATTTTTGTAATATGCAAGTCGGAGGAAAGCACACAGTTCGGATGAGAATGATTACGCATATGCTCCCCCCCCCCCATATTTTTGGGAAATAAATACAAATCATATCAATGCCATTGTTCCGAGTAGTACTACGTACAAGTTTAAATGCCCGGTTTTCGGAAAGGGAACTAACTGACACTCGAGCGGCGAGTGCTTCTGATACTTAATCCTTCAGCACATTTCCACAGCCCATTCTGTTTGCATTTTGAGGCTTTCCCATGGAACGTTTAAATAATTGCTCTCGGCGTGAGGGTGAGCGTGTTTGGCAACAACGTTTTGAAGAGAATATTGGACGGCAGACAGACTGAATGAAAAAGTATTAGAGGAAACTACCTATTTTCGGACTTTCTACTCCGTATTCTGTATCTAATACATTTAGGATTATTACAAGACCATTTTCAAATTTGCTGTGCTTGAACGGCGCCGTGCAAGGACGGCAACTTCTCCGACATGAATGTGATGCGGGTATTCGAAACAAGGGCGCTATAATTTTCTCGGATTTACATGCGAAGAGATACGCAAAATCAGACAAAAAAAAGAAATAAGCTGTTCGAGGAATTGATGCTTCCACTGTCTGAATTTCACAGGCATTATGAATACACATGTGCGGGTACTTACGCTGGTATACTATTGATAGTACACAGAACAAAACTGTGTTCGTGGGAGGTGCGAGACATGGTCCAACACAGTACGCAGCGAGCAGAATTTCCCCCATATTAAATCGGCCAGAGGGTAAGGCTCACCACCACCTGTATGCAGGATGTTGGTTAACGATCTACGTACAGCTCAAATATTCCATAATAAATGTTTATCAGTCGACCCCAGTGGCCTCGCAGTGTAAGGCGTAGGTTTACGGCCGCTCGGTTGCTGGGATTGCAGATTCGAATCCCGCGGGGTACATGTCTCTCTCTTGTGAGTGCTCTGTGTTGCTAGGTACAGGTCTCTGCGACGGGCCGATCCCTCGTCTAGAGGAATTTTACTTTGCGCATGTGTCCGTGTTTCACTGAGTGTGATCAGGAGCAAGAAAAAACCCTCTACACCTACAATGGAGGGGCGCAGAAAGGGGTCAGATTAAGAAATAAAGAACGGTGAATCTCTTTGCAAGTTTTGCGTGAGACTTAGTACGAATAAGACGTCCCTAAACGTTACTCCATTCTGAACAGCTATGTAATTTTCCTAACGGTACTATCATTAAGCCATATCACTCGCGTAAAAAACATTAATACATTGCACTGAGGGCCTCAAAGTATTCGTGGTGGTAAATATTTTAAAATGTATGAAAGTTTTGTAAAGTAATCCCGTAATATGATGCGGTAAAGTGTCATATCGACATTTCTGCTGTTTCAATCAAAATATTGCGGAGAGCCTGTAACTTACATGATCAGATCCTTAACACTGCATCCGCCATGACGTAACAGCTGTTAAGCTTACCTCGAAGCGTCCAGGCAGCGTTTATGCCTGTTCCAACAATATTTACTCCTTTGGCAGAGTACTTTATAAGCTAATTTAGAATTTCAGTTAGTGATGGATTAAAATACATCAGCTCCTCCTACAATTTACTAGCATATTTCAGGTGCCCGAAGTCTAGAAGAAGTTGAAAATTACTGCGATTTACACATCCGTGCTTTTAAAAGAAGAGAAATGCCCTGCTGATGTGTGTGTGTGTGTATTTGTGTGTGTCCAGTGTTTCTCACTCTTAGCATCTTGCCTGTTTATCCCCAAACTACTAACTAGCAGACAGTCTGGTTTCTACTATATTCATGAGCTGTCGAATTCAATAAGAGGAACTCGGTTGGGAGGACACTTGCATGGACGTCCAGTGCGTTGAAGCTTCGTTACTTTTTTATGCTTTCACAGAATTCTGGCTGCTGTTATCTCGAGCATGTTCTTCTCCCTAAGCGGATCAGAGGGTGGGCGAGAAAAGAAGAAAGCGGAAGAATGTGATAAAGACCACTCCCAGAGCATGGACATAAATCGCAGGACAATATTAACTCTCTGAAACCCTCTAAAACTGAAAAAAAAAACCCTGTGAAAGTTATTTCCGTCCAGCGCTCCTCCATAATTGAAGAAGCACGGGTTGTTTGAAAGTGCCTAGGCTTCACGCCTTTCTCTTTCATCTCCGCCCTTTATTAAGTTGAACATGCGCATGGAGCGTTGTTGGAATGATATTGGCAGGTGAAAGCCAAAGTACTCGGAGAATATACAGTCCCAGTGTCACTTTACCACAAATATACAGTCCCAGTGTCACTTTACCACAAATATACAGTCCCAGTGTCACTTTACCACAAATCTCACAAGTCCTAGCCCAGGTTCAAACATGGGCCTCCGCGGTGACAAAACCGGCGAGGCAAGACTGAAATATGTGCAAGTTTTACACACAAAATTCAGTTCCTACTTCACAGAGAGTGGAGAGGTGCCCGCTATAAAAAGCAGCTGGTTAAAATTCTACAGCAAAATATTCGGTGCTTGCTGCAAGGACAAAAGTACTGTGTGGTGAAAACGGAGTTTCTTAATTTTGCAGCAGAAGGTACTTGTAATTATTACAGGACTTCAAAAGTTTAAGCTCGATGCCAAAAGACTGTTTGTGGTAACGTAAACAAGAATCATGTAGTCCGCAAGGTAGATCAAAGTGGGGTTTTGTGAAGGCTGTAATAATGTTTCGGGTTACAGAAAAAGAGCCAGTTATTAATCATCACCAGCACAACCACTTATGTTTTATCAGATGAGTAACACGGCTACGTGTTTCGACCACTGGGCCATTAAAGTACAAAAAGATACAATTACAACTGTAAGTTCAATTTTGCATGATTAGATTGAGTTCCCAGTCCTTGGGTATTACGATGTACAAGTCAGTATAAAATGTTACTGCCAATAAAATATATGATATATAATTTAAGAGCAAAAGAGTGTCTGCTTTCAGGCAGTGGAATTGATTTTTTCTTTCCCCGAAGACTTTTTGCGTCTCTTTATTTCTTTGCGGTCCCCAGAGGATGTGGCTTGTTTACTACGTAGTAAATTACCTTGTAATACACACAATACACAGGGATGTCCAAGGTAAAATCGTGAAGGTATAGGCGACTGTTGGCTTCCCTAGAGGGACTGTGCTCCACGCAGTTGATTACTTAGTTAATTCTCCTTGTCTGCCTGCCTGCCTGTCTGTCTGTCTGTCTGTCTCCATCAAAAAAGTTCTCAAAAAAGCAAGACGTTTGGTCGGCCTACATGATTTCAACGCTATAATTCGTGGAACAAACACTAATCTGATATGTGTCAGCTTATAAGTGTTCATTATTTTCCAGTGTTTCATCCTATTTTTTATAGGCCCACCAAATAATAAAATTAACAAATTCGTCTACGTTAACTGAGCGGTCAACCGTATTTTCAATACGGAATATACTGAATACAAAGCACCAGGCACACAGTGCATGCAGAGCACCAGGATAATATTATTTGTAAAATAAGATATATTGCTATCCATACAGCGAGAAGATATATAGATGGACGGTGCATATTCTTTTAGAGCAAACTTATATTAAATACCCGCAAAATATGCATCAGCAGTAAAATTCGTACAAACGTTTCCTTTTCCAAGAAGTAGTGTCACAAAAATCTTCTGTTAATACAATTTTATATTCCGATAAATTTTGTACGCAGATACAAAATTAAGTTACATCACTAAAGAGTATTGTAGTGTATTCGCTTATGAGCCTTTTTCACCTTTTACCATAAAGTAAGCCTGCGTTCTTTCTTTCTTTGTGTTTTGACTTTGTGCTTTTCAACTCAAATTTCGTAACTTTTTCCCATTTCATCCTCATTGCTTCATCTTACTTCTCACGTATTTTCCACATTTAATTAAAACGCTTAGGTTCCTCCATACTTAACACAACAAAAGCGTTTATATATTGACGGAACCATCGCAAATAAATGCACAAAACAAATTCTCACCACTCAAGAGCGTTTAAATTATGAAGTGTTATGCCAAAATCGTCAACTCACAGACGGCTATATAATCAGGTTGGTAACAACACGGCTCAGTAGTTCTGTAGACAACTTCATTACCGGCACTAGGTGTGGCTCCATTACCGGGCTGGTTGTCTCTATGGTAACGCGCTGCAAGGTGGATGTCAATTAGAGCAGGAGGTCTCAACTTTCATCAAAATTAAACATCGCATCTTTTTGTACTGTCGACTTAATCTCTGATCCAAAACCATCCTTCATTAAAACACCCACTTAATCCTTATCAAAGCTGACAAGCTGCGGATACATCAGGGATGTAAAAACCGCCAAGGAAACAAGACAGTGCCTGTGTATTCTACAACAGGAAGAGTGAATGGATAATTCATATGATGCAAACAACCCGTGTGTCTGCCTGCACGTCCATCTCTCAACCCAATAATACACACAGATGTCCCAGATTTTAACTTAAATATACTTGGAACATGATTTTAAATAATATACGAGTGGAGGCCAACAAATCCTTGGCCAGTTAAGCAGATGGCAATACTGTAACTGATAAAATGCGGGTATGGGCTGCCTTCTTTGACCCGTCAGACGGTGCAGTGGCAGATTTTTATGATGACGTCAGTCGGCTTTCATGTCCGATTATAAAGACAAAAAATGAATTTATTCCTATCCACGTTATTAAGGCATGCACGTGGAGTATAGGTATAGCTCCACTCATTCATAACCTCGTCACAAGATGGAGGTGAGTGGTTACCACTGCGTCGAAGCCACTTTACCCTCGGGGAAGACCAACAGTACCCACTGAATAGGAGAATTTTTACGCCCGAGATTCGATCTGGACATTTTTTTAAGAGAAATATCTTGTCCCTGCCGGGATTCAAACCCCGGATACTCCAGCCCGTAACGTAGTCACTATACCGACTCCAACATGCCGCTCCCCTTCGGATTGTACAAAAGCAGGAAATGTCGTGACGAACAGAACAAATATCGCCTGCCGGAAGTAGAATCTGTGACATAAAATAAGGCAGTCATTCTTCAACATTATGAACACGATATCCATTCACAATTGTAAGATGTGAATTAATTAGGGATTTTATGGTGGACCCGGAAATATCCAACGCCGAAAAACTTCAAGTGCATTAATTCTGTTGTGGGAACTGTTTTTAAAAAATGCAAAACTCGGTGATCAATTATAAAAATATAACATATGAGACTGTACCGAATTCGTGTTACAAACACATTCACTTTCATTGAAAATCGTCAGGTTTAACCCTTCGGATAACTGAACGGCTGAGAAACGCAGCTTCAGCTTTTGTTCTTTGTAGTATGGATGCCCCTTCTGTGTAGTGATAACTTGTCTTGATTTATTATTTCTGCCACTCTCACGTTTCGCCTTCTACATTCTGCCCCTTCTCCTTTCTGTACACTTATTGGTCCTTATTACTCGTCTCTCTCCACAGCGCCACTTTCTTTTCTTTTTTTTTTTTTTTCCAATCCACTCCCCACGGCCCTCTCTCTTACCCGCAGCTCCAGTATTTCATTTCACATCCACAACGCGTGTGTTCCTATCTATTTCGACATTTCAAGATTAACTCTCCAATCTTTTCTCCTTCCGTATCTATTTCTTTTCATTTTCACGTCCTTCCTTCATTTAGAAGACAAGCATACATCTTTCTTCAGTTCCTTTTCCACAATCTATTATTGTCTCCGCCATGTGTCTTCTCTTTCCCATGTTTCTTGCCGTATATCTAGCATAATGTACACTGGTATATGACTCAGGAGTGAGCAATGACAGGACCTCATGGGGCATCTATCAGAATGGAAATGGTATGCTCTGAAGGATAATTTATTGAGAGTAAAAACGTGGGCCAGTTTCAGATTTCCGAGAGAAAGTTTCAGATGAACTCGAAATGAATGTTTACCATAGTTTATTTTAGATAACGCTATTTCACTGACTAATGAGGGGACCGGAATCAACATTTGTCAAGATTCAAGCAAATTTTGGGGTGGTATGCAATGCCTTGTCCGCAGTTTTCCTACAAGCAATTACATATACGGAGCGTAAACAGCTCATTGATAGCCCTATCGAGGTTTCGTGCCTCTTTCAGCAAAGAGGATTTCAACATTCTCTGCTGTTAATTTCATTAAGTTCTAGTTATGATACTACATCTCTTCACACATTAAAGTCTATGTATAGATGCCACCATAAACTATCAAATTAAGGGCCAAAGAATTAGTCACAGCTGAATTTCTGATGTTAGGTTTAAGGCGCCCAGTGTCATTCCGCCCGCCCCATCCCACCGTCCGTCCGTCCGTCCGTCCCACGTTCCGTCTGCCCGCCTGTGGCTCCGTTACTTGGCGTTGGATCAGACAAGTTCATGGTGTGTGATACGTAGGAAGATGTTGCCGCTTCCATGTGCGAGATGTTAGAAATTTTCTTGTCCTTCCAAGTAAATGCATAAATATTTAAATCAAAATAAGCGACGGACAATTCTGTTCACGTATCCTCCAAAATCCATGATGCACAAACACTCTGCTACACAAACCATACAAACAGACGTTACACATACCATAAACCAAAAATGTTTACACGTCGCAAAGTCTAGTATTACTTTTTGTTTACCACTGTCTAGATCCATCGATCATGCTCTCAACTGATGGGCCAGCCGTCAAGCATCCACGCCCAGCTGTCACCCATGATTTACATAATGCAAACATTAATAATAACCCCAGAACACTCTACTTAAAAGTACAAGAAATGAAAATCAAGTAGACAATGCCACTCCCCTGCCCTTCCTTTGGCCCACATTAAGTGATCGCTGCTGTGCGCAGGGATGCACAAACTGCTTTACTTTCTGCTGGGACTCGGATGTATTCCCGACAGCGGGTAGTTTCACAACAATGGCTCTCAGAGTCTTTCTCAGTACCTCCTGTTCTTCTGCTGCCTGGAGACAAAGTACAAACCATTCGAGCAACCACAACTGCACGTCTAAAGGACAGAACACTCTGCGTAATGAAGAGAGTGCTCTTGCTTGGAGTGCGGAAGTTTAAATTCTGTATCACTTTCAGGGTGCCGCGTTCACAGACTCCGGCAGTTTTGTTATCAGTTCCCATACCTTAACTGCGCCTTGCGAGCCACTGTATATAACACAAGCCGTTACCTGTAATTATAAAAATTAACACCATGATGGCCACCTGACGAAATCTAATCGGGACGAGCAACGGCAAATTTGACTAACGCAACAATTAGCAACAAATAGCAACAATGAGCAGCAGCAGCAGCAGCAGTAGCAGCGGCGGCAACAACAACAACGACGACGACGACGACGACGACGACAACAACAACAACAACAACAACAACAACAACAACAACAACAACAACAACAACAACAACAACAACAACAACTCTACTTCGTAATAGGTGACTTCGTAACCCTACGAAGGATAAAAAATGCACAGCCATCAGGCGACACTACTGTCTTCATGAGGCACGGTTAGGATTACTGCTAGCTGTTTAATATTCGGAACGGCAGGCTTAGACGTAATTTTGTTTATCTCGAAAGACCTGCACTGTGTGTTCCATCCTCCACGACATTTCTTTCTTCGAAAGAACTTTCGCTGTACCCGGCATACAGCGACTTAGATCCTAAGTGCACACAAAGCCAGTGTCGGTCTTCATGCCCCTTGAGCAGAAGAAATATTTGCCCTTCTTACATTTTGCAGTTTCCAAATCATAACAAGGTCGCAGGTTTCCATCTGCCTTTCTCTTTTTAGTAAAAGTTGATCTCGACTATGTTATCTGTAACAATATGTAGTGCAATATGTGACAGATTTTTACAAATTGTTACATAATGTGTTCCTTCACTGAAACTTACGGTAGCCTAGGTAGCGGAGAAAGATGTGTCCCTCAACTTCCAACCTGACTTTACATTTGCCAAAGGCATGTAGCAGAGGGTTATATGTGTGTATCTATCTACCCGTTCAGACCTTTGATTGAGTATTCGATTGTGAATAAAATTTTTACGGACTCCTTTCTAATATTTTATCTGTTCACCACCACACACATGTAAACATATGTGTTATAGTTCAAGTTATAAATTAATTACTGCGTCGATGGAAACGTACTTTAATTAGCTCACTAGCATTTTTTATTTTCAAAATAACTTAACATCTTTGCCCGTGTCGTTATCAGCATATGCTCGATTTAATATACGATGATTACATTGATGATTAGTGCTAGTAATAATTTATACTAGATAAAAATCTTTTTAATGCCATAGGTCTAAATATTTCTATTGACTGTTTATTATACGAAAACGTATAATAGTTGAAACAATCTGAAGTACCCGAAAAAAACATCTGATTAAGGCTAGAAACACACATCTCTTTCTGTTATACATAAATACACCAAGCATGTATACTACGCCAAAACACAAAATGCAGTGAGTATTGAGCGACACACCCCTCTGCCGTACATCCCTTTGGTTTAAATCGAAAAACAAGCATTAACCACTTAACAATTTAATTTTCAATTGTAGCAGTACAACATCCTGCTTCGCCTAAAAATATACATACAGGACGTCAAATTGTATAAAAATAGAATCTGTAACTCAATATTTTCCATCCACCACGTAAAGATATCACCATAAAAGCAGTTATCGGCGCAACAAATTTCAACATTCATACTTCAACAATATACAAAAAGCCCAATCGTCTTTATACACAAAAGAAGAACAAAGCCACGACGCTTGTTTTATGCGATTAAATTAAACAGAAAGCTAAGTAAAACTCCGTGCTATACGTATAAGAACACACATAATGCAAAAGGGTCTGATAACTCAAAACCTTCCTTGATAAAATCTTATTTTTGACTATTTTTCCCCCCTGGATAGATATCCCTAGTGGACCTAGGCCTCTTCATCGCTGAGGTTGTCAGTCGCACTCAGAGACACCACTCTCGGTAGGGCTTCTCTGGACGAGTGATCAGTCCGACGCAGAGACCTCTACCTCACACAAAACTCACAACAGACAGACATCCATGTCCCGGCGGCATTCCAACCCGCAATCCCAGCAAGCGAGCGACCGCAGACCCACGCCTTAGACAGAGGAGCCACTGGGATTGCCTTTGTGATTGCTCACCGCACATATATTTGACTGACGTAATAACTGCTTCGAATTTAAGCCGAAATATGAAACCAAGATATTCGTCACGCCGCTTCAGTAAAATACACTGTATTAAACTGCTACGTCATTTCTGCTCTTATAGTACATACATAAAGAGATGTCTGCTACTTAAAGGACGACGATTATGATTATGACAATTACGATGATGACCATGATGATCATAACATCATTCATGAAGAGGGACAGTATTTTCGGATGTCTTCTCGTGGTCCGAGCGATAAAGCTCTGTTCGTGTAAATCCTCCTACGTGCCTGTTATCAAAGTGCAAATCGATACATCATGTATCTGTGCACCGTGGAAATTCTACAACCGCTGTTTTGTGTAGATGCTTCCGCTGTCTACGGATTCGTCTGAACGAGTGCCGGAAATTGCTATCACTTTGCTCCTGGAAAGGCCGCCACACCATCAGCAAGCAGGTCGACTTTGTGCGAAACGGGTAGGTTAAATCTTGGGCTTACAATACCAGTCAAAATCTTAATACCGGTACTTTTAATTGATGAAACCGGGATACCGGTCGCTATTAACACCGGTATTCCAAAACCTAACATTTTTCTCGATAAATTTTGATGAAAATTAGGTGCAATGACGCAAGTAAAGAACAAGTAATTACTCGAATGCATGGTTTAAATCAAACTTATCACAACAATAAATATTCTGACAAAAAATGATTAAAAATATAGTTTTTCTAAAAACAAAACTCGTAGCATTGAGGGATGGGCCTGCACATCACGTGGCTACAGTGCGCTACAGTTCCGGGGCAGGTGACCTGTTGGTTGTTCTGTCTTATCTTGGTGATAAGTAGGTCTATGCCATGGCTCGCCATCACACGTTGTTATAAAAATACCTCGCCAACAGAAAAATATTGGTAGATTTTCATAATATAAAAATCTCTTAAATTATTAACCTGCAATATTTACTTTTTTTGTGTTCAACAAAGTGTCCAGTAAACCAGATCTGAGTGTCATGACGTTTTCAGGTTTCCGTTACATTTGCATTGTGTGTAACAATCCCTCAGTTGAAAATTCAGCAATATTAACGACTTTTGTTGTCGATTTTATAACCTCTACGTGAATAAATCACAAACAATTATTTTCTAAATTAGTACCGAAAAGCCGGTATTTTTGTATCCATACCGGTATTTCAGTACCGGAAAAAAAAAGACCGGAAACCCGGCATTCGGGATCCCAGCACTGTAAGCCCTAATTACATCCATCAGTCCCTCTTGTAGGTTCGTTTGCTTCAGAACGACACAAAGGTTTTCGACAAAATTTGGCACAGGAAGTGTACGCCAGAGCTTGTGGAGCGAATTTCATGTTGGCCAATATCTTTCAAAAATTAAGGTCAATGATGGCTGGAGCTTCTAAATAAAGCTTTAGATATAATAAGATCATAGGGAGTCGTCCGTGCTGCGCGCTCAGAAGCAAGGTGATAATTACTTTTGTGAAGCTTACAGTTGACTCTCTTTTACTTTCTTTTATATTACTACACACATTCCACTAAAACTTCATATTTTCAAGGAGTTAAGGGTGGAGGGGAGTGTGTATCTACACGGTGAATAGTCAGCTAATTTCTCTGACCCACATTTCGTAGTCACCTTTGTGATATCAGAAAGCCACAAAGAAACACAACCTCACTATGGTGACACATGCAGTTAATTTCTTTCTTTAGACGAATTTTCGTTTACAGTCCACGCAATCAGTCTTATTTGCGTTTGTACACAAACCTACCGTGTCTATTTAGACATAACATACCTACACTAATTTCAGCTTCCATTGCTTAATAAAATGCATCAGCTCTCTGGGCAGAGAGACAATTTCTTGCATTTTTATTAGCGTTTATTACAGCGTTGATAACAGCAAGGTTTCTCAACAAACCACGTCGCCACAACAATATAATGCATCTTTAGTAATTTATTTACCCAGGCCTTCGGTTTCTGTGCACCTGACCCCTTTCTGTTAGTATTTATACGTAGGAGTACCCTGTTTGGCAACACAGTGAGTAACATTTGTGCTAATATACACCTGCATTTCACAGTAAACTCCAGCAAATATTTGGGAAGAGGAAGGTTTTGTGCTTTGTGGAGAATTTGGTGGTTAACATGGTTTAACTTCGTATGCGGCTTACCGAAACAAGTTTCGTTGTTTATATCAATTTCAAATAGTTACAAAGTAAAGTAGTTGTACAGAAAGGATTCTGCGGCAACTGCTCATTAAATTACGGTTCCCAGTATATAGCGGCAGCAGCACAGAGATCGTGTAATTGTCTCATCTCCACTACAGATGATTGCTGTAATCCTAACCTCGCTCGGATCGCATGACTGAATAAAGGGAAGTATTCAATAAAGGACCTAAAAACACTAGTTGCATATTTTTCCCCTAACACAAGAACGCATCGTATAAAGTGCCTTCAATCAGATTAAATATTTTTAACCAGGAAAAGAAATCATTCATGAAGCCTCTCTGCCTGGGTCAAAAACCGTCAGGTTTTAGGATATGCAGAGTAAAACCACGTATCTATAGTGTATTTTTAAAGTACTTACATAAATACTGAAAGCAATAAGAATCTTCACGTAAGTGTAAATTTTTGCAATAAGTTAGTGTTTTAGATATTTGGAAGAGTTGTGAAATAAAGTATTCAACATGAGATTAAGAAAACGTAGATTCTGTTCTAACACAGATACTTGCGTTATAAACAATTTTATCCATAGTTCAATTGAGGATTTCGTAGCCTAATTTGCCCACGCCCTCCAGGTGAAAGCCAGGACGTATATTAAAATAGGCTATAATTAATTAAGACTTAATTATGGAATACATAATCATACATTTGTAAATTTCAACCAAGAATGACACATGCATTTGACAAATATCATGTACCATGAAATACTACAGCGTCAGTAAACCAGGTACACAGCTTTTGCTTAAGGTATGAGCATAAGTTGCCCTGCCTTTGTTGTCGTCATTTTTAAATGAAAAATCTCCACAGCACAGAGACCCTCCTAAAATTTGGTAGTCGCTCCGCTGGTCAAGAAATTAAGTAGATGTTTAGGTCGTTACTTTGCGATAAGTATTAAAATACATGAATAAATACGTTGTGAAAATGTGAACAGAACTAACACGTTGTGAAAATGTGAAGAGAACTAATACGTTGCGAAAATGTGAACAGAACTAATACGTTGTGAAAATGTTAACAGAACTAATACGTTGTGAAAATGTGAACAGAACTAATACGTTGTGAAAATGTGAACAGAACTAATACGTTGTGAAAATGTGAACAGAACTAATACGTTGTGAAAATGTGAACAGAATACGTTGTGAAAATGTGAACAGAACTAATACGTTGTGAAAATGTGAACAGAAAGAAAATAACTCAGGACAGCAGCGATGTGGAACTTACTACCATGTATTCAACTGCATCCAAATTAATCTCAACCTACACAAATATATCAGCCTACCAGAAAATACTTTCCCAACCACAGATTTTCTATAGAATATATACGATCCAACACCGGACGTTGAAGAAAATATAGACAATAAAAATGGGTAAGTGAACTGTCATAATTTGCCGTCTAGGTTTACCCGATAGTGCTCAAAGCCCTCTGGTGATTTCATACACAAGCATCATAATAAAACGCAGCATCTCTGCGATGTTTTGCAAGGTAGTGGTCATAAACAGTTTTAAGGTATGTTTCCAGCACTTTTATACATTCATACATAAATAAGCCCCAGGAAACTCTGCCCACAGAAGCCGTCGCCGAATGCAGAATCGAATTTGACAGCTGAAAGTACAAAGCACAAGAGGAGTCTGAACCGTGACATTCAGTACGATCAGCTTGCCACGCACTTCGACCACGCAATTTCTCAAACAGCATTGCCCTGCACCTTATACCTATGTAATTAACCTAACATGAACTCATTCTAACCACTGTGTTTTTGAGTTGAAAAAAAAAGGTCGGGCACACGACAGAACGTACATAAATGCAAACGTTGTACTCCTCGGATAGTAAATAGACTTTACCAAAACAATCTTCCTTTCAAAGTGTAACACGATTTGAAGGTACGTACATGCATAAAAAGTGCGGTGTTCCTTGAGACTGATTTCGCGGAATTCACAGATGCTCAATAGATATGTGCGTATCTCTTCAAGCCGATTTTCATCCACATAAGTAAAAAGTGTGGGAAAACACGGACGGAAATTCATTAATGCCTCAAAACAAAGGAGGTCTTTCGGTGCGCCTAACGTTAGGTGCAGGTGTGTTATATCGAATTTTACCCACATGGGATAACAAATGTGGAAAGTACGGGCAAGTCCACTTTACGTCTTTAATAGAGTATGTTTTCGCTATACCACTTTTCGCGAACCTCGTAACTGCTGAATGGCATCATGTGGAGTTCATCAACACCGGTTTCTACCCACATCAGTTAAAAGTACTGAAATTATGCGTACAAATTCATGTACGCCCTTAAATAAATTATGATTGCCAGGGAGCCGATTTTCAGTAAAATTATGCTTGCCCGACGGCTTTTTGTAAATGATATCTATACCGAATTTCATAAAAATTCGGAAATGATTTAGTCACTGGTAAGAAGTCACATCAGAGGAACAGGCATGGTCTCCACGTAAGGCTTTCCATTTTTTACTTCGTAAAGAACGCCTACAATATGACTGCATGAACCAACTAACTAACTAACTAACTCCATGGAGCAGAGGCCTTCTTGAGAAGCTAACAGTTTATCAGCCAGTCAAGAAAATACCCGCATTTTATGGAACCCGGAGGTTCATTACCGCATTCACAACAGCCCGCCACATGTCCCTATCCTGAGCAGCTCAATCCAGTCCATGCCCCATCCCACGTCTTGGTCCATTTTAATATTATCCTCCCATCTACGCCTAGGTCTCCCAAGTGGTTGTCTTCCCTCAGGTCTCCCCACCAAAATCCTGTATGCACCTCTCTTTTCCCCCATACGTGCTATACGCCCCGTCCATCTCATTCTTCTCGATTTGATTACCCGAATAATATTTGATGAGTACAGGTCATTAAGTTCCTCGTTATGTAGTCTTCTCTACACCCCTGTCGCCTCGTCCCTCTTAGGCCCAAATATCCTCCTCAGCACCCTAGTCTCGAACACCCTCAGTCTTTGTTCCTCCCTCAGCATGAGAGACCAAGTTATACACCCATACAAAACAACAGGTAAAATTTATAGTTCTGTGTACCCTAACCTTTGTGTTTTTGGATAGCAACCTGGAAGACAAGGGATTCTGCACCGAATGATAGCAAGCATTCCCCGACTTTAATCTGCTCTTAGTTTCTTCATGAATGGAGTTTCGATCCTTTAGGGTTGTTCCCAAATATTTGAATTCTTCCACCCTTTCAAAGGATCTACTATCTATCTTTATGTTGTGGTTGTGCCCTGCATTCTGATTTCGAGACATGACCATGTACTTAGTTTTCTCAGCATTTACTTCTAGACCAATCTCCTTACTAGCAATCACTTATGACTGTATGAACACGTACAAAAACGGAAGAACAGATGGACTGAATGACGGAGTCATTACAAGCCACATTTGTTACACGATTCACAAATCTAGTGCTTTCTTGAGTTTCGGGAAGCAGCTGTGTTGTTTAGAATGCCTAAGAACACATGACGTCCATATAAAAGTCTCTCCACACAGACGGATCAGTGAACGAACTAGTGGCAACGAAAAAGCCATGAAAAGCACAGAAATGCTTTCTAATGCCCTCCCTACTCGGACACTACAAATATCAGCCCTGTTTATGAAACATCAGAAGTCTGTTTTAATTCTGTTTCTTGGTCAGTAAGTGTTCACTGTAGGTGCTCTAGCTCTGGTTATAATGCACAATTGTAAATTTCGCGTAATTATCTAAGTTACTCTTATAATTAGTACTTCGCGAAAATAAAGCTGCGTAAGAGCTGCCCACGCTCACATAATATGTACACGTGTTCCACCTCGCAATGGATAAGCCTTTTACGGCTACAATAGCCAGCCATTTTTAACTGTTACGACATCCATATATACACTTCAACCGAATGTACAGTTCAGTTTACAATACGGAAACCAATACAATATACACGTAGATATTAAAAAATGAACAAATACTTGACAGCAGTGTGTTCAAGTCCGTATGTAGAGCCTATTAAGGGACAGTCTGACAACCTTTGAAGATATTTTGAATTTTCTCTCACTTATCTACACTTGAAGTGTTTGTACACAACCTGCAAAATATTCATATTATAGTCACAATCAATGAAACTTTTCAAAACTTTAAGAATTTAAAGTCTATTAACAACAACAATTAAGTACGCGGTACAAGTTGAAATTCTGAAAAAAAATGGTGAAGAAAATTATTATTATTCACGTCAGCAAGTCATGTAATTCCACCTGCTGCTCAAAACACGGTGCTTAAGGTTGTTACACCCCAGGAGATATTTCTGGCACTCATTCTATCAGAGGCTGAGGCCATGGTGCGGCCGGATGGATTAATCACATGAAAAAACCACTGAACACACAGCGAAACGAAACCGCGACCTTCCGGCTTGTAGCGCAGTGCCTCAACCAACTCTGCCACCGCGTAATCCGATACGGCTATGCAGCCTCATCCTATACATGCTTTAGTGCTTCTACACAAACCTCACATGAGTTCAGTGAGAGAAAAATAAGAACCCTTTCTATACGCCCTCCAGCCACGGCCGCGAGCATCTCATCTGTGCGTGCAACCCTCGGTTCAACTTCTGACTTTGCTAGCGTTTAGCAGGCCGCCTGCTCACATAAGATTGCGATCTCAGATTCCTAAGCAACAATTACACTTCCCAACAAACAATGTAATGTTAAGAAATGTACGTACTGTGGCTGCCATACGAGAAAAGAAGGACGTTCCGGGTAAAATATACGACTTACACTTTCTCGCAAAGTAATGCCTCGGATTTATACGAAGTAATCAACTTGAATGTAAACTAGCTATAATATTCACTTTTATGAAGAATAAATGTTTTGCCTTCCATTTGTCAGAGAAGTGACTTCCATTCATTCAACTTACAAGTTGTGAAACTCTTTACTGCATTCAGTCTTCGTGATTTTTAATAAAATTTCTGCGTTGTTTTTTCCGTTGTTCATTGACTTCTGAGAAAAACCTGTTGTTAAAATATCACAAGTGCTAAAAATGTAATTTACTTTGTCGTATCATATCCAGCACACAGAAATTTATTTTGCTTTCTTAGCCGCATTATATGGTCTAAAGATGTGACACGGTTCATCTTTATCTAAAAACCTATTAAAATTGCTGACTTTATTGCTGTTATCTTCAAATATTTTCTTCAAACCCGTTTTACAACACTTGTAGTTTATATTTTCTCGATGTAAGGGAATATTTACACCACCATAAAAAGCAACAGTCGATCCCAGTGGCGCGGGTCTGCGCCTGTTCACTTTCTGGGATTGCGGGTTCGAATCCCGCCGGAGGCATAGATGTCTGCTTCTTGTGAGTGTTGTGTGTTGTAAGGCAGAGGTCTCTGTCTCTGGCTGATCACTCGTCCAGAGGCGTCCGACCGAGTGTGGTGTGTCTGAGTGCCATCGTGAAAGTCCTGGCCCACTAGGGGCTGTTGCACCATAACAATACGAAACAACAAAATATTTATTGACTTACGTCTCAAAGAACGGTGCGCTATAAATGTGACTAGGTTAGAGAGTGACATGAGAATCACGTATCTGTCCAGTCCACAGTGTGTGTGTGTCAGTATCTACAAACACTTGCAGCAGACCTACCCAAACACGGGATCGATCGGAGAGGAGTGGAAACTTGTCAAGAAAGGTATAAACCTATTGATTCATTCTTTTAAGGAATCCTTTAAGTATTCGGTATATGTTAATGCGGGAACCTGTCGGAACTGCGCTTAATTTTAGTTTCAAAACAAAGACGTAAGTACGTTACATCTGTCAGTCAAGTGCGCGCTTTGTGTTGCCATTTTTTATAAAAAGAACAATAAATTATTCTCCGTACAGGAAGAGAAGGGTCAGCCCAGTCTACAAAATTACATGTTTACTATAAGGACACGCGCCAACTGAACCGAATCGTACTGAAAGGAAGCAACCCACGAGTCGGAATACGTCTATTGTTCGCGCGTATTAATCTTATTTCCACGGCCGGTTTGATTTCAGCTAATTGCAGGTTGTCGACTTAAAACAACATGAGCAGTTGGGCAGTGCAAATGGTTATAATGGGTTTGTTAACTAAGGAAGAACGAGAGAAAAAAATGAAGAGACAAGGATCCTGGGTACATAATATCAGCACGAAGGCAATGGTACATCGCGGATTTTATTACATTCGGACTTAGCAGCAGATAAAATTTTGTTAGTGTTCTCGGATAAGTTACGGAAATTTTGTAACTGTCCTGATTGTGTTGCAGCAAATTTGTCAAGAGAAAATGCATCGCTCAGCACAGCAACTTATCAATGACTCATCAGTATGCCTTATCACCGGCCGGACGTACCAACATCGTTGCCAAGAATCCTTCAACACCGCGTTTCTCAACCTTTCATACACGCGATACAGATTAGGCCAGCAGGTTTGCTGCGTGAGCCCAGGCATCAGAGATAAGGTGAGTGTAAAACAGGAAATGAATAAGTGTAAGGAACTGACATTTAAATGACTTAATGAACTGATGATGAACATAGCTAACTCCGTAGAACAGAGTCCTTCTTGAGAAGTAATAGCTAATCAGCTAGTCAAGAATTTCCCCGTATTTAATGAAACCCGGAGGTTCATTACCGCATTCACAACAGCCTGCTATCTGTCGCTATCCTGAGCCAGATCAATTCAATCCACGCCTCTATCCTACTTCTTGAAGGTCCACTTTAACATTATTCTCCCACCTTCGCCTAAGTCTTCCAAACTGCGTCTTTGTTTCAGGTTACCCCACCAAAATCCCTTATGCACCTCCCCTATCTGTCAAACGTGTCACATTTTGTCCACCAACTCATTCTTCTTGATTTTATCACCCGAAAAATATTTGGTAAGCAGTTACGATCAAAAGGTTTATCATGCAGTCTTCTCCACCCCTGTCACCTCGTGCCTCTTACAGCCAAATAGGCCTATCTTCCTCAGCACCCTACTTTCGAAACCCTCAGCCTATTTGATGGTAAATACGTGTGATGTAAAAACAGCACGCAAATGATTGTTTCGTGACCCACTCAGAATAGCTTGGCGACTCAAATTTTGGTCGCGAACTGTACGTCGAGAGACGCTGCTCTAACGGAATTGCCGACCACCGTTGCGGCCCGTGCCGTTCTGTGTGAGATACCACTTAAGCAATAATGTGAAGAACTACAGTGATCTCTCCGATGAAGCCCAGTGTGCCCGCCCTTATTGTGGCAACTACCTAACTCCCACTCTGCTTCAAATATTTGAAGTATATAACTAACTAACTAACCAACCAACCAATTAACTAACTCCATGGAGCAGAGGCCTTCTTGAGAAGCTAACAGTTTCTCAGCTAGTCAATAAATTCCCCACACTTTATGGAACCCAGAGGTTCATTACCTCATTCACAAGACCCCGCCACCTGCCCCTATGCTGAGCCAGCACAATCCCGCCCATGCTTCCATCCCACTTCTTGAAGATCCATTTTAATATTATCCTCCCATCTACGCCTGGGTCTCCCAAATGGTCACCTTACCTCAGGTCTCCTCACCAAAATCCTGTATGCACCGCTCTTGTCCCCATAGGTGCTACATTCCCCACCCATCCCATTCGTCTCGATTTGATTACCCGAATAATATTTGGTGATGAGTACAGGTCATTAAGTTCCCCGTTATGTAATCTTCGATTTGAAGTATATTACAGTGACAGTTGTTATGGCAACTCTATAGTACAAAGCGTCGGCCAGAACAGGTTTCAAATACAGAGATTTAAAACACATGCACTAGACTTTCGGTGCCAAGCTGTTTTATTCTTAACTGATAGGTCATAACCTTCTGTCAAATACAACCATTTCTCCTTACTCGTTGCTCATATTAATGCACCCGACCTGCTTCGAACCGGTTGGTTCGTCCTCCAGCATAACGAATCTGGAGGACTCTTACTGAAGCTTTACAGTATGTGGGTGCTACACGATAACAGAAATTATTAAAATGAATAGATTTAAGCTGAAGTCCACTCCGCATAATTGTGTAAATACGAAACCCTTGAGAACGGACTACTGATGCAGCAGAAGGAGTAACTAACTACCAAGGGAAAATTATTTGACCGAAGGCTATCATCGAAAATAGACACGGGAATTTGCATGGTCAGTGTTCTCGTATTTATGATTTTAACACGGAACAGAAAACCCCATTGCAAATATGAGAGCACATACCTTTGGCAGCATATCGAAGGTGCGACTCACATATGCAGACACACACTTCGCATTGTTGTCTTGTTGCGCTCATCGCCGAGTAATCCGAAAAAAACCTGATTTTCACAACTTGAATCCGCGTTATACAAACAAGATTTCAGTTTCTTTAAATGCATGTGTCTCTGTGACCTACAGCGGCGTAACTGTCTGGCGAACTACAAGGAAATTTCCAATTGGTTAGAGTTCTATCGGGGACAGACAAAAACACATAAGGTAAACGACAAAGTACAACTCCTCTATTCTTGCAATCAGACTCAAAATAAATGTTCCGGTATTTACATTCCCTTACTGCGATGAGATTTCTAGTCTGTTTTCATTCGTCAGGTAAATATTAGTGTCTGTGTGTCGACGCGTGTAACCTCTTTCAACTTATGAACCAGAATACAGATCTTTACGAAACTTGCTGCTCATATTATGTTACTGTCAATAACCCCTAGCAAATAGCTTTTAATTTCCTACAAGTGGTAATAACCATACGGCGAATGCGCACATTTGTGCAGCTAGACCGTCCCTAGCGCCACTTACTTTTGCGCTCGAGTGAGATGTAAGTTTATAGACCTTGAATAAATATGGGAGTTTTTAAATCTTACTTTTGCACAAAAAAAAAAAGAAATCAAACCCCTGCTGCATTAAATCTGTATTTCATTCACTCTTCACCTAGATGACAATAATTAAACCAACTTGTACAGTGGCACGTTAAATATAGCGAGAGAAGATTCATAACATGAACACGAATATACCTGCAAAAAAATAAAAAATTACAAAAGTGGAAACGGTGTGAAATTTGAATCTTATATCAGATCAATTTGTAATAAATAAAATCTATAATTATTAAATTGTGGCAAAAAGATGATAATAACAATAGCAATAAAAAATCAAATTCAGCTATTCCAAAGAATAATCTCATGCAACAATACATTACGTCTAATATTAAAACACCCACAAAATGTTGACACTTTTGTGCATTCACGGGCGCGATTTTACAGTTTAGGGTAAAATAACATTGACAACAAGCATTTTCATTCCGTATAGAGTTCATTTAACTAACGCGCTTTTATTTCCGAAGACCACTAATTTCATCTTCGCACAAAGTTGAGCGCGTCAAATATTGCAGACTTCATTAAGATCTAAAACTTTACTTGAGAGAATTTCGGTGCTGTGAACATGTGGCGATGTTTGAGAAGCAATAACACCTACCGCCGCAAGCCGTGTATGTCTCGCGTCACCAGCTCTGCCACAAGGTGTTCATATTCGCTATGAATGAACACGGAGACTCACCACGTAGACGCATATAAGAAATATGCATTCAGAGAATATGAACACTCAAATTTAGGGTTCAAACTTACAATACTCTTGGACACACTCTGGATTGCGTAGGTTTGTCCTGCAAATGCTCCTACTCTTTTCGACATAGGACCATTTTTTAATTTTTACATGTGTTAATGTACTTCACTGACATTACACATGGAGAAACCAAATTCCCTCAGTAGCAACCCAATTCCTTTTTTTTTCTTCAATCCATTTACCTCTTACCGGTGGCTGAAACAAAAACGCATTGTGTTAAGTTTCAACCGTTCGCACTATCACGTCTACTTCGTGTAGTATGGCTCCCTGTCCTGAGGAATGACATCTTATAGACGAAGCTAAGCGCAACTTTTACTTGAGAGAAGAGGGTTAAAATGCAGTCACCTTTATCTACCTGTAAGTTGCCATTTTACGGATAAGAGATATAACATATGGGAATAGGAGGTGATCATTCCGACAGTGGTAAAACTGCGTATCTCCACGCAAGGAGTCCTTCTTAAGAACATAAATGCTCCTCAGCTAGTCGAAAAATTCCCCGCATTTTATTGACCTCTACAGTTCATTAGCGTATTCGCGAGCCTCCGCCACTTTTCCTCGTCCTGAGGAAGAGCAATGCTGCCACTGACCGCCACACATGGCCTCGGACTGGAAAGGATTCCTTGAAATCACCAGAAAAACTGAAAGTTATATTAGCAACCCTGCACTCGGCCCTGCTGGTCGCAAACAGGGACATCTGCTGAACCATTTCATGCTAACGATTCCTCTCCAGACCCTTGAAGGAACACATTCTGCTTTCTTTCAAAAACCTCGTTCAAAATGCTGATGACGTGAATCAACGTAAAAGGGCGGTGACTGAAAGGAAGAAAGAAAAGGGGAGTATCGAAGATACCCAAAAAATAATTTTTCGGTCAAATGACAATATACAGTACGCGATATAATATAGATATTTTTATTTATTTACCTATTTACTTTTGTTTTATTTAATGACGCATTCATTTGAAAAGAGTAGATAGCGTCCGTGAAATCATGGGTATATACTGAATTACAAATAATGTGAAAATAAGGACTGTGGCCTAACTGAAGTTATTATACCGGAATTTTCCTAGCAGGACTGAGGAATACCATAAGCTAGGACAGAAGAGCCTTCGGAGCAAGATTTAAACTTTGCACCCCATAAAATTGTATGAGGGAGTGGATATACAAGCACATTGTTGACATCGGCAATCGATGGCGGTGAAAGACCATCTTCACTCCCCGGCCGCTTTATCCCCGGCAGCCAGAGTCGGTCTGGACTCTGTGGCAAAGGGATAAATTTCTTGTCCCTGCTGAATACAGAACCACGATTCCTCGGATGTCCTTAGCGCAGCGCACCCAAACAGCTACTGCGTAAAAGAGTTTTTCCCTCATTATGTTCTTGAAGATCCGACCGCACTTGAGTTACCCTTCTTTCATGCAGTGAAATATAAAAAATACAAATAATTCTGCAGAAGGTTGCGAGGAGGAAGGACGCGCTAAATCGAATGTTGCTAAACGTATAAACTTAAAAAACAGCCTTTTCCGAACTTAAAAACCGTTGACTGCGATGCAGCTTTATGAATGTTCCATACATTTAAAATACAATAAACTTCACAATGCACTTTCATTAATTAGCAATTTTACGGTGGAATTAGCCACAAAATCCAGACTCAAAAACTTTGGTTAAATTATCACAATTTTCACACTATTTCCTCAATTTCAAAAACATTCTTTTTCACATATGTTTAATATGTTTAAAATAGTGACCTATATACCGGCACCATACTTGCGGTAAAACCAAACTTTGAAAACGTATTATTACCAGTCTTTCAGCCTTTACGGAAGAAAGTTCTGGAAACTCTTACAAGACAGTCTATTTTAAAAGGAAATTATGTGACGTACACGCCGTAAAGCTTATGTACAGAAGGTCCATATGCAGTACGAGCGCCGACACTCGGTCGTACTGAAGTATAAACAACGGAATATGGAAGAACGGCGATGAGCAATGCTAGTCAAAGTTATTCTTTTCTTCCATGGCTTGACAGCCCTAGCGGCCATAGGCCTTCTCATCTTTGAGATTTCGAGATCACACTCAATTAGAGACACCACACTCGGTAGGACTCCTCTGGACGAGTGATCAGTCCATCACAGAGGCTTCTACCTGACAACACACAACACTCAATAAATACAGATTTCAATGCCCACGGCGGGATTCGAAACTGCAATCCCACTAAATCGAGCGGCCGCAGACCCACGCCTTAGACAGCGCGGCCACCGAGATCGGCCAAAATTATCCTTTATGAATCATAATTGAATAATTTCAACAGAACTGCATAACCTTCGCCAATATGTAAATTTATACAGCCAAAGTTATATAATGCCTAGGTCTACATACATATGGACTTGTGAACAGATGCATAACATCGTTATACTCCGTTTCCTACCATCTATATGGGTCAGTTAGCTCTTCTGCCTCCGAAATACAAAGTTGTTTTGATACAAAGGAGCACCACGAACAGGAAAGGATTGTCTCCATGGAGACAACCTTCTGCAAATTCAACATCAGGCCGTGCTTCATCCTATGCATAAACATTTAACACAGCTCCAGGAGTGAAAAAGGAGAATCTGGAGTCCCTTTCATTCCATCAAAGAAGAACTGTCTACAACTGCTGGCGCTTTCAGTGTACAAGTTAACCCTGACTGCTGAAAGTATATTGCGGCTAAATCTCGTGGATATACGTTTGATGTCTTGCCTTCCAGTGCGGTCTGCGTAAGGAAAAATCACACAGACTTGCGTGAAATTAGAAGATTAAAACATAGGCTTATGATCGCTGATGTCTGGGCACAAGTAATTTAAACACATTCGCTTAAAAATTAGTTTTGAATTAATCTTCTTTTACCTACCTAAATAAAAATACTCCCAGTTTCTTCCGAACTCACGGAGGTTGTGGGTTTCCTACATTTTACGTAATGATATTTAACAAACTACGTTTCGGAAACAGTATTCGCCCCCATCTCCAGGCTCACTTCTTCCGAAACAAAAGGTTACTGTATAGTAATTACTGACATTCTGATTAAACACGGGTGACAGTTAATTTAGTGACTGCAACATCAACGTCAGAAGCCAACAGAAGGGTGTCCTATTTTCTTCCATGGGAGAAACGTTGCCTAACATACGTTTTACATGTAACGCATCGGTACCATTTGCCTACGCGATAAAAGCCCGATGAACATGCTTAAAGTGCGTAATGTAAAAGCAGACAGAAATAATATTTTTGTTTGAGGTTAACCGTATAATTAAACTGCAATTACATAAATACCTCGTATCGAAATGAACTTTATGTTCAAAAATCTTAGTCCAACAGATACGTTTATGGTAGGACTAAGATTCTGCGTCAGAATTTGTTTAGCAGCATAGCCAACAGAGTAACTCTAATTTGCGAAATTACTGTTGCTATTAAACTGCTCTCCTCCGACGTTATGGGCTCAGAAATTGTAATGGAGGTATTTCAACCTTAATGTCAGTTTTAAATGGTGATGTTAGACAGTGGTGATTGATGAAGACAAATGGCGACAGTACGGCGAAGCAGCAGAACTCAATATCGAAATTTATTGACTTTATCTTCGAGACAGGAATCACAAGTATGTGTTTCTCTTTCAGTTCAGATATTACAACAAACTCTGATACACAAACCAAGTGCTCCTTCAAGCCTTACTGTCCAAGAAGTCTGTGTACTTTTGGGCAGCATCACGCTGTATCAGAACTTCCAAAATTAAAAACCTTTACAGCAGAAATATTGAAAAATTACTGTAGTTCTCCTTATCTCGCATTTTTGGCTTCAGACTCAATTTCATATAGAATACAAAATTTCTTGCTTACATAAATTAATTGCAAATGTCTATAATCGTATCAGTGGTATCACAATAGCATTTCCAGTATTCAAAATATAAAGCCATTTGTTTTTTCCTGGCAGGGTTTTTAAAATAATAAAGAAATATGACAGCACTAAGTGAATCACACATTTATTGTATTGTTCACGGCTATTCAGGTTCTAAACAATTTTAGATATTAATATTTGCCGTTTTATAGGTTTTACTTCTGATATCATAAAGCATGGAAAGGAGACAAAATGCAGCAAAGATAATAAGTAAATATACCGAGCTAAAAAATATGCAATACATGCTGATTTTGTTCTGCGAACGCAGAAGGTCAAGACGGTAGCTCACATCTCCAATAATATGATAAAATGAAAGGCAGTTACAATCGAGGATTACAAAAATTGGAGATTTAAATAAACAGAACATAAAGTAATAAGGCAATACTCCCCTCGCAATATAGCTTGCCGAGCAATGCTCAACAACCCACAAACCTGGCTGCATGCAAAGTAAAATATTAGCGGAGCAGTGGTTGTACAGTGTTCCTGTTCCCCCACTATTTATAATTTCTCCAGTGCACCAACTTACTTCTCACTGTCTCACATTCTGAAGAAATATGTACACTGAGGGTGTTGTAAGACAGAAAGTTTAGAAGAGTACGTGGATGCGAGTAACAGTGAAAAGATAAAATTAAACAACTGGAACTCTCGCAGTTTGTGCACTTCACGTAACACTGTCACGGTTACTGAGATACTATATTCCGTCTTTTCACCACTGTGTAGAGACCCACCTAGCCAGCGTCTAATGCGGGGCTGATTTAAGGTGTATCTGGGCCCAATACAAAAATACAGTTGGATGCCCTCCCTACGCGTATTTCAGAACAAATAGTGTACGGTTAGACAGTCCGCAACATTTGAATAAAAATTAAGAAATAACGCATAACAGCAAGGATGCAGCTAAATTATTTGGCGCTCGTGGCGAGTATCACAATGGCTGCCCCTAAGAGAAGAGATGAACTTTAAAAAATCGCAGTTATTTTATGGATTTACTTTTATTTTGCTCAATAAGTTAAGCTTCGCTGAGAGCACATAATCTGATTTTTCACGGATAATATTCATTTTGCTGCCCCTTATACTCTGCCGCTCTGGGCGGCGACACCACTCGCCCTCCCCCCAAGCTACGTCCCTGCATAGCACAGCACAAATCTTACAAGAAGCGACCGTCGTATTACAGGAAGAAGAAACAAATCAGACTCGCAATTTAATTCCTACCGTTGCCTTCTCTTCATATCATAAGAAAATAGTAAAATAGTTTTCCATTTCCCTGCTTTTCTCTTAGCTACTGAGATACTATCAACACAGTATCCTCAAATATGTGTACTACAGGGTTTCATTAGTGTCGAACTACATCTAACTGCATGCCGTGTTGCTGACCTTATGGTGAGCGCCCTTACTGCTCCCAGCATATCATATCATACCATCTTACAAAGCGTAACAGGTAAACGTACAGACTCAGTTCCTCCACCAAATTGCTAGCCTCACTACGATATGCTGGGTCGCTCATTGCATTTTCTTTGAGATCTTCCAAGACACGAATTATCTCAGATGCTTTAGGCTTCGAAACATTCAAGTATAAATTCCCACCTATTCTCATGTAGCGGTTTTAGAAACACAGTCGAACCCGTTTATAACGACATCGCTTTATACGTTATCTCGTTTATAGTGTCAGAAATTCTGTGGTGTCAGTTAAGTCCTCACTGTTAGCTATAATATTATACTCTTCCGTTATAACAACACTCGTTTACAACGACACAAAATATTTAGTCCCTTTCACGACGTTATAACCGAGTTCGACTCTATTATGAAATCCAGATTCACTTCTTTTGGGAAGCGACACAGTCTCGTTGGTTAAAGAGTCCCAGACGTTTTGAAAGATCTTGGTGCCTTCACCTTCAGGGTGACGCAGTTCAAAAAAACTTGGACTGATTAACTATGACGATGTGCGCAATAAAATCCTACGAAACGTCGGGAACGATACGCCCAACAATAACGCGTCATGTCCCACAAAAACTTAAACTTCTGTAACACTGCAGTAAGAACATTTAATCTTGCACATTCCGGCTAACCAGCTCAACCCGGTCAGGAAACCGACTAGCCTGAGATTATGCCTTATATCAGGCCACTATAGAATTTCTTGGCTACTGTTCACTGTCAGCGTATTCCTCTGCGAGTACGTTGTACATATGACTACAGACTGCAATCTTTTAGGCTTGCACGGCGTGTGGGCGAGGTATCCGTTCTTCTGCGACGTGACGCTGCGTCATGGTTACTTGGTTCCCCGACGTTTCGAGACAGCGTAGTGGTCTCAAAACATCGGGAACCAATTACACACCGACGCAACTTCACAGAGTTACCGTGGGTGCCATTAAATGACCCGCAAACACGTGTATATCTCAACTTTAGACTTATATTTTATGATTCGGTTGAACTACACACACAAGGCGAGATCTCCCTTAGTCAGCTGCACCTTAATAGGGTTCACCCTAATGCCTGGTGTCGGATTATCCAGTATTGGGTTTCCATAACTAACATCCATTTCGTTGGCAAGCAAGTTTACGGTGTTACGCTCTCAAGTCACTCCACATCGCTTGCAGCACAATACCTAATGTTCTACAGTAGCGGTTCGGAGATATTCCAGTATCACATATCAGAGAGCAGCAGTACAGTGAGCGTTCATAATGGAGTATTCTCACTTACCACTGCCATTCATCTAGTTACTGCTGCTGCGCTCTAGCGGACTTCCGATATGTTACAATTCTGTCATGCCCGGCACTGGGTCCTGAAAAAATAAAAAAGGGCATCAACTTGCGTTTCTGGCGTAAACACAAAGACTGTAACAATGATCTGAAGCCATATTATTTTCAACTTATTGAATTTAATAAATACAATATAGTGTTGCATTGAAAATTTTACAGAAAACGTCTTCAAGAGAAATTCATATCGGTCCACATCACTTAAATTTATACAAGTATACCGCGATCAGTGCTTAATAAATTTTCTCGCGAGTTGCTTATTGTGAGGGGGACACCTTAGACACAATACAGAATTTCTTAAGATCTCTACACTTTACTGTTTCTTTCAATATGATTCCGTAAGCTGCAATGCGAATGTCAGATTTGTAACAGCAATCTTCTCATAAATACATGTATTTTAAGACCAACAAAGTGTCCTTAATCATAAAGAACATATTCGAAAGAAGTGAGTCTAAACCCACGCCTACACCTTACATGGGCTGTCCTTCAGTTTTTCCAGCCTCTCGCGTATAATATTTATTGTCATTAACTGAAACACTTCCTCTGCTCACGCCATATGAACAATCCAACAAGCAAATGTGGGTATTCGTGCGGCAGAATGCCCTCGGCTCACATCTATTGCCATAATCTCAAAATGACGTCACCTGACGTGTCGGAAATTGAAAGAGTACACGCGAAATGATCTTCAACTTTTCCTGTCATCTAATTTTCAGAGTAGGGCACAGAAGCACGCATGCATGTAGCCATGTCAAAGAAACTTCGCGACACGATAACCAAGCACTTTTCTTGTCAATTATAATTTCAGCATTTGAAAATTAAGTCACTTATTTTTGGAACAGGAGAAACCTGCAAAATTGTTTCGTAGCCGTTACTGGAGACGAACAGAGGTTTAGTGTAAAATCATGTGCTAAAGAATAAATTCTGTACCTAAGTTAAAGAAAATAGCAGTAACAGGAATATGAACGCAATTGCATAAAGGAGAGCTTCATAACAAACACACTCCACCTAATTCTCTTAGGTGTTTAAGTCGAGGAGGGTTCGAAGGACGGAATATATGGCAGAGACGAGAAAAGTTCTAAAAATTTCGGTCGTAAATACCGAACAAAAGGAGACATGGCGGAGAACTATGTGAACAAAAGAGAGTAACATTGAAACTTATAGTAGTAGTACGTGTGAATGTTTGCCGTTAACGGATTTATATGCATCAGTGTAGGGCCCAGGGAAGGGTTCTTGAGAGCACGGTAGTTAACTTTGTATTAAATAAGAGCAGAGATCATTTCGTTAAGCGCAGAACAGAAAATTTACTTTTCAAGAAATGCCATGAAGCGAGTTAAATACAGACATTGAATGTTTACAAACTTGGCAGCAGTTCCAGGTCTTATTTCGTTTGCCACAAACCAAGGGTGTTCAACATACAGACAGCAGAACATAACAAAGAACAGATATAATAAACAGTGTAGTGTTCTCTTTGGCGGGATGGCTTCAGAGTTTCCGGCGATTGTTCTACTAAAATAAGAGACCTTTAGGCACTTTATTACAACTGCCATATATTTAACTAAATTTGAGTTTTACTGAAGTTCAAAATAAAGAGGAATTGTACAAATCTTTGAAGCCCAGGTGGGCCTATTGTGTGTTTTCTCAGAGAATGAGGCACAATTCAAGAGCTAATTTCAACGAAATGAAAAGTAAATAACTGAAAGGTAACCTACAAGCTAAGTGTGTAATATGCATAAACAAGTTAAATTCTCTGTGGATTTTTCTCTACTCCCGCTTTCGTGTAGCAGAACTCCTGAGAGGAAATATCAAAACACATTACAAGAGGTCATCCATATTCCTGCGAAAATGTGTGCTACCCACGGCTGTCACAACAATGTGGGGTATAGTTTGTAGGCTAACTATAATCTTAACTCCCATTCTCCTTTTTAATAACGTAAGTAAATTGCATTTCCTTACATTACCAATTCTTTAAACTTTGGCTATATATATTGTGATACTGAAAAGGGAGCAAAAAGACTGGAGAACAAAAGATACCGACGGTTTGATATGTCAGTTCCGAAAATGGAAGCTAGTCAGGGTGTCAGGCACAATCAATTTGCTGGGTGATCCAGGCAACATTTGCTTTATGCCGCTGTGACGAAATTTTCGTGAACATTTGTGACAGATAAAGTTTTAATTAATAAAGCAGTGTGCTTGAGATAAGAGCTTGCAGAAATTTGGTATCATGTTGAATTGCAAAATTTAGAAACAAAACTTGATGACCTACACAGATAAAAGTTTCAATCTGATTAATTTATATCGAAATGGCTACAACAAAGACATGCAGCTGCAACTTAGTATTTCAGAACCACCTCAGCGTTTTGTTTAAGATACAGGAAGCCAATAAAACCTGTACTGAGTTTGCAGATCTCAGAAACGTTCGGATACATAACGACTTCTAGCCTGCAATCCAGCAAAAAATGTACGTTCCCTCAGTTTTACTTAACACACGTTCTGTTGTTGTGTTAACCACAGATTATATTGCATGTCAAAAGACACAGTAAGTTGACCACAACAATACAAGCACTGTTTTGAAAAGAATGAGAAAGGAACAGCTTCTGCAAAAGGTTTCAAGAGTCATATTTCTGGGCGTGAATATACAAAGTGGTCTCCCACGAAGCAACTAGTCAGGTTTCAGATCATTTTTGAGTGTTATTTAACGACGCTATCAATTGCTGAGATTATATAGCGTCGATGATGAATTAAAAAGCATGGAGCATCGGCAGAATCATACTGACATGGTCAAATAGACGCACTTGGAGAAAAACATGTTCCAGTGCCACTTCATCCACCACAAATACAGCACGGACTGGTCTGGGATTGAACTCGCGCCTTCTCAGCGAGAGGCTAGATAATGTTGTCATGTTATGACCTAGTTCGTATGGGTTTTATGTTTCCAGTATTCATCTACTGTTATGGCAGTCGTCAATGCATCGTATGAACTCACGGTTTGCCTTCACTCTGCCTACGGATTGGATCCTGAGGAACGCAGGCTGATGATTCCTGCATAGTTGTGTCTCCAGGTCTCTCATAAGCCGAATACCTATAAACGAAAATCTAGTCTGCTAGAAGTGGTTAGGCGTCTAAGTGGGGGGTGGAGAAGGTACGTGGTCTCTATTTACGTGTGTCTACCCTCGAGTCATGTTGTTCTATTTGTTGTAGTGCTCCAGACATCAGGCATACAGTGACATGGCAGAATGTTACCCACTTCCAGTCCCTACGCCTGTTGGTGTGGTACTTATCCGTGGTAGTTTAGATGCCATTTGAGAGACTCACTTTCAAGCGTTGCTGGTTTTTGCTACAATGGAGTGGTGAAGCGTCACAAACCTGCGTAGCACAAAGACAAGATATTAACATCATATTGTCCTGAATTAACACCACACTTATATTAATTTAAGTTTCCAATTTCATAATTCCTGCCACACAGGGACAAGAAAAGATAAAATTATGCAGCATTTACTCATTATTCTCAACGGTATGGAACGTAACAGGAAGTTCAAAATTGTGTGCCGTTATTTTGATCGGAATTTTGGATTTGATTCGAATTTGAAGATGATTATTTTTGTCATTTTCTAAGTATTGGAGCACTGGTGGAAAGAAATGGACAGGGGAAACCGAAGTACTCGGAGAAAGACCTGTCCCAGTGCCATTTGTCGACAACAAATCCCACATGGATTGACCCCAGGATTGAACCCGGGCCTCCGCGGTGGGAGGCCGGCGGCTAACAGCCTGAGCCGTGGCACGGCCGATATAAATCGGTAAGAGTGCAGCAAAGCCGAATCGAAGTTGACTCAGTAATACAGTTCGCAGGGACATCACTCACTTTTACTCGACTGTGCTTAATTCGTGCAATATGACAGAGTTATAGAGGAGTTTTATGCAAATTAAATGGGCCTGCCTTTTCAACACATGGTCGGTCAGTTTCGATTCGAATTGACTGCACTCGATTACATTACTGTGCCATCAGCCTTAAAAGGAAATTTAAGTTGTAGATTTCTGGTATGACTTTAGCGCAGTGCCATACTATTTACCGACGTTTCGACGGAATCTGCTGCCTCCATAATCACTAAGTGGAGTCAGCAGTTTATTGGTAACCGTTTACTGGATTATACAGCGTAAACCTTACAAGATAAAATTATAAAATTTCTCCGCATTGAAAACCTCATCTTTCATACTGCAGAAGGACGTTTCGCCAGATACACAAGTGCCACTGCTTTTATTTCTTATGTTACTCCATTTTGCGTACATAGTATTTGAATATGTGTGTGTGTGTGACAGAGAGAGAGACAGAGAATTGCTGGCTTTTTGTCTCTTAAATACACAGCAACAGTTATATAATATTAAATGAAAATGGAACATGGCGACTCGTGAACGTGTGTGAGGGTAGGAAGGAGTTGACTGTCGCCGATTCCAGTGAACACACCGAATATTTTCTAAAGATACTATTAAAAACGATAAAATGGTGACAGGACAGCCTGTAACGTGACAGAACTCCGATTCGGATAAACCCAGAGTACAATTTAGAAAAATATAAAGCTTCTATCTGTGTGCTTGTCTTATTTGTCCCTTAGTTCGAGTACTGGCAATTCCTCCAGCCACAAATCATACAGCTTTAAAGGCTCAAAAACAGGGATCTGGATAATAGCGCTTGTGTTATTTAAGGACTACGCCATACTTTCCTTACATACGTCGACAACCACAAGTTACTTCAAATATAAAATCTGGTCTCCGGACCGAGAGTTAAAAACAGGAATACTGTCACTTACTTTACCGCAATATTTTGTTGAAATATGGGCGAATGTGCTTCCGCCCGCTCGCGCGCGCGAGTCATACCCGGCAGAACTTCACAACCTGTTACGCAAGTGGTCAGAGTTTATCAGTACGAAAAAAAAACTACAGACGGTCATTTCATTGTACGATGCTCTCCTAGCTGTAGGAAGTCCGCATTTTTTATATCGGTTTCATCCATCAAGTGGCACTCTTATTACACAGATGCATTAGCCTCTATGAGTGCATTACGTGGCGAACCCGCGAAGTACTAAAACAGATAATGAAAGACAGGTAGTGTCTAAATGTTTGTCTAAGAATGGAAGGAAATGCACTCTAAATTTATAAAAAGCTGGAATATTTCAGGGAAAACCCCCGTTCGGCCGTGCTATGACCAGGAAGGCAGACGAACATTCAGAAAGCAATAGATATTAGCATTCCAAAGTAAGACTTCAAAGAGTATTTCACGTACCGCTAGGATGTAAGCGAGGCGTGATGACACGGTGTATACAGCAATGCTATGTGCAATAACACACTATCATTTATTCCAGTTTCCCATAAGCGTAACTTGGCTAATAACATTGGTGGGGGAAGGGGGAGGGCAAAAGTGACCATGGGTATTAGGAACTTTATTTTACAAGGAGTCAAATATAAAAATGGGAAAATCGGTCCCATAAAACGCAAGTGTTTCATTTTTTCTGTCTATTTTTTGTCATTATTCAATTCAGTAACCAAAAAAATTCCTAAGTTGAAAAAATATCGGGGGGGGGGCATTTTTCCCCCTTGCCCCTCCCCCCAGGTTACGCCTATGCAGCTGCCTCTCTGATCAGGCATGCGTATGAAATAAAGCAGCACTGTGCAACTGCATTATGCCCAAGCTTGTTGAAAATAAAATTTCCCAATTGCAGTTTTTCTGTAATTAATTCAGGTAAGGAGCTCTGTCTTTTATGAACTGGACTGAAAATTGGACGTCATGTGTTACGAAAAGAAGTAAGATTTCATTACAATTGGATTAAGAAATGTCGTTGTAAGTTTGAGACAGGAATTTTTAGGATGGATTGTAATGTTCTAAGTGGAAACCAGCCCAAGCTGCTGATTTTGAACCAAACTATGGTACAGCTTATAAAAGAAGAGGTTGTGTTCCTTATAAAGTTACAATGGGGCTCCGTAAGAACACGCTGTAAGAAGATTGCCAGAGAAGCAAGTGATCTGGAAAGCACATTTTTATGGAAACAAGTTGGTTGCACAAGAACACGCGCTGAATGAAGCCATTATTTCCGCTCCGACACACCAGTTGTTCTTGGTAATTGTGTTTCCAAGAGTGCTGATGCAGAAGGCAACACACTCAGCGTTACCTGCTTTACGTCGCCCAACGACGAACTTTATTTTGAAGCAGAAAAATCTAATTTACAGACTCACACCCTATTCTTTAAGATCCATTTTAATTGTACTCATCCATTCCCGAGCCTCCCAAGAACTTTTCCCTTCAGAGGTGTCCGAGATTTGCAAATGAATATTAGAAGTCCGTAACGCTCCTATCTCATTGCGAGACGCTACAAGAGAACTAACAAGGTAGGAGTCAGACTTGGCAGAAGTACAGGATGTCTCAAGGGACAGGTTACCCAGTACCAGTAGAAGATTCGTAGTTTTCCTACGAAAAGTGCGAGCATATGGGTAACAACCCAGACGTAACTTTGCTGAACATGTGAAGGGTGATCATCCAGACTCCCACAGTACTTTGAACAGTTGAAAAAACTACTCCTGTTAACTGTAGAATGCGCATGTACGCATGACAGATCATGTTAGAAAGACTGCAATACGTACAGCTGAGCCAAAAGCACCTCAGCCTCGTATCTTTAGAGTTGAATATTCTATGGAAGGTATAAATCTCCAGTTACCGATCAAGTTCCTGTAGAAGTTACCGAAGTAAAAGGTAAAACAATTACATCTGAGCTCTATAAACTTTAATTCTAAGGGAATAACAAAAAAGACTTGCCTTCACAGTGGAAGCAGCCTATTACTTTAGCTATTTATAAAGCGGATGGCAAGAATGACTGACTGTCTTACCAGCCACACACATTTTATCCAGCATTTCTCTTTCATGATTTGATTGACATGTGAAAAAATTATTGGGAATCACAGGTGTGGATTTCGATAGTCTTAAACGATCAGGTACATATGAAAAAAAGGGGATACAATTCAGCAATCCATCAGGTATATTTACTAACTTCAAGAAATCATTTAATTCGCTTAGAATGGACGTCCTGCACGCTAGACATGCCATAAAATTGGTAAGTAAAATGTGTTTGAATGAAACCTACAGTAAAGTCCGAAAATGCATACGTTCCTCTGGAACATTTCCTATTCAGACCACCTCTTATCGTCACAGATTTTCACCGTGCTTTAGAATATGGCATTAGGAAAATGTAAGCAAACAAGGAAAGCGGGACAAATTGAGTGGGACATGTCAGCTTCTAGTCTATGCTGATGATGTTCAATTCAATAAGCGGAACGTAACCATTATTTTTGAAAGGCACATTAGCTTTACGTTTATAAGTCGCTAATAAGGCAACTGAGACGGAAGAAAATGTTGAGAAAATTAAGTATACTTTTATGTATCGTCAACAGAAGGTAGAACAAAATCACAACACAAAGTAGCTAACAAACATCTCAAAACATGGCAAAATTTAAATATCTGAAAAAGATGCTGACAAATCAAAACCGCGTGTATCAAGAAACTACAACCGGATTGCTATAATTATTACTATAATGCAACATGTTTCGGTCGCTAAGCGACCATCATCAGGCGAAACACACAAATATAGAAGGAAAGTGCTAACGCAGAGGCCTCTCCTTTTACGTAAAACAGAAGTATTAAAATTTTTTGCAGTGCGTAGACTATAGAGGTTTTAAAATATGCATAAATTATGAGATTATAAAAGTGTAAAATTATGGAATAGACAGCGTCTATTACTTCCTATGTGGAAATAATATTTTCCTCGTGTGTATCACTGAACTCGGAGTTACATATGCATAAGCACGTTCTTACGCTTCACCAAAACTCAATAAACAGAGCACTGGACAACTATTTACAGCTTACAGCTTTTGTGTAGCAGCTTCCTTTTTAAGGGTTGCTCCTACGTGTGTTCTTTTGGGGCGCCCTGTGTGGTTTTAACAGTTCTTTGCACATTCCTCGTGTTGTTATGTTCTTATTTGCTAGTCTCCCCCAGAGCCCAGGTAGCTAAAAGGAGTGTGTCTTTGTTTAGCACAATGTAGTATAACCACAAATCCCATTATTCGGCGTTCATTTCCATTTCCTGATAGATATCCCCTTGTGTTTCGTAGCATTGCCTACCAAGATTATTATGCAATACATCGTTATTAAAAGTGTACTCACTTTTATGTGTGTACATGTGGTTTTTATAGCTGCGTGAGGAAAAGCTGGTGTTGCTGGCTTCGAGGTCTGTCCACTACTAACGCAACGAGTAAATCTAGTTACTTGGATGCGTCTAACGCTATCTGAAACGGTTCCAATGAACTATTGTTTCGAAAATTTTGTTCTGTCCCGCGGCGGATTAAATGCACGAAATGCTTGCTACCCTACTTTTCAGAAGCCCTTATCTCATGGTGCACTACCTAAAAACGTAAACCTTAAAATGTACCTAACTCAAATTATGCTTGTTTTATACAGGTGTGAAACTTGGTCTCTCACTTTGAAAGAGCAACACAAACTAAGAATGCTCGAAAACGGGGCGCTGTGGAAATAATTTTGGTCTAAATTGCAAGATGTAAGAGGAGGCTGGGGAAAGCTCCATAGCTCTCCAAATATTATCATGGTAATTAAATCACGGATGAAAAGGTTTTGCCATGTGGCACGGATAGGACAGAACAGGAAAGAACACAGGATTTTGCAGTGTAGGCCTGAAGGAAGGAGACCGCTTTGAAGACCAGGTGTAGCTGGGAGAATAACACGGGATGGGTATGTGCGGGCTGAATGCTACTGACTCAGAACAGGGAACAGCGGGATGCTCTTTCGGATAAGATAATAAGCTTTAAGGTTTCATAAAATGCGAGGAATTTCTTGGGTAACTGGGGAATTACCCGCTTCTCCAGAAGGACTGCACTCCACCAAGTTAGTACTTTGCAGTATAACCATAAAGTTGACATGGTAAACACAGCGAAAGGTAACGAGTAGGCAATAGGAGCTCGTTGGCTCATCCCTGGGTAGCAACAACTGGGGATACGTGCTGTAGCAGGAAATTCCCTTTTGCTACCAGAACGCACGGTACTACGACCAAGTAGACGATAATGAGTATGCACCGCCATGAACTCCTCAAGTTGTACGTAGCCTGTACTTCCCAAGTAGACTAATTAGTCTACAACAAAGTTCCTGCACTATCAGACAAGTCACTTTCTTACAAATTCTAATAGTAAGCACGTATTAAAACAAGGCCTCAAGAAAATTATTTAATAACATCAGATTAAAGTGAAGGTTCATAAATGATGTGAGTGGTTACGAAAATAATAAAAATAAATATAACAGCTTCATTCTTCAAGATTTTTCTCCAGCAGCTGATGTTTATTAGGATGGTAAAAGACACATTTGCGCGTACTTTATGGAACCTAAAAATTCTCCTCTGCGCTGACAAAATCCCCCTACCTTGTGTGTTTTATGAAAGAAGTAAATGCTTACTACTCTCCCATCGTCCGTTACGGCAGCTTAGAACACACATTAATGAGGTTTGAAAAATCTCGTCAGTAACGGAAGCCGAGTCTGTAGGGCCTATACAAATAGCATACAGTAAAATGCACCCACGATAAGGAAGCAGGCAGCTAAAAAAAAAGCAGGGTCAAAATAAAGCAATCGCATCACTAACCTCGAAGCTGGTACTTCTATCAACACAGACCAAAACACAGGCACACTCAACTGTCTGGCTGAAAGGAACGCCAATAATTAGGGCTAAGCGAAAAATTAACTGACATTTAGAACTCACTGTGTTTTCCCTCTGTTGCTACGGAAATCTGCGTCGCAACGTCTTCCTGCTTTACGTCCACAGTACAAGCATGTTAGGAGCAAACGACCAAGAAACGCGTATGAAAAACCATTACCATTCGCAGTGGGAGTGGTAAAATGTATATGGTTCCAAAACAGCTACGCTTGATGTTTCTAATGATATTAACAGCTTATCCAACTTCCAGAAAATCCTGCACGTCTTATAAATTCTCCCTTCCAGCACTTTTAAGCAGGAGTGGCTAGCAGGCCTGCTTCATATTCAGGCGGTCCCACTTACAAATGTCGGCCTGAGGACTGGGCATCCTGACTGACGTTCTCATTTTATGCTTGTCACTCCGAGCAAACACCGCGACAGTAGGGCCTACACCTATTTGCGCTCAACCATACGTCCGATGTCGATGGAATTCGATGTCATTACTCTGCACCGAGGTCGTGAAGCACAATTCTAGCCAGCAGTGCTGCGAAAACAAATATGAAGGCACCTTGCGCGCCATTGATATCTCAAGACGAACATTACAACAATTGACTTGTTCTTAGATTAAATTCTCGTCGTGAAATATAAAGTAGAAAAAAGGGCAGAGGTCAGTGCTTTGTGAGGTACCTAGTGACACTTCTTTTGACGGCAGATGGAAGTGCGGCCCTAGGGATCGGTCCCGATGATCTGATTTCAGTCGGCCGGCAGGCAAGAGCAGCAGAGCAGATTCAATTCGGCCGCGTCCCTAATGTGGGGACTGTCCCCACTGTGATGAAGCAGCACTCGAACGGTCTTTAACAGAAACAAGGGACCGTCTATAGACCTTTCTTGGTTTTTCTCTTTACTGGATCCAAGTAAATGACGAAATATTTCCCCATTTCTTTGGGAACAAACTTTCGTATGTTCCTTTTGTTCCCAGATACTTTGTTTGGGGAATAAGAGAACACAACATACACACATAACGCAAAGCTGGAATTCTGTTTTGCGACGACCAAGATCACCTCTTTACTAGATGATGACAAACGTAACCACATAAACGGACTCCTAAGTGAAGAGGTCGGCCTGCCTAATGGACATGAAATTTCTGTGTCGATGTATGGTACAGACTACTGATGGTGGATCCCCCAGGCTGTCATCACTGACCTAAATTCACTGTACTACATGGAAGTACTAATTTTAACGTTCCATAATATTAAATGGAATTTTTAAACATTTTAACGTGCTACGCTTCTACATAAATATTTTTTAATCAGTAATTTCGGTTAATCGTAATTTTTTATGATATGTAAGTTAAGATTTCCGTACGAGCATACATATTTTAAAATATGTCAGGTATTTACATTGTAATTTATCTTTAGCACTTCTTTACACAACAGTACAGTCACTGATAAGACGCAGTTAAAACAGTCAGCGCTTGGTAACCATGGGCATGTTAGTGCTTATAACACTGATTTCCAAACCTGAAGCTTGGTACAAGCAGACCACTGCACACAATTTGTATTGCTGTATATTTAGATTCTTCGGAACACTTTTCAGCTTCATCCCAAAAGAAACTTTCAGGAGATTAATTTTGTAAGAACTAGCTTGAACTGTGTGGACATCCTACAGTATAAAACTGCAGGGTATACTGCGTTTTATGACCCACCAGAACACGTTCCACGCCCGTTCCATTACGAAGCTCGGGGACTGAATTCCTTCAGAAGTGAAGCGAGTCGGCCCCACTCGCAGGTTCTCAGTAATTGAAATCAACAGAGTTTAAAATGTACCCACTCGGGTCGGGAGAAGGAGTAAAAAGGCTTTTAAAGACAAAGTTAAATTCATCTTCAGAAATGAAACTGTTTGACGTTGAAAGCATCTGTAAGTAAATTAATAATATTTTCTCGGTACCGGGCGGGACAGGTTAATCAAATATCGCTGAAGGCATATCTATTCCTTGTGTTGTGTCCAGGACTAACCGCCAGCGACGTTCAACAATTTATATACCCTACACAACATAAAAGTTGTGCAAATATGGAGAACGATTTAGTAGAATATTAAAAGCGTAACATCTTTAACTTTCTTTATGCACTAAAAATTATCCGAGTTTTGGGGGTTGAGACCACATGTGTGAAGGATATAAACGGCGCTCTCTGCAAACAGATTAGCATAAAATTCGAAAAGAATGCCATGCGAACAGACGAAACGACCAGAAGCAAGTTTACAAACTGCCATCTGCAACGAAACAAACATGATGTTACGTTGGAACCAAAGCATCGCCAGTTCCTTAGAGATTTTAAGACGACTTCATTCCACAATATTCGAAACAAATGTGGCCATCCCTGGCGTCAATGTGACATAACTTATGGGCAGTGTAAATCATCAATTTTTATGATTAGGCTACAAATTTACTTTTTGTTAGCTTCTGTTAAGACAAAAAAAAGTAATACATTCTTCCGGGACCGACCCTGTGGTTAAATTCAAGACGGTTCTTTCCTTTATTACAGTTGTACCTTGCTTCTAAATATGTGCATTAACTAGGGAACTCGTTCTCACTCATTTTAAGACAGAATTTCGGTATTTTTATGACAGTCCTGAGGCAAACCACAGCAATCCCAGCGAAGATGACGGGGAATCCGAGGGGATTTGATATGGACACGTTTGAGACACAAATCTAGACATTACATCTTTATTAGGCTGCTGGTGTGACAGGCTTTTTACGCTTGTTCTAGGATTTTCAAGGGAAAACTGTACCTAGACCGGGGTAGGCGTCATGTTCGACTACTCAAATTCACGGACAAATACAGGGTAATTATAAACGTGACAGACATCAAGCACGGGGATTTCTGGCCACACATTGCCCCACTGCTCACTACAGGAGTCCACCTTTAAACCCTGCGCACACATGCGTTTCTTCGCCGTACCACGGACTGTACGACATATACCATGTGCAAAACCAGGGGCACCGGGTACCTCAGATCCTGATCTCTGTTCTGTTTGTTCTGCTACAAAATACATAAGCACCTTAACATGAAACAAAGCAAGGACACATAAAGTCTAGTAACGACTTTATGTTTATTTGTTGACTTTATTTGTCGCTGTTAGAAGCGCTAAACTTATTCTGTGGGGCATGACGCCACAACTTGGTACTATGGTAAGTATGGACAGATTTCCAAACAAACATACGTGAGTTATTTCAAGGTAACATCTGAAGACACACTACACAACCTGCGAAACATAAATACACATCTCCGAGAGGCAGCTAACAGTCGCTGAGGTACTCAACAAGTTTTCCGCCTTTGTGGACCAATTCATTTCACTAGTAAGAAAGTCACGGACAGTAAGGTAAAACAGACTTTTCTAACTTGAGATTAAAACTAGGAGCCTCTCAAATACAGACAGTATTATTTAGACAGGGTACTGGAACAAATAAGATCCCAATCCCGGAAGAATCGGACCGGCACTGCAAAGCAACCAACAATGGCTCATTCTTGAATAAAACTGCACTGTATATGGACAAGAGAGACTTCTGCATGAATGAGCTCAAATATGTATATCATAATCACCCAGTAATCGGAGATAAAATAATACGAAATGCAAATATATAATCAGGGTCCTGCTAGAGGAGCAAATAGTTATTTGGCTAGTGAAGAAATTCCCCAGTGGAAATTCCCCAGTGATTTGACATCTCATGGTTCCTCGCCTACGTCGTACATAAATCATACACCTATCCTCTTCAGTCCCGTCAGTCACACCCTCAGAACCTGCTGTTTTAAAGTCGGTGTTTACATTAATTTATAGTTCCATATACACAAAGGCCTTCCAAATTGCTCTTCTCAACCAAACAATTTAGCTATGGCTTTCTTCCGAAGGCTCGCTATATTTATCACCACTCTCTTTTGTGTCATTGCTTCATAATAACAGGAACTACATACTCGTTGAAAAGTAAAGGTGAGGGTGAGCCCATAGCATGCCTATGCAAGCATCGAGGTGAAGCGGGGGTATAGCTCCAAACCATTCGCAAAGGGGGTGGGCGGTCAGCACCAAGCTTCAGCCGTTTTAGCCCCAGAAGAACCCGGTGCCCTTTTTACAGGAGCCGGGGTGAGCCTCGGGGTCAGTCTGGACAGCACGGAAAATCTCGCTCCCACTGGGATTCGATCCCCCGAGCGTCCAGCCCTCAGCACTCGTTGACGAGTGGGCCTACAAATTATGAGGTACTGCCGTGACTCAGCACGCACCGCATGGCCGTAGTTCCACGCACGACACCGGAAGGAATTTTCTAATATGCCTAGGCAGCTCTGGGGCTCAGTAGTTCTAGTGTAACGTAGCCCAGGTTCTTTCTCCTGGGGTGAATGGGCTGAAGCGTGCTACCGCGTGATGTCCTCTAGCAGCAAGCCCTACAAAACGTTAGGATTTATCTCCATGCCGCTTACAGGCCTACATGTGAGCAAAGAAGAAACAAAGAAAGAGACTCCCGTGTCACTGTTCTACATAACGTATAAACCATATACATAAATATGCACGATATCCAGCCATAAAATCTGGTATAGCACTGAGTAACATACCTCTGCACTAGGTACCGTATAACTAAATAGAAAAATACGCATCATATAGCAATTTTCTTAATATAGAACATCTCTATTTGTGTATTAATCACGAGTGTTCGTTTATTTAGCTTCTTCAGTGACAACAAGAAGTTATATTACTTACGTTTTTTTTTTGCAATTAGTTTCGGCTCGGGGACAGAGCCGTCATCATGCCTGATGACGGCTCTGTCCCCGAGCCGTTTTTTTTTTTTTTTTTTTTTTTTTTTTTTTTTTTTTTTTTTTNATTTTACAATTACTTTTTTAATGTAATAACGTTGAACGTCTCTGATGTTTATATTCTCCTCTATATAAAGACTGCTGGGGTATCTTATAACTTTGAGGTATCATTGTAGAAACTTGCTGCGTCAAAAATTTCTATGTTTGAAATTGCTCCATCAGATTCTTAATATTGCGTATGGAACGTTCTCAATTACACTTTCTCGTTTTTAGAGGTTTTGTTTTCTTTAGCTATGTTGTTATCTGTGACATCATGTGGTAAAGTAATATTTGATAAATTGTCGGTAAATTGTTATATCACAAGTGTTCGTTTATTTAGCCTTTTCAGTGACAAGAAGAAGTTATATTACATACGCTTTTTTAGTTGGCAACTAGTTTCGGCTCGGGGACAGAGCCGTCATCAGGCATGATGACGGCTCTGTCCCCGAGCCGAAACTAGTTGCCAACTAAAAAAGCGTATGTAATATAACTTCTTCTTGTCACTGAAAAGGCTAAATAAACGAACACTTGTGATATAACAATTTACCGACAATTTATCAAATATTACTTTACCACATGATGTCACAGATAACAACATAGCTAAAGAAAACAAAACCTCTAAAAACGAGAAAGTGTAATTGAGAACGTTCCATACGCAATATTAAGAATCTGATGGAGCAATTTCAAACATAGAAATTTTTGACGCAGCAAGTTTCTACAATGATACCTCAAAGTTATAAGATACCCCAGCAGTCTTTATATAGAGGAGAATATAAACATCAGAGACGTTCAACGTTATTACATTAAAAAAGTAATTGTAAAATATTCCGAGCCACGCAAGAATTTACATATGTAAAAGTATTTGAGACCGCAAAACCCTTCCCTTATACAATTCGTCGTTGTGTTTATTCCCTCTACATAAATTTCATTGTAACTGGCCTAACAAACGTACCTACTTTAAGCTGAAACCTGTCACCCTGTTATTCTTCACCTTAAATCAACACCAGGAATTGTGTTAAACTGACGTGCCATTGTAACTGTCTCTTACGGAAATTCATTTGCTTACAGCAATTACAATTACGGGTACGTCACATCCCTTAGGCCACAGTTCCTCTCAGCACTTTTATCCCAAACACCATCAATCTAAACTTTCACTCCAAAGACGGGACCCAAGTTTCGCACCTTTATGAACTGTATGGGTGAATGGCGTCAAGCAGACATACATCACTTCTGCTGCGAGCTTCGCGAGACTAGGCCCCTGAAATTCAGTCGTCAGACTATACGCAATACACAATTGTCACAGAAGCTGCTGCTCAACCACGACGCCAACCTCTTCAGGCGAAAGAACTTTGGGCTTGACATTTACTGCTACTTGTCAGCAGATTTAAAGGTGCTATTAAAAGACCGGTCGCTTCACGGGATAATCACGAACACACTGTAGGATTCAGTGCTAATAAACAAGAATATAATAGATGATGGCAAGCCGACAGAAAAGCAAAAACCAGACAGGAGAACAGTTGAGCCCCAGATTTATTTTAATTTGTTTTACGACGCCGTACTGCTTACTGCAGTTGTGTAGTTTTGGACGGCAAGCTGTAGGATGTATTTAAATGCTCAGCCTGAAGGGGTGTGTCAGGAAGCAGTCCTGGCCAAAGTAATGTGCTTATAAAAGGAGAATTTCTTGGTTGTACGTCACCTAGTTTTGCTACATCAGTGAAATGTAGGATGTTACAATAAGTGAGTTGTGTATTTAGGATAGGGAAAAATTAAGTAGATAATTTTAGTAAGGAGATTTCTTGGTAAATTAAAAGGCAAGTGGCAGGCTAAAATCAATAAAATAAATTCTGAGTCTAGAAAGGGGATGGAACTGGCCCAGAATCGGGTCCAGTGGCTAGCTTTGACATCGGTGGAGTTGGTGGTTCGGCGTCTGGTGTCAAGGTTTCGTCTATACTTCCAGTATCTCACTCACCAAGGGCAATTACAACGAAGAATTTACATAAAAGCTTAAAGTTCTTCAAGTGTCAAGAAATGTGGCCTGGAAAAGCAAATGAAAAATGTTACAATGCACGTCTCTTGGACGGCATTTGAATTCCGCAATAACAACAACAGTTTCTTAGAAATTGTGTGTTACACAATCACAGTCCACATACAAATACGTCCTATACATAGGATAGATCTAGTGTAAAATTCTGATTAAGACAGCAGCACTACACTCAACAGACGGGTTATCTGCGACTCTGAAAACAAGCATCACTACGCATGCTAGCAAAGACGCTAGTTTGAGTTTTATCTTGAGTTGTGTAGTATAATGAGTACAGAATTGACTTCGGCTTCAACCCAAGCATGCACGTACTAACAATAGGGTTAACAAACTTTTAAGAGTTTTCCTTTCTGCAAGGAACACCTTTTTTATTTAAACTTGAGTAGTAAAATTATACAGAAAAATAAGTTTGAGGAGAAGTTGTGTAAGTCTAAAAGTAGCGTTAAAGTTACATACAAACACACTAACACGTGCAAAATTTACAATAAAATCTTATTGAAAGATATCAATTTTCAACTCGATATGTTTTGGTGCTCTGTGATACTGTCGTCAGGGGTAAAATTAAAAATATAAAAACACCGAGCATCGAAACACCAGGTGGTCCGATGCGGCCATGATAGAAGCAATGTCACTTCAATTTCCGGACATTTTTAATGAAAAACATACAATAACTTATAGACCCAAATAAAAGCCCCCTTAAGACACCAATTTCAGTTAAAATATTAGAGTTAAAAACAAAATCACTGCACTAAATCGTCCACGCTGGCTGTCAAAATCGGTCACTGACATCAGATGTAGAATATCAACCCATTTCTAACAGCAGATTTGCGGTTATGGAATGTGAGCATCTATATGTCTTTATGGCCAATGGTGGCGTCGTCCGTAGTGTGTTTGGTGTTCAGTTGTAGGAGACACGACATTGACTGCCAAAGTGGCGTATTTTAATATATAGTCCCACTAAACTTTTTTTAATTATGCTCCGTCAGAATATGAAATTTCGAAGGCCAATAAAAGTTTGGGTTTAAAATTCTATCCTAATGAAGAAGAAATAAATTAGTGGGTCTAAGCCGTGAATTGATGACGTTAATCGTGCGCAGTCCCTATTGTCGTCACAGAAGCGTTTCACATGTGACGTAAAGCTACCAGGAATCAGTTTCTGGGCAGTGACAACTGATGGCAGATATACATGCCACTCAGCTGGATTGGTTCCCTCTTTTAGAGAGATCAAACATGTTTATTTTCGCAAAGGATCATATTCCCTTCTCAGAGACTATAATAAATTGATCCCCTTTTTATCCTCTACGTATCGATTACATAGTCTCATTTACGGTGAAAAACCAACGATCTGCTACCCCTTGGGTATGAGAACAAACCAGAGGATTTATTGTGCACACTACAGATTCTACAAAGTGATAAACTGATAACGTATAGCGAAATTGGAGAAAATTTTATCATTTCCGACAAATCATCACTTCGCAGGTAATACGGCAAAAACACACTTGCCCTGTTAGATCTATTTTTGTACAAAGGCCGAGTAAAATTTCCTACGGTACATGAAGGCATGTTCTGACCTTCCTTTCTGTTTAATGAGCTAATAATCTAGCATTGTTGGCGATCGTTTAGCTGACTAGCGTTAAAAGTATGTCGTTTCTCAGTTTACATAACGACATCTTGTAGAAGCATCGTAGCATCGCATGGGCTAATAACTGCGAATAATGTTTGACAGCCTGTTAAAAAACGGCGGACACATGCAGCAATTTATAGGCACACTCTGACTACTACCTTGGAGGAACTGTAACAAAAATAAAAACTTTGGCGTACACGATAGCAGCATTTCTGGTCCAGAAATAAATGCGGGTCCGATAAACATAATGCAGTCCAAATATCAGTACCCTGAAATGGACGAATACGTCAAATCTTAGTATTTGTTTTGTGAATAAATTCAGACAGAGGTTTAGTCCAGTGTGAGGGGCATTATCTACTCTTCTTAAAATTACCGTTCACAAATTTCTTTCCACGGTCAAATGATATATATCACTCCTTAATACGAGACATCCAGTTGTGTTTACGGTACGAGCTACAGCTACATATTTCGGCTTACAAATAAAAAATCAGGCTACTTCTGTAAAAATATATAGAGGAAATACACCGATATTTAGTAAGTTGTAGTGTTCTGAACGCTACTGACAACCTTCATTTAGAAAATCTAGAGACATTTCAGTAGACATAAAATGATAATGGAAATTATATTGTATTTTACTTCACTGTGTCAGAATTAAGTTGTGGTTGGCTCTTACGAAATGAATCTTATCGATTACAAAAGCTTATATTTTTTAACATTTTCCCTACTAATCTTTAAAAGAAATATAAAAATTCACGCCTCCCTTTTTTTCTATCCTCTTTACACTCGAGAAATATGAGCGTGCAGTGGCAAGCACATAAGCATTTCGGCTCGTTCAAGTTCTCACTTGATCTGTAATATTGTTACATTTTGTGTAGTTAGAATTTGTAAACGTGAATATAAAGGATATAAAGTGTTAATTTTATTGGCATAACTAGCCTTATTAGCGGATGACACGCGCATCCATCATTACTATTCTTGAGTTTTTTTCTAAAAAACAGAATGCATCAACCCTACTCAACCAAAAAGTAGGGAAATATTTGTAAGTGCTACAAAAATGAGGAAATATTATAAGACGTGAAACATACAGACATGTGTCTGGATTGCATACTATCTGCAGTAGTAATTAATATTTTGTGCGCACTGTAGTACTTACAAGTTTATCTGTCGCTTGTAATAACTTCTGTCTGTCTGTCTACGCACTAGAGACTTGTTAACTATTAGACTGTCTGCACACCAGAGGTCTGTTAACTACTAAGTGTGCGTACTAAGATTTCTGGTAAAAAGAAGGGTGTATTAGACTGGTGCTGTCGTCTAGGTTCTTATTTCAGTACTAGGTAAGGCCCTGTTCCAAGGTGAAAGTTAATCTGCTATACTTGCTGTTGAATTCAGGGAATATGTCATCATATCAGTTAATGGTTTATTGTGGACTACACTAAACCATCTAAGTATCTGAAATATCCTAAAACTTGGTACTCCGTTAACAGACTTAAGATTCCGCTGCTTTCAAATTAATGTAAACAACACTCAGAGAAAACAGAACAGGTAAAAGCCCCCACTGCTAGTCCTTCCTTTTGAAAGCAATGCTTCCTGTTGTGGCAAGAATAATCTCGATCTGATTCAGTAAGTACTTAATACGTATATTATACAATTACTTAGTTTATATAGAACATAATGGCGTAAATCATGTCTCTGACTGTACTCGTTAATTCACTAGTATGAATACTCGTGTGTGTGTGTGTTTGTGTTTGTGTGTGTGTGTGTGTGTGTGTGTGTGTGTGTGTGTGTGTGTGTGTGTGTGTGTGTGTAGAGACAGAGAAAGAGAGAGAGGGAGAGCGCTAATATCACGAAGAGAATCTAGTATGTTTTTTCGCATGAAATTTCTTTCTGACGCCATTTTTAGGTAACAAACGTGAAAAATATTTCGTGAAACAAAAATATGATTTAGCGTTAGTTTTTCAATAGCTGTTTTATTACACTTCTCGTAAATGTGCGGCCATCTAAAAAATCCCTGTCTTCGTAATGCTTACCGTGAAATCTAACCTTCACATTTTCTTACGGGTAATGTAAATTCGACTCACACGCCGTGGTTACAATTAATTCGGAAACACTCAAACATTTTCTTTATCAATTTGCAGAATAAAGTGATAGATTAATTTTCAAAATCTTGAGATGCAATTAGGTATAGGCTGTATGTATCGATACATGTTACATGTATAATAATAATAATCATCATCATCATCGGTGGTCTATTATAAGACATTGCATAGAACAAACAGTGTTTCAGTTCATGTGCTCAATAACTGCTTCATTACAACATTTTCCCTAGTGAATCGATCACCTGATATTTGCAAAAATTACATCGCATAACATTCTATCAACAACAATCAGTATAAACAAGGATCTGATTTTGAGATCTACGAAGCTTAACCGACCATCCACTATCACTTATGAAAGAATGGCTTCAATGAGAATAACGAAAATGTAAATAATGTAATGTGCTCTTGAAATGTTGATAAAACAGGCACTGGATAATTGCTCTGTACGTTAGGAACCGATTTATGTCACTCACTAATCAAGCTGTATCTTAACCATGGAGATCCTATAACGGTTTTAAAGAACTAAGCGTTGATTCAATCTATCACGCTGCTGATCTCTATTGATGACAACCCGGTAATCATGGCAACGACGTGTACAATTCACTGCATTTACAAACCAAGCGCATCATATAGCATAGATAATTATTACACGCTCATGTTTAAAGTATACCCTTACACTGTTACGATTACAAAGGGCAATTACATGTTTACTCGCCTTAATTCTTAGGCCACTACGTCTCCTGCATTATAAACCGTACTTACGCTATTCGTATTTTAACCAAATTAAATTAGATGCCCTCACTGTGCACCACATAATCATGTTCCAAACCATGCATGTAGTGGCACGAGAACTAATTCTGCACTTAATCAGGAGAGATAAAGCAGTCAGTCGTGCCACATTACTGAAAAGGCGGCCCGGCCTACTACAGCCACACGGCAGTAGTTTGTCAGCTCTCTGTTGCAGCTGGATGTGTCATTCTGATGATGTTTGAAATACATACGCGAATTCACACAAACACATTCGTCATCGACGGTATGAGAACCTACAGACCAGAAGTATTCTGTGGGCACCAAGTGGATTACGAGCAAGTGCTCGTCACAGACAAGTGACACCACTGGGGCTTCCATTGATTCTGCCTCCACAACCAGCCAAATATTCGTAACATTTTAGTTTGTCTAAGTGACTCACTTTTAAAAATGCATTTATTTATGTAACTGTATGCTGACATACTTCCCTATTCTATATTTTCTTCCTGTTTTTACTCTAGGTGCACACATACGATGGGAAATGGTTATGTGAACTTTTTTTTGCAAATAATTCTGGTTTGGGTATCCATCCCGGTAATATTTCGGTTACACTGCGTTTTGTCCCCTTATTTTAAGCCTGACTCGATCAGACTGGATCAGGCCAGCATCGCCAACTGGTACTGTGACGTAATAATCTCCAGTTTGGTTTATAGTACTTGCCACTTACAGTCAACACCATGCAGGTAAATTTTACATTGTTCATTCCGAGCATTGTTGATAAGAAATTCACAACACTAGACCAACAAAATGCACAATGCTGTTCCTTAGACATTTGCCTTACAATATCATATTGAACATTCCCATACGTTTCGATCCGCAAAGGTTCATCATCAGGTACCTGAGAGTGGAGTTAGGTGAAAAATCTATGGATTTATTGTGTCAGTAATTGTTGACATATTTGCTATCTTCTTTGGATAATGGATGCGTAAATATTCAAATGCTAAGCCAACTTCATCAGCAGTATACAATAAATTTCGCGTAACATCCGAATATTTTATGCGAAATATTTATAACACTCGTACTGTGTATTTTGTATTTTTATAACTTTATGTATCTTTACAACTTATTCCGCATCCTATTGTTTCTTAGACCAAATTTTGGGTATATGGAATTCGTAAAGAACGGCCTACATGTGTGTGCGTGTGTGGTGTGTGTGTGCGTGTGTGTGTGTGTGTGTGTGGTGTGTGTGTGTGTGTGTGTGGTGTGTATGTGTGTGTGTGTGTGTGTGTGTGTGTGTGTGTGTGTGTGTGTGTGTGTGTGAAAGAACAGGTGGGCAGAGTAGTGTGCAAGCAGGCAGACAGGTACACGGGCATATAGATACATGGATAGATGGATGGAGGGATGGAGGGATGGATGGATGGGTGGGTGGGTAGAAGGGCAGAAACAAAGACAGGCAGGAAGGTATACAAATGGGAACTTTCCATGAAGTCAAGGCAGGTTACAGAACTGCAATCATACTATTGCCCAAGCGGCAGGTTACGGGAAGCAGGGGGATGTGTGATGGATATTCTTGTTTCCATAATCAGCGAAATTTCTTAACTGTCTCAGCAACTAACAGCGTCTGAAGAAAACCGATGTCAGTGTTTTATGTGTTTTGTAAGCAGAACTTCAAGGTGGCATTACACTACACTTTGCCGAACGAAGTGTTCCTTTCCTGACACAAAACCCGCGTACTGTCATATCTAACTTTCTACCGTTTGATAACTTCTCATGCAGTAGTAGCTTTAATTGTCTCCCGGAAGTTTCAAGTCTTAGGCGTAAATGTTACAAATGCCCGTTATTTCGGAGGTTTCAAATACTTTGCCACCACATGAAAAGATAAGCCGGTCTAAAGCGACTCAGTTATCTCCTATTTATCACAACTACATGGTGGCTTCCTGAAGTTAACAAATTTAGTCATCAGTTACTAGAACTTCGGAGGTTTCTTTATGATATATCATCATTTGTCTACTATAAGCCCGCTGTCATGGCTGTAGAGTGTCGAAACATTTGTCGGCCCTGCTCTCCATTCCCATTAGAATATCTCCTGTGTTTTGGTAATCCCAGTAGGCCTACTTGGTCTTGTGATAAGCACTTTGTCACATGTCGCAGCCTTTAGTCACTATTTGCTCTCACAGTGCATAATGAAAGACTCCGGTTGGTTCTACAGATGTACAGCGATTATTTTCCTGAACGTCAGAAAGTGAGCAGCTTCTGTACCGAATATAGGATGTGCTACTTCGGAGGTAGAAATAAAATTTCTGTCCTATGCGTCGTATGCATGGAGTGCAGAAAAGTGATAAAATTTTCAGATTTTTCTGTTTGCCCATCACAATTTTTGATCTAGTGGTCGGAATTTGATTTCGATTAATACCGTACCACCACAAATCCCACTTCATATAAAGCTCTAAAAGGCTATCTCTTTTCTCAAAAGCCTCTAGTACAATAACCTAGGTACATTACTGAAAACAGCCCATAAACCTCCGGTTAACGATTACTTTTAATTCTTTCAAATATAAGAACATTTAAAAAAATAAGAATTGTAGGCATTTTCGGCATATATTTCTGCCAAAGAGTATATCATAGTGCGAAGACGGCTAAAAATGTAAAATTTAAGACCATTACTTCAACTATAATTTAGAAAGTCATCAATTGCTGAAGAGTTAATGCATCAATCGACATATGCTCCTAATAAAATATGATTCAAGACAAGTATTAAACTCCTACATGTTTCTGCACCGGGGTACCATCATTAGGCAGTTATTTAGAACATCATCAGTATATAAAATGCATCCTTTGAAAAAAATTTAAGAATTTCCTAGCACAAAAAACGCATTAGACGCCAGTGAGAAGGAAGGCCTCTAAGCAAACGCAGATAAATTAACGCACAGGTGGCTGAGTTCACATCTCGCCATTCTAGTGCTGGAAAATAGAGTGTTGAAGTGTTAATATACATTCATCCATAAAAACCTACAAACGTGGTCAAGATCAAATATTTTGGCTGACATGATACATCAAAATTAAATTTCCGAAAAATGAAAAGCAAATTAAATTACGATAACAGTAGTTACTATTCAGCGCATTCTCTTGTCCTTTCAGTCTCCTGATAATGCAAGTACGGAGCAAATATTTACCACAATAATTGTACGTCTTATTCTGAATCAATGGGAAACTTAATTTCCTAGTTTGAGCTAAAACAAACTGAGTAGGTCTGAGAATAATGCTTGGGACCTAAAGAGAGAAGGCAGAATAAATGTGAGACAATCGCAACGTGAGGAACTTCATATTTTGCACTTTTACCAAGTATGATTAAAGTTGCACCATCAAGGAAAACAGCATGGGAAGGACCCGTGGCAGGCATCCGAAGTATGAGAAATACACAGGCAACTCTGTAAGGTAAATTTTAAGAAAATTACCAATTGCGAGATTTTTGCGTAGCACGACATGGAATGACAACATGAGCATTAATCTTAAAAAACACGGTGCAGAATATAGGCAGATCTCATTAGGCTCCGGTTAGTGTCTAATGGCGGGCACTTGTGAACACGGAAATAAATCTCGGGATTTCACAGAAGGAGGAGAATACTCTGATGAACTGAGTGGTTATAATTTTCGTTTAGATGACTTTCACACACGAAGTTTTTGGTCCGTCAGTTCATACATGGGCTACACCAGCGTTATCATGTGACAGTGAACTGTGGATTATTCGGTTAAATGATAAGAAGAGATTAGGCCTAAGGTCAGTTGCCACGTGTTTCATGCGAGAGACACCAACTTAAAGACCTTACGTCACATACTGATAACGGCATGGGCTTTAGCAGTAGTAGAATATATATCAACATATGCAATCAATGTGGAACTGAAAATAATAATACACGAATATCTGGCACATCTGATTACAGACACAGATATTCCCTCTTTGAAAATACAAATATAACAAACAATGGTGTTTAGGTAACTCGAAGGAATAAAGTCTATGTGTTTATTGCTATAAACGCGGATTTAATTCGCGCATATTGAGGCAATAACAGCATTGCTAGCCGGCAGAACTTACAGGCACAACCACACTAATGAAGGAAGATGTCGGGGGAAAATCCTTCTGTAATTATTCTACCCAGCGCATTAATGAAGCAATGCTCCGGCAAAGAAACATGCCTAATGTGGTTGCCCATAGCCTGTCGGTGAAGAGTTCCTTCCTGCCTTCAGCGGCACGTTAAATCGCCTATACTACGTGTAAATTCTATAAGCTACAAGGATAAAACTGTTTTCCCGCAGAGTTTTAGGCCATATCTAATATAAAGCTGTTTATTTCCAGGCACTAGGCAAACAACTGATGACATCACGCATATCTATGGATCTTGTGTTCTGATGCTTAAAAGGCTTGAAATTAACACAGGCATAAAAATCTTTATCCAGTAGGTCTAAAGGCCACGTGGAGATGTGAATTCAGGCAGTTGCTTACTTATATTGCGGTCGTAAATAGCACATATAACGTATCAAGTTAGATTTGCTTCTGGGCTTCATCTTACAGCTCTTGAAAACGGGTTCACCGAATTTGTGTATATGAACATCTGTGTGCCTTTTTAGAGTACAAAAAATCTACATGCGTACAGAGCAATTCAGAGTTCAAGACACATACCAGCTGCACTATGCATACCCACATAGAAATGCTATTAACACTCACAAAATGCAAGCAACAGAGTGAAATATAATTACGCTTTTCGCTCATTACTGACGCAGCAGCTATATTTTTTAGAACCTGACAAAACAGCTACATATGTGTTAATACGTATCTGGCCATCGTGAGCCACAACAGTACAGCCATGCAGCTTTCGTAAGTCCCCTCGCAAAACGTTTTTCAGCATTGTAGTTGCGTTAGTTTTGCAATATGGTGCCGTACCCTTCCGAATGTGTTTCTATTTACTCCCAATTTTAATCAGGAGAAACGCTCTAGGATTTTTATTTTATACAATTTATGCATAAAAATTTGATAGACGCAGCTGAAAGAACGGATTCTAACCGGATACCCCGCCCTAAAACAGCAGCAGTAGTTTTAGAAACTGGAAATATAACGTTTCATATTGTAATTAAACTCACTGAAAATTGATCATTTGGAAAAGTAAAAAAGGTACTTTCCAACGCACAAAAAACGATGAGGCATCGACATTTTGGGGATGGACTTTGGATGGAACTGGCTCAGGATTACTGCAACGGCGGCTTTCGTGATAATTGTGTTCGGATTTAAGAGATTTATTGCCATAAAGTTAGTTAATCATTAGCTCCTAACTCTGTTAGTTAATTATTTGGTTTGTCGGCTAGTTGGATGTTTGAGTCAGTAAATCACAGTACACTGTGATATTGAAAGATTAAATCTGGTGACCGCAGGCAGGTTTCGGTTCAGTCACAGGCAATGCTGTGGTCACTTCATTACTGTATATAAATTAGTATATTATGAGATATGCGAACGAGGTCTTTCACGTACCCAACTTTGTACGATGAATGCCTGTGTGTCAGACTGTCGCGTTTGCAAATTTACAGAAACCACACAAACGACCCTGAAAGCGCGTGGATGGCTTTATAAAGAATGCCGTTCAGTACAACAAACACATTTAGTTACCATTAGTACCTGGTAGCGACTCTGTTTCCGATTCGTACCTGTCACACATAGCAGTGGTGACTGTCCTTCTGCCTCTTTTTCTGCAAGGAACATTTAGAAAATAACAGAAATTTATCCTTTTACCTTTATTCCACAAACGTAAGGTAACTTCTGGTAGGAGTGATGTTACCTTTTAGCAAATATCTTAAATTTTTAGAATGCAGGAATAAATCCTGACAGTCAACATCAGAGACAACCTAAATCAGAAGAAGAGCAAGATTTGTGTTTAAGTGGGGGGGGGGGGGGGTTGAATGTGGGTGTGGATGGGTGTGGATTTAAGGTGTGTCAGAATATAAGTCTCAATAAAACTGAAGTCAAAAAGCCCATTACTTAACCAAGTTCCGAATTAAGTTTAAAATTTGTGAAGGAATCCAGTCTGTAAATGAGACTGCTAAGCAGACTAAGGTTAACCTTTTCCACTCGAATACGCTTTTCAACTTTAAGGCTAATCCCCTATACGTGCACAGGCAAATTAATTTATTTACTGAAAAAGGCACATAAACGGACTTTGAATCAGAAAAATTAGCTGAAACTGGTGCCAGGGAGGGATCCTTTCCCTCGTAAAGCCACGCTTTATCTTCGAGCTCGCAGTGTATGCACCGGCATACAAGTCTGCCAACAAACAACAACTGCTTTCGCTTACCCCTAGCGGTGCATAATGGCTGAAAGAGCCCTCTTATGCTCATCCTGTAAATCAGATATTACAGAGAGGAATGAGAATCCCTACGCACGGAGCTTAGTGGGTTGTGCAGAAGATGTCAGAACTCTACAGCAAAATTACTACTGACATACGAGTGGACACAGTTACAATTTTCGAAGTTCGTCGGATATTTCGTAAGACAGGAAAATGGGAATCTTCCAGGCGCAGATTATCAAAGAGCACAGTTAAACAAACCCCACAGCCCACTCTTTTGACCTGAACCGCCGAACATTTAGATTCGCGAGAAACACGTCGGAGGATTATTGCTGATATTTTCCAGATGAGATCTGTGCTCTTCTGGGATATTATGCGGCGTCGTGTGGTAACTGTTTACCGACGTTTCGGGACAACGTATCGGTCCCATCTTCAATGGTCAATTCTTGGACTTTTGACCCTTGAAGTTGCGATCGATACGTGTCCCGAAACGTCGGTAAACAATTACCACACGACGCCGCATAATACCGCAGAAGAGCACAGATCTCATCAACATCACGGCAAAAGCATGAAATCAAGATTTGCAGGTGCATGTTACCGAAAAACAAAGAACAACAGATGTCTCCGCCGTTAGCAGGATTACAACACAAGCTTTCCTGGCAATTTGCTTCTAACACATATCTTCAAATTGATAACTACCGAAGCACAGCTATCTTTTGTACTGTATGAAGAGTCAGCAATGCGCACACAAATTTCATATGTACGATCAATGGTGTATTATCAAAAGCTATATGCCGACATTACAAAACTTCATGGTTACATAACAACTATCAAGTAACATTTTATTTTTGCTTGCGACACAACACCCAAAATCAGGCCTAGGGCGCTTCATTGTTGAGGATTCTAGATCACGCACAATTAGACACACACACACACACACACACACACACACACACACACACAGTAAGATTCCTCTGAACAGGTGATCAGACAGTCGCAGAGGCCGCTACCTACGCTACACAAAACAAACACAAGAGACGAACATGAATGCCCTCACTGGAATTCGAAACCAAACCCGTAATCCCAAAAATAAAGCAGCCAGAGACCTATGCCTTAACCTTTAAAAGCCTAGCGGTAACTTTACGTACCACCAGGTTTAACATTAAAAAATTCTACGTGGTGCCCACATTGCGTTTATGTGTTTTGTACGGATCTCAGAACAAACAGCAACTTTTGTCTTATAAAACATTAAGAGACTGGTTTTTATAACCGAAGTGGAGAGTGTTTACAGCGCGGTATGCACTGAATCCTTATACAAAACAGATACTCTTCGTTTTTAAAGGGTTAAACTCCACAGGCACCAGCATCGGCAAGAGTACTTTAAACTACTGGAAATTACTAACAACGGTGAAATCAAAATAATGCACAGGCCACTTTAATTGATGTTCCAGTTTTTTGCATTCACAGAGAAGGTGGATATTTAGAAAGAAATTTAATGACACAGTTTATGCTGTGGCTGATATTTATCCTAGAAGAAATAATTACTTTTAGCGTTTGACAGCTTTAATCATCCATGACCCCGATACATTCGCAGCACTTCGTAACACATGTACATATTTTCACGTCTGTACTTACAAAGTTTCTGTGTGCGCATGCGTGCTTGCGATGTTACTTCGCGATTGCAGGGAAAGCATATTTCAGACAAAACGTCGAAATTATGTAAGAAATATAACGGCGCAGTTCTAACGTTGAGAAGAGAGAAGAAGAAAGGGCGACAGGAGAGATGATAGGACGGATAAAACAGGTAAGAACACTAGAGAAGCAGGATCACGTACTTTATAAGCCCCTTTTCCGTAAAATATAAAGCTGTGCACACAAAGTACGAATCATATTATCCCTTGGAAGTACGTTTTTAAAACACTAGCCATCCTTTTAATATGATGTGCAGGATCCCTGGCTTTCAAAGATAGACGGCCGCCAACTCCACATAGACTCTATTAGAGAATCGACGATATAATCTGTGGAAAAACCCTAGAAAAGTGCGTATTTGAGGCGCGTTTGTAGAACATTTAAAAAAAAATATTAGTTCCTTCGTGCCTGGCTCTCCGTCTGTCCGTCTGCTTGCCCGCATGGAGGAGCGCGACCACCACTGGACGGATATTGTTGTATTTCGTATGTGGGAATTTTACGAAAATTTCTCTACACATTCCGACACTGGCTGAAAGTGGACAACAATCACAGACGCTGTGCATGAAGACCTACATGTTCCTATGATCCCTTACCGTATGCGGTCGTTTTAGTTGAGATATAGGTGTTCTCTGTAATGTACAAACTGAAGCCGAGCAGACAATAAAAATACGCATAAAAATCATGCATGAGCAATTGTAAACCTTGACCTTTACCACGCATGCCCAATAAATACGATATCTCTTCTACGAGGTATGGAATACCATCGAGTGTAATCGTTTTGCTAAGAAATGGAGACAAATGACATGCATGTTGAATAAAAGGTGGAGTATTACGTTTCAAATGGTCGCATCTTCAGTGATTTCGCTTAAAGTGGTTAATTTTTAATCTAGGGACACAAACAGAGTGAGTATGCTAGAAGTGTTACGCTCTGCCAATGTATCCTAACTTGAGGATTTAGACCTTCTGGGGTGTGACGCTTTCTCGTTTAGCTAGTGGTTTCTCATCTTTCGAAGGGAAGTGGTGTTGTTATCTTTAAGAGTAAAGATCTCTCTTACTCTCTATCCAGCAACAGACCGTCACATCCCAGAACACCTGAATCAACAGCAACACCACTGCGACAACCTCCAACTTCGCTTTACCTGCACTGTTCCTACTAATTTTTTGCACAGTCACATTTAAACTCGTAATCTTGAAGTATTCCAATGAACAACAATTCACGGGAGAGCAGTAGAATACCTACTTCCATGGCACTTGTGGCCAGCGTCAAACATTTATAAGAGTAACTCCTGAAATAGGGCCTATATGTCCTACACGAATATTGCCAGTAACTATGCAGTTCAGATGAGTATGTGTGCGAATACAAACACTCACAAAAAAGACGATTTTTTTTCCAGTACGTCTACTTGAACTGGCATATCTTGTTTACCCACGAATGTTGATTCTCAAGCAACGTAAAGCATTCACATTCTTTCTGCCGTGGAATTTATTGACACGTCTCTGAAAAATCAGTAACCGACTGATCCATGCTGTTCTTGCAATCAGCAAACCTGTGTCTGTCTCTGCAAAATATAGGCCATATTTGGCCCAAGCAGGTGTAAGCAACTGCGATTAAAGCCATACATGAATAAAAACAAATTACGGATGCCTGGAAATATGACGTTACCTGTAAGCTCATATCGCTTCTTTTTCGGACACGGGAATATTAGCCACTTAATCTTTTATAATAACAATAATAACAATAGCCGTGCAGCACGACTTCACATTTTATCGTGATGTTTATTCGATTGTCACGACAAAATCTGAAGTTGTGCTGCACGGCTATTATTATTATTTTTATTATAATTTGATTTTAAGCACAGCGGGATGGCACACATAAAGATTACACTTTATTTTTCCTGCCGAGGAGTTACCGGCAAAAGATGGAAACACAAGACGCATTCCTGTGTCGCAATTTGTGTACTGCGTCCAGCGTAAATCGCAATACCACTCAACTGATGCAAGCCGTAGGCTCGATTCACCGACATGCCAGTGTGTATTTCGAGACTGAGAGTAAATTTTTCAACATTTATTGCAATTTTAGCAAAAGAAAGGTTACACTTATGCAATATCCACTTCCTTATTTTTATGTTTAAAATTAAGGTAGTGCTAAATCAGTACCCCTTAGGTTTCGGATAAAATTAGATTAAGACCTGCGCTCTTCTGGAATATCATGCAGCGTCAAGTGGTAATCCTTTACCGACGTTTCGGGACAACACACCAGCACCTTCTTCAAGTGTCAAGAAGTCTGAACCTCTTGACCCTTGAAGATGGGACCGATATGTTGTCCCGAAACGTCGGTAAAGGACTGCCACTCGACGCTGCGTGATATCCCAGGAGAGCTCAGATCTCATCAACATCGCGGCGGAAGGCCGGAATCACGGAAACAAATTAATTTCGGTGCCTCGTGTATATAAACTGCAGAACTTTTATAATAGAATTCAGTTTCTTAATTTACATACACATCCCAGTGGCCGCGCGGTCTAAGGCGTGGGTCTGCGGCCAAGCACTTGCGGGGATCGTGGGTTCGAATCCCACCGGGGGCGTGGGTGTTTGTTTCTTGTGAGCGTTTGTGTTTTCAGGTAGAGGTCTCTGCAACGGGCCGATCCCTCGTCCAGAGGAGTCCTTCTAACTGTGGTGTGTGTGTGAGTGTGATCACGTGAAAATAAACAACCTCGACACCTACTGTGAGTAGGTAGCAGAGGTCAGGACTACGAAACGAAACGAAACGAAATGAAATGAATTTACGTATTCTAAAATTATCTCACTCATTTTTATCAATTCACATAGACATAAACACACACAGCAGTCCTCTATTATTTTGAGGACCTGATGTGAGAGTTTTGCCATCTGCCGATCGGCCATTCATTGCTCTGCACTGTTGTTACACGCCCACCGTAACAGTAATGGAGCAGCGAGGCAGCACGGAGACACAGCAAATAAGCGACTCTCTCTGGAGGGGGGGGGGGAACAACTAGTAATGAATGGAATCAAAGGCTGAACTATCATCGACTTTAAGACACGTCAAATCACCTACGGCGTCACTAATCACCTTCACGACTCACAAGTGAGGCGCGGCGTCCAATCCCGAATTCTGGGACAAGAAATATAACATGAGACTGATAAGTCCAAACTTCGCAAACAGCGGATTGGCGAGATTCGGTACCGATGGAAATCTCAGAATACACTTATGACCTTGTGACTAGTCAAAACCGTGGTATAAGTTTGTGCTTAAGTAGTCGATTATGCAGCTTGCCAAGAAACGGTTACCTACAACCACTACTCTAAGTCAGATCTGCGCTCTTCTGGGGTATTACGCAGCGTCGAATGGTAAAGCTTTACCGACGTTTCGGAACAATGTATTGATTCCATCTTCAAGGGTCAAGAAGTCCAAGATGTCATTGGGCTTCTTGACCCTTGAAGATGAGACCGATACGTTGTCCCGAAACGTCGGTAAACGTTTATCATTCGATGCTGCGTGACGCCCCAGAAGAGCGCAGGTCTCATAAACATCGCGGCAGAAGCCTGAAATCACGGATACTCTGAGTCAGGTCAATGCAGTCAACATAAAGATGTTATTTCTCTTGGATTCATGCACTTCCTTACGTCATTGTCCCTTCTACAGCTGCTTCCACAACAGAATTCTTCCCCTCAGTTTTACACGTATAATTAATTTGCCTCTTCAGGCATGCTACATATCCCAGCCACGTCATCTGACATCATTTAATAGCCTTTCACGACGTTAAGCCCTCTTTAATACTTTTCAACAAAGTTCCGCTGGCAAGTTCCGTCTCTGAATTAATTTTAAAGTAGTAAACCTCAGCAGGCAGTATAATTCCCTGTGCTGGGTATATTCCCATCGCAAGCCTGTTACTGGATCTCACCCCACACCCGCACACTGCCACTCGTCGGTGTTACACAGTGTACTGAAAAAGGAAGCCCGTGCAAGGCGTGGCCCAACCTTCACACACAATTTCACAAATAGTCTATAGGTCATTTGTAAAAGTTATTACTGGGTACACACATCAACTGAACACATACGAACATCGCACACATAGTTTTCCGCATGAAATACTGAAGACGTGTTTTAGAATAAGAGGGATTTGAACACATTCTGCAAACGGCAATCCCAGAGCTAATTAGCTACCACAGACGGGACATCCTACTGTACATAGGAAGGAAAGTGGTGGTAAAATGACAGACACGTGGTTTTCGGCAGAAAAGGGAAAACCAATAGGGTGATCCGCCGAAAAGGCGCATTTCTGTGGGAAATCCACGATGTAGTTTCTCAAGCATTCATCATAATGCTATGTCTGCAATAAAGATATTTAGCGTATAACAAGGCACACTACATTATTGCTATCTGCGTTAATACTATCAAATGTTGTGAGGCCTGAGTTAATAAAATGGCATTAATACTTGTTAGGCAACCAACGCAAAACTTGAAAACATTATTTCCAAGGCTAATTAAATGCAATTTTGCAAAGAAAACCCTCACATATTTTTCGAGAAGTCCGTTACGGATATTTACTTGTTAGAATGTTATTGCAGAGCCTATATAGGAGTAAGGAGCCCACAGATACTGTTCTACATAGCACTGTAAAGAGCGCTCTATGCATACATTATACAAACAGCATGGGCTTGCCCCGTGACATGAGCCACGAGAGTAAAACTATTCATTGAACTGAGTAATTAAGACTACGATACACTGTCGTAATAAATAGACGTTAAATACACGTAAACTTTTCTTTCTTATTTGGCGCTTAATTCAGTTTGGTGACAAATCAAATCTCTATACTGAGTATATAATCAAGGAGAAAAAAATGATAATGTGTTGTCAAAATTGCATATTACTCATACGAGCGTATTCTTACAATTAATACATCAGCCAACAAATGCACTTAATAAAATAAAATTCATAACAAGTATTAAACTCCTACATGTTTCGGCACCGGAGTGCCATCCTCAGAGTTACAGAACAATATTCCTTTGTTCTAAAACCTCCTGAGGATGGCACCCCAGTGCCGACACCTGTAGGAGTATAATGCTTGTTATGAACTGTATTTTATTAAGTGCGTTTGTTGGCTGACAGACTAATTATTGTCGAAAAAATTAAACATGTATGCAACTTGTTTCACACACGCTTCAAATTACAGGATCCTCAGTTTTATCTGGCCCATAGCCTGTATGGCTAACTTACAGCATATAAGTCGGATGGCTCTCTTCCCTGGAGTACAGCGGTAGGCGGCGTGAAGCTGACAATTCACCTGCACATAGTGCCGAGGTTAAAAATGAGTGGAGCCATACATCCATTCTCCTATTTAAATTCATGTTGTGCTGAGGGACAACATTTGCCTTTTACTTTCTTCATTGTTACTTAAACCCTGCTAAATGGCGATACACTTAGAATGTCGCCTATAGTCCAGTTGGCAAATTGGCTGCTTACGGGTAAATGCAACCAGAGCTCAATTTCCATTATGTAGTACAAGTATTTTTAATCCTCATATCTATAGTGGCTTTGGGTGACATACAATTCCCTTTTCTTTTTATTAACTTATCCATTTGTTCATTTATTCACTTCTTATTTTATTGACATTTGAGAATTAGAGTAGTGAGAGAAAGGCTGAAAATAGAGTACACCAATGTTAACCAGCGGGGTTCCGCTTCCTGTGAAACCACAAGCAGACAATTCCAGTCGCTCGAATACAGTGTGACTGCGAGAATATGGTGTAAGAAACACGGACCATGTCTAGTAATTCTTGACGACGTCACCTTGAAAAATGTCCTCGAGATTGTGGTGTAGTTGTGTGTTCGATGATTTATCACTAGCGCTAAAATTTATTTCCCTTAAACATGTTGCTTAACAGTACCTTGCAATATGCCCAATGAGAGACCGAAATGGAAAAGCAATACAAATGCAAGTCACACAGCTCGTAAACATGCAAGGGTTTTGTCTTTCTCGCAATAGCTTGGTTGGGACTGCGTTTCCTTGCGGCACAGGCAAATGCTTTTCGTGTCTTACGAGAAGTTTCTAATCGTCATGTCTGTAGTGGTTTTGAAGGCCGTAACATTCTTTTCCTTCCTACTCGTAACTACTTCCACTCGCTCATTTTCTTTCTCCTCTTATTAATTTCCAAAAAGGAGTAAGGTTGCAAGCAGTGCTGGATATACGTGAACGTTTTACGACAATCACGCTTTACACATCGTCAAAATAGCATCTAATGCTTGCTGCATTTGCAGTAAGCAATTATTATTTCTTCCGAGAAAGCAGCCTGCTCTACATTGCTGTACTTCACGCGATTTTGTTAGTTCAGATTCATACCACGCATACTTTGCCATATCACTATATATAACAGTTCATATCTGTTTGGTTTCGTGTATTTTTATATGGGCCGCCTAAGGGATAGTTCACGATTAGCTACTAATAGAGCTATGTTTCGATCTCCAGTTTGTTAAGATCGAAAGGCAAGTCGTGGTGTCGTTCTCGTTTCCTCAGTTTGGGGTTATGTCTTTCACAGTGGGGTTCCCAAACATCTCGTGCACGCAAAATTTGTTGGATTTAATTGGGTATAAATGCAAACCTTAATATCCGTGCAGAACGTACTGGACAAAGTCATTCTAGAACGGGTCATTTAACCTTTTAAAGCATAGCGGTAACTTTACGTACCACCAGGTTTAACATTAAAAAATTCTACGTGGTGCCCACATTGCGTTTATGTGTTTTGTATGGATCTCAGAACAAACAGCAACTTTTGCCTTATAAAACATTAAGAGATTGGTTTTTATAACCGAAGTGGAGAGTGTTTACAGCGCGGTACGCCCTGAGTCCTTATATAAAACAGTTACGCTTCGTCTTTAAAGGGTTAAAGAAACAAATGCCTGACTGAGAATTGTACTGCGGCTGCACACATCAAGGGTAGCCTCATTATCAATTAGGTTATGACGAATAACTAAACTAGGTTTTCTTTCGTGAAGCATAAGAAGTAGCAGTGGAAAAAACGTTGACAAAGATTTCTGGAGTACAAAGTGACAGTGTAGTGTCAGGGTCTAACGTATCGGCCAGAAAATTGGTGCAGGGTCCACTCAAAAACGAAATTGAATTCGAAAGCTTCAATCGACCGGCTCCTCTTCTTAGATGCCTGACCACTTCCGGGAAAGTACATTTCGCTCCTTAGCTACTCAGCGTACAGAAGCCTCCGAAGTCATCTGTGCCGGACAGCGATTACAGCCAATGTAAGAGGTGAAGCTTTCCAAGGACACTAAAGCTAATAAAATTCTTCAGGGCGATCAGCCGCGTCAAATCGAATCAGAAATCCCAACAGACGCAGCTGACCACCGCAGACGAGTTTACTACATTGAAAATTATGCTTGTAATTATTACCTTATAAAACAGAATTATAATGGCATATGTTGAAACTGCATCAGCATTAATAAAAACAGGGTTCATCATCAGTCGGGATTCAAAAGGACTCCCAGCCCGTCGGCACCGAAAAGTAAAATCCATATGCTCGATCAAACTGAGAACCGTATGTGACGCGCTGATGAGTCTCGTGACGGAAAACGAAGATTTGGACCGCCCTTCACCTGCTGTACCATTAACAGACAGATGTGTCACTCGTCACATCAGCCCATGACGGTGGACATACAGAGAGTACCCGGAGCGTTGGATACAGACACAATTTTCGCATGAAAGGTCGCAAGAGAAGCTTCAATGTATTAAAATTTCTTTCAATAGTTTCTTCCTCATTCTCCCTACCTGAAGACAAAAAAGAAAACGCCGACCCCTTCCGCTACAGATACATCATATTCCCGAAATCTGACATATTTGCACCGAAGTAAATTTATATTTTATTTTATTCCTGTTTGACGAACCGACTGTCTAATACTGACAAAAAATTACTCAGATCGGATATTAGCGGTGGTATTACGGGAAAATGATTAGGGCTGATTGAGTGAGGGGTCTGGAGAAACGGAACTGTCCCACAGAAATTTACCTCTAACGCCCACCCCCTTCATGAAGATATGCCCATCTAGTGTTAAGCCGTGAATCTCTTTGCGACGAGTCAAGAATGACTAAACCCACATACTTTATGGGGACATAATGTCATCACAGACCGCTACTTTGCGATGCCATGTAATAGCTACCTTTAAGAAAGTACAATTATGGCCGGTACTCGCCTATTATTCAGGAAAATGGTGGAACATTCATGCAAAAAACAGAGTGACAGGGTGCATAGAAACTCAGTTTCCTTGTGTTTCTGTACACCCTGTGACAGAGACGCTGTACTCACTGGCTGGATGCTTCAAGACCGACGTCCGCGATGTTGGCGCCTCGCGTCACTCCGGCCAACTGGAGGCTCTGGCGCCGGTACCTAGTTCTCAGACAGAGCAGACCTGCGTGTCACGGCATCGATCGGCCGTGGGCCGCTCCCAGAGTGCATGAGAATTGAGTGGGACGTCGGTGGTTTTCCTCAGTCGCCTGTGCTCCCGTCCTCAAATGACAACAGTTATAACGCGCATTTTGATAGTATTTGCTTCCCGGCTTCCTTAACATTAACGTACGAGCAAACACGTAGCAGAAAAAAAGCTCTAAAAGGAAGTAAAGAAGAATGGAAAAAGAAAAGAATCAATGAAAACATAATGAAAAAAGGAAGAAGTGAAGGTAGCAAGAAACAAGTAAATTAAGGAATCAAGGAAGAAAAAGAAGACCTCAAGAACACAAGAAATAGAAGTGGAAAAGATGGAGCAAAAAACGAGTAGGTAAAGGAGAAAGAAAGATAAATACACTGTCAGAATAAACATCTGCTACTGCCAGCGCTGCACTTCTCTCACTCATAAAATCCACCCACACAGAGATGCTAAGTTTTGTATCTCAGTAATCATTTCGCAGATCTGTAAGCACTCGCAGGCCTAATATCATTCTTAATTCGGTTCAGTCCTAGTTAGTAAGCAAACCCCTGACAAATGTGAGATACTTTTATCTAAATCCAATTGTAAAAGATTTGTTACTGGGTTCTATAAGAATTTAACTGTGTACTAAAATAAGCACGCCAATAAACTCTAGTAGTGGTTGTGGTGGTGGTGGTGGTGGTGGTGGTAGGAGCAGTCTTTGTTTTCTTGTTGTTGTTTCCACAATTTATTCTCCAGTGAAGATGGACTTATGAGGCGATGGAAAGATAAAAAAACTTGGCGTTATTTAGCCCCGTCCGTACCCGACAATAGCTGTTGATTACAGCCTAGTAGAACGACATAAAACACTTAATATCCTAACAGAAAGCAGCAAACTTTCGCGAGAAGTGTTAATATTAGTGGCGGAGAGTTTTCCAAGCTTCAGACGGGTTAGAAAACCACACAGCGGAACCACTGAGGCCATTTTCAACACAGAAACGTGCACTTTTTAAACTTCTGTGAAGTTGTGCGAACTGCAGAAAAACCAAGTATGGAATGTGTCCACCAAACATCACTTGTTGGACAATTCTGAAATTCTGGAATATTTAACCATAGTAACGTCTCGATTCCCTTAGGCCACACACGGATTTTTCAGGCACGGTATTAGTCGTCTCGTGGACTTTAATCAGAAACGGTGTGGGTCGGACTCCCAGCTACACTAAGCTAAGATAAGGCCTAATTTACATAAGGCCATAAAATAGGTGCCCATGTTTCCCATAAACTACTTTACTGAAATTCGATAGGAAAGACTCGTATTAAAGGTTGTTTGACAATCCTGAATTCGTATACATTGATACATAATAAAATCTACTTTACATGCAGCTATAAATGGATTCCTTCAAGCCTCCCATAAAACGTTACACAGAGTCTGCTGAAACTCGATACTGAATGCTTCCATCAAACGCTGTTTGGCAATGTAAGCTTCTGGGTATAATAACACATAACAAAGCCTAGCTTGCACACAACTATGAATGTGCTTTCTACAAACTTCATAAAAGCGTAGCAGATTTTTCTGATATTCCATGTACGTAAACGTTACAATACTTTCTTCGCAGACCCCGACGAGACGTACTCATTCGAAATAAAGGTCAGTCTGCCTACACGAGATCATAAATGGACCCTACCATGTACTTTACTATTACTAGTACTAATACTAATACTAGCACTAATACTAGTACTAGTAATGTATTTTTGCCTGATATGTCTACCAGATTCATGTCTTAGATGTTCAGTTTACCTCCACCAATCTGTTTAGGATCTTGTAATCTTTCCAACTAGCTTTGCTTCTCTGATCTAAATATATTGTACATTTCTCATTGAATCAAACTTTATACTGCTTTATTAAAAATTTCTTCAGCTGAAATTTGGATTTCTTTTGTGATATTTTTCTAAGCCTTGTTAATGTCACCACTATCATCTAAATTCAGAAAAGCTTAAACACATTTGGGATTTAAACCTGCATTATTCTTTAACTTCACGGCATTTAGGTTCTTCAGAACGGATACCTCTGCTTCAAACTCCTGTTCTGATTGTTTTCTTAGTAACCGTCTCTCCGTAACTTTTGAGACTACCCACTTGTAATGAGTATAGCAGTCAGGTACTCGGAATGGTACTGTCTATGACTGCGTATCTTCCCACCAGGAGAAATCCAGGTGTGTGCATGATGCTTCGATATTGGAATATTTTCCTCTTGCCGGCTTAAATTTTTCGATGTGGCAAAATTTCAAGCTTTCCTTTTCAAGATATCTTTTTTTTTCCTGACTTTTCACTCAGAACTGAAAATTTTTCAGGACATACCTAGGAAACTGATCGAACACCTGCTCCGGGTCCTCATAGAAATTATCCTTTGCAATATGGCTTTTATCTTCACTTAAGAAAGGCGCATTCTGAATAATATGCTAATACACCAGCAACATCGCGGTACAGATGGTTACACACGATATTCTGTTGCTAGCAAACTCTATTCCTTTTGTTACTTATAGTACTCTCCAACGTAAGGCACATGCTCTCCGTAATGGATGCGAATCATTCTATTTCCCACATGACTTACGTCATCTGCAAATTCTGTGCTACCCTTGTCTCATCTGACACCCCCTACTGCTATTAAATCTAACATACAACTTACTAATTCTCTCACAATTGTTGCAGTATACATGGCCTATAAGGAGACCTAAAATTCCATATTCCAAATCTCACGAACGTTTTCATTTGCTTAGGTCGTTCCCAGGAATCCGTCCGACAACGTCTAAGGCGCTGCATAGCATTTCGTTATATGCTGGTTCTGCCCAGTGAGTTACAAGACCCTCGCCCAAACCTCAGTTCGGAGGACCACGCTTTGACGGCTCCGTGTGCCTCTTTGGTCAACATAGTCCTAGCTGCCCTCCATACCTTGAGGTCGCAATCTCTAGCCACAACCTGACGAGGCGCACTGCGTGTTGACTATTAAACCGGGTGACAAGGAATCGTGTCATATTGAAATTCGATATGAAAGGCTTGTAATGTGATAGGCAATTCCGACTTTCAGCCATATTGATCTGTAACACAGCCTGACTTGCATAACACTATAAAATAACTTTTCCATATAAAACGTACGCCTTCCCAAAATCTGTTTGAAATTCTACATCTGAGACTTACGCTAACTTTCATTTCATCATTGCAGTCTGAATTAATGGGCGGTGCATGTGCAGGTAAATCTCATGGTTTTCACGAAGACATAGCACTGGAGAAATAATTCTGCACTGAGTTAGCAAGTCTGGCCGATAACTATGCATGATGTCTATTATCCACATACACAATTTGAGTAAGAATTTCAGTTTAAGGTATTTTAAAAATTGTATCATATCCTCCTTACTAATCCCATTTGTTGAATGACTTTTAGCAAATAATATTTGTATATTCTTAAAACCATACGAGACAAAGTAACCAGTAAATGCATTCTGTGGATAAAATGCAGCGTTTTTAATGTTACAGCAGGTAGGCCTATGCTTAAAAATGTCTATAAATTAACAAAAAAGTTTTCGCTTACGCGCTGATAAGCCAGTACACCAAAAGGAAACACAGCTGTGCCATCAAACAGGAATATTATCCTGACAGCCATAGAAATTCATACTAAATATGACTTCAGCATTCACAGCCTTTGTCACATAGACCATTAAGTCTGCAGCACCCTTCGGATTTAATTCTCATTTCAAGACGTGATCACTTATATATTCAAGAAATCATGTCAGTGTATCCTTGGTTAATGGGTAATAAGCAACATATGAAAGCAAAGCAGCCTGTTCAGTACACAGTTTAGAGTCACGGCAGTAGACTTGCACATCAATCACCGGCAAGAAAGGATCACGGTTGCTTTACTCATCAACATAACAAGAAGCGAAGTGTCAACAAGTGAAGTACTCGGCAACTTAAACCGCAACTTGAAGTAACTAACTTAAAGATAATTATATGTGCAAATATTATGTTATAACACGCCGACATGATCCCCTGACTAGGTAATGTCCTTGTCTGTGGTGACACTTTAAGTCGAAAAGTATCGCAACTAATTTATACACTATGTAAAACAGTTTATTAGTGAACATGTTACATGTGGAAGATATAAACATAAACCCCAACAGCCACAATAAGAATTAATAATAAACTGCCTTGTATTTACTGTAACAAAAATACTGCAATTATTGCAAATGCAATTAATTATAATTACAGGCAGTTTTCAGGTTACGTAAACTCGGACTTACGTAAAAAATCCTTATTAATTATTAATATTACTAATTAGTATTGTACATAGCATAATATTATTAACTTTTAATTTTTAATTATTACATGTATTTTACTCTGTGTGTTTCATATGAAAAATTTATACAAATAACATTTTAGACATTCCCACTGACATTGTAAAAACGTACACGTAGACATAATCGATGGGGTGCGGTAAATAAGTGAGGGTGGGGTCAATTCCGACTTACGTAAGTTTCGGGTTACATAAAAATTTCAGGAATGGAACCCTTACGTAAGTCGGAAACTGTAAATATAGTAGGCTATACTTATTTCGTCCAACATGGCGTCGACCCGTATACGACACGCTAATCTTCGCGAAAAATAACTGTGTACAATTTCAACAAGATACGCAATGTGCGTGTAACGTACTAGTGTGGAGCGATCGCGTAAATACTGTTGCTATGGAAACGCAACAATTTCTTCCCTTTGCATCGTTGTTTACCTACATGCAGCTGTAAACTATTAAGACCGTTAAGTGTTGCCATGGAAACGCGAAATTAGGTTCCTTTTGCACTGCTGTCGAGCTGCAAATATTTCGTACTGCTGGCAGCAATATATGCATACTTAAGTCTTAATGTAAATTGCCCGATATTTTTCTCCGATTTTGAAAAAACTGGCTTTTCTTAACAGATTTTTTTAAAATTTCCCCAATAACAAGTGTCACAACAATCCGTCCAGTGGGAACCGCTTTGATACATGCGGACAAACAGGCCGAACGACAGACACTATGAAGCTAATAGGCGTTTCTCGCTATTTATGCGACCGCGACTAAAAATATATAGTCATCAAATGACAAGAAAGTTGGGGCAAGTTGAAATGAGAAATGGATACCAAACTTTGGACCGAAGACTTGAAAGGAAATCTAGAACTACGTGGTAAAGCAGTATTACGGCTGGTTTTAATAAAGGCAGAGGGAGAGCACGGGCTACTTTCAAGTCCTTCGAAATAGGATTCTATGCGCATTTTTTTCCGTTCGTCTCGCGATTCATTTCCGCCATTTCTGATTAACTGCTTCCGTACTGCAGGCCCCACTCTATTACTTGGATGACAACAGTGTGACGGCACTGCACTAAAGCTAGTATACCGAACGTTCCTTCTTCGAATCTGTATTGGAGTTTCAGCTATCCTGACACTTGCAGATACTTTTAAAATTGTCTGCAATCAAATCCCGGAATCCTTCTTATGTAACTTCCCACAATTATTCCCTGCGAAATCTTCGTACACAGCTAGTTACCATCCACGCTACTTATTCAGTGATAACGTGCAACATTTTCAGCCGAGCACTGCCATTAAGCAAACTAAAAGACAATGAATCCACTTTAAAGTTAATAACCGTTGGGACCTGTGAATAGCAATTTCAATACATGTGCTGCTGCTAAGACCACGACTCGGTTTCCTAGCAAAAAGTTAACACTGCGATCGGCATTAACGTTTCTGCACCTGCTTACTGTCAAAGTAGAGGAGAGATTACATAATATGGAGTATAATGAGGCCTATTAACTACAATATACCAGCCTGACGGAGGAAGATGCAAAATGCATCAGTTCAGCAGCTTAGTATCCACTCTTCGCTCGATACTATTGAAACTTTGTGTGAAACTACTGCATCTACAGTATTCAGAGAACGTTTACAGGTCATAAGTAAAACTACCATCACATACATAACAACGCCAGCATAAATCAATGTACCCTCAGTTGCAGGTAGAAAGCTTGCTTTAAGATAACATATTACATTAGGCATTTACAATTTGCACAATATTTCGAAGCGTAAAAACATAATAAGGGAAAGCGAGATGGAGGATTTAATACCTAAAAAACACATCCCTAATCGAGTGCGCACACCGAAAATATTGCAACGTAAGCTTTCTACCTTCTTGCTTACAATAGTCTTTTATGGTAAATACTATAATTATATCACCCACATTCAATGCAAGAATCATTCACAGTTACTGATCGATTCCCTGAAGGCCAAACCATACACTCGAGAATCTTCCCGTTTTGTTTGGAAGTACCGGAGACATCGCCTTTTTATAACTGATTACAGTTTTTAATCCTCTCAATTTCAATCATAAGTTGCAATTTTTAATTGAATGGCTGTGAAACGTATAATAATTCTCTGAAGGTTCAATTATCTTGGCTTATTTAATATTTATAAAACTCCACATCTCGATTACAATGAAAATGTCTTAAAGTGATGCATATGATAATTTTTCTTTGGAGTTTTATATTCGCATAATAACGGATTTTTAATGTAAGCCGAAACATGTCGCAATACAGCTCTATGACAGTATACCTTAAAACGTAGTTGTAATTGAGGGTCTCGATCTCTGCATAGCCTATAAGAACTCTGTCATAAGAAGTTAAGAAATCCAAATAGAGGAAGGCAGGCAATAGAGCAAAAGTTGAGTCGGTCCTCATATTCGCCACTTAGCTTAAAATAAAATGGGTTTAATTAGATCTACGCGCATGTTAGTAGTGCCAGCTCCGAAACGTCGTGTCTAGCAAATAAACCTCAGATAATAGGCTGTGTTGAACGTAATATTGGCCTGCTGCTCACTGGGGCTCACTTGTTGCTGTAAAGTGCACCCACGTTCAGAGTTCTGATAGAACAAGCGGCCAGACGTAAAGAGACCTCGTCTGTATTATCAGAAAACATACAAATTGTTATGCATTGAAATGGGAGGTAAGCGGCTGACCACACCAACGGAATGGTTGTTACATGGTCGCCTTTACACGTAAACTCCATCCGTGGAAATATTACAGTAAATTAGTTATACAGAGAGCAGTGAAACGTAATGCGCGGCCGAGTACAAAGCTACCATCACAGACTCCAAGGTATAGAGTTCCTTGTCTATGAAAAAAGAACCATTTTATGTAGCAGTGGATATAAACGTGTCTACACGAATGCTTATACTACATGCTGACGTAGCGACGGAGCAGTGGGGAATTGGGGCAGCCACACTGCCGGTGTAAAAGATGACATTCATGATAGCATGATTTCACGGAGAGTTAGTCCGCATTTCGGCCAAGATGATATCACACATTTTACAACAGATAACTTAGGACTGAAGGTATCAGATCTTCAGGGGAGCACCCAATGGGGGGGGTCTGCCGGACTGCACCCCCCCAAACCCCCAAAACCTAAATTTAAAAAACAAGGATTTCGTTGATATTATGATATCAAAAGTTTTACGCGATTTCCCCTTAAGCCGAAATCAGCCACTGAAATCGGTTGATGACAAGTACATTAGAATTTTGAAAAATAAGTTACTAAATTAAAGAAAACAAGAAGATAGGACACTGTGATTGAGTCATAGAACATGTAGTTATATTCGTATGTATTTAAATGCACTTGCAGACAGTGCCGTGTTGTACTTACAACATGATTTCATAGCATAATTTTTAGAATAAAACACAAATTATATACAGCCTCAAGGTCAGCCCCCTCCCCAAAGAAAAATTTTGGGTGCGCACCTGCAGATATCTACAGCATACCATTTGAATGTTAAAGAAAGCTGGTACCGGTCGAGCTACAGAGCCAAGACACACGGAACATGTCCGGCACTTACGTTTGTATCAACTCGAAGAGGCACTAACTGAAAAACAGCACTGATTCAGGCCACTCAGCTGAGTACTCAGATATTAAGATAGATGTTGAAAGTGTGTTCGTGGACCTACTAGTTTAAAAGACAGTAAAAATGAGAATGCATCAAAAGTCATCAGCAGGGACAAAGCTTTAAACTACGACAACCATTAAACCTCCTATCAGAATTCACAACCCAACAGCACAGAGACAAGCATACTGATAGAATGTCATTCTCTAGACCCGGCCCGCTCAACCCGTAGCTCGCGATAAACATGTTACCCGCGACACAGTGTTATGTTGCTCGCGCGGACTTGGGAAATTTGAAAACCTCTTTTAATCCCTTCCCTGTCGGAGCCGAAATGCAACGCCGAAGCGATTTTAAAAAGTTATGGGCTGTTTATTTATGGAGACACACATAACCTTGCTAAATTCAGTCTGTAAAAATGTGACAAAAATAGCGACAACGTAACATATGTAATGAATTGCATTTTTTTTATTTTTCCTATTACTACCAGTAGCCTGTATTTTCTAGTGCACATAATGCATAGCAAGATAAACACGTAAAATTACTCATCTAGTTATGTGTACGTATACTTACTCATTCTGCATTCTGCATACTGAATTTCATTTTGCCAGCCTGTAGGCCAGATTTTGCTGAAGTTGCCCGCACCGCATGAAAGGTTGGTCAGGCTTGCTCTAGACCATGGTTTCTCAAAGTGTGGTAAATGAACCATTGTTTACTGGTAGGCAGCAAAAAAAATGAAATATCAAAGGGTATAAGCATTTCGAAAGAGAAATGAAACATCCGTACGCTACATATATTTCCCAAAACCCAGCGTTGCTGGGAACATTATGTAACTCCTCGCCGCTGTCAGCCACTCTTTCCAAGTTCGGCTTTTTTTTTTAATACAAAACGTATTGGTGGCAAACTCCACTGAAACGGTTACCTATCATTTAGTCGTATGCCCGGTAAAAAGTTTGGTAGCCACTGCTCTAGACTTAACAACACGCAGAAGAAAGCAGGAGAGTACGTAGGAGAGGGCGAGGGCGAGTGGTGCTACTGCCCCTGGCGGCAAAGTGCAAGGGGATGCAAAATAAATGTTTTAAATAAAAAAGTTTGATTTCATGCAACCATAAAATTTGAAATTATTTAAACAAATAAAAGGAAATTCAAAAAATGACTGTTATCTTTTAAATTCATAATATCTACTATGGGACGCCAATGTGACTACTCGCCCAGGTCGTCAATGGGACGACACAGCTAACAGAATTAGAAGAACCAAAGGTTACACCTGCTCAAAGCGACAGCGCCGTTACTCAGGTTCTTAGCTGCCGTCTTCTCACCCAAGTGATCCAACTTTTTTCCCAGGGTTGTTCAGATTAGCTTAGACGAATCAATAAAAATCGCCAACTGTCAGGTTTAGCTGCCAGCCCTAGCAACGTCACCAGCTCAGGAACATCACTGCAGAAGGACATACACCCGGCTATTTTTAGCCTGTTTGCTTTAACGCCCCTTGCCAATTTACACAACTTCTGACTTTATGCACTCTCATTTTCGATTCAACGCCCTTTGGGTGGCTGCTTGCTACTATGCTAACCCCTTATTTCTGATGGGAATATCACTTTTAATTTACACCCTTGTGATTTACGCCGCTTTTTCAAGAACACAAAAACGGTGTAAAACAGGGGCTGTGTGTATTATCATTCACGGAAAAGAGACCTGAAGATCTTTTTGATGGTTATGAAAAAGGAAAAATTTTATGTTTAATTTTCTAGAATATTACCCTTTCTTTTAATTTGAAAGCAAGAACGGCTGCTTACTAATTACATATTTAAGTCTTGTGCAAAATCATTTAATCCATCATGGGTTGTTAGGCGGGATTTACCTGAATTTGGCAATACATATCTCGTACCACGATTCGCATTTCCTACATCCTTTTCTCTCTCTCTCTCTCTCTCTCTCTCTGTCTCTCTCAAATCTATCTCCGTATCGTCTTGAACGTTCCATGATTCTGGGCTCAATACACAGGTAGCTCCCCGCTGTGAGGCACCGGTCGCGAAGCTGATGGCAGCTTCATTTATTACATACAGCTTCTGCTGCTGGATGTGTTCTCGGGAACGTCAATCAACGAAGAGTATCATTCAGATGTGCCGTCTTCCGGTTCCCTCCAAATTACAGGTGTAGCAGTGGCCAGAGCACGTCTTCTTCCATTAAGTTCTGTTCTCAAACACGAAGAATTAATTCAAAAAGAAAAAAACGCATGGAACCCATATTTGTTCTGGCCACATTTCTTCTTCAAATTATACTTCTCTTACCTTCTTTAAGGTGGAAGTTGTTCTATCTTGAGGCTTAAGAGTGAACTAAACACAAATACAGCAAAACACACTCGGTTTGTTAAAAAAACAGAAATCACAGTGAACACTGAAACATGTAAATGGGAGTCACATAAAGACTAAAATATGCTTTTTTCACTTTCATAAATATTAACACCAGAGTATAATGTTAGAAGTCTCTATTACAAAGTTGTCAAGCAGCAAGAAACTTCCCTTTAAAATGGAAAATGCCTCACTCGTCTAAATGTTCTGATTTAAAAAACTTCGCTTGTAAGGAAAAATAAAAAACAGACGTTTCTTAAAAACTAAGGGTGAGAGATGAAAGGCAAATCCACGTCGGGAAGTCAAGAGTAAATTTCTGTAAGTCACAGCTGATGTTATCCAGGAAGCGAGACCTTTGTTTACCACTCTAACGTTTAATGAAGCGTGCCAATTGTGACGTTCCTCATTATTATGCATTTTTATGCAGCGTCCTCCTGCCTCTTGCCTCTTAGCCCACGACACATCTTCACTGCACACTTTTCTCAAAGACCCTCAGTATGTGACCTTCTCTTACACTGTTTTAATTTTCGCTACAGATGTTCTGCATCAAACAGAGCGTCCAATTTTTGACATTCAGTATGTCAATGTTCCAGCACGTATGCAATACGGCTGTATACTCACACCTCATGCTAAATTTGGTTCTGTGTTATCTAATTTCCGAAGACGCTAATAATAATGCCCACAGCACTGCAAGTTAATGAGGTCGCTCCAATCACGATTAGCATTATAATAACGAAGCACCCGATGCCGCAATTAAAAGCTGCAGTTCCAAAGCCTTGGGCCGCGATACGCATCTGCACGAAATGATATTTATTCCACCATACTGATGCCTTTCGGAATAGCACGGGATCGGTTCGACACTTTAGCAGCCAACGGAGATCGCATTGTAAATTCAGGAACAGCTGGGATTCGCCTCGGAGAGTTCAAGAAGCATGAGTGTTCGAAACCTACATTCAGGATGGTCCGGGGGTCGCTCAGAAAATCAGGCTTAGAGAAAAGCCCTGTCTGATGCGGATAATCAAGCTTGTTCTTAACTCATTCCGGCCGTTCAAGGTAAGTAGTTAATCGAATAGTTAAATTAATTTCATGTTTTGTTTGTTAGTTTTCGTCTACAAAATGGGGCCTTTTCACACTAGCTACGCCAAGAATCTTTCAATGAAACTGAAGTTTCTACCATGGGGAATTCCGAACGCGTCAGCATTTCGTACTGCCTGTCTCACCTCCTAGGTTCTCAGATAAACAGGCCTGGTTACCCGAGTGTAAATCTGAAGCACACTGTTGAAACCAAACACTTTAGTGGCCGTTCTTCTTTCCTTGCTTCAAAAAGGCCATTATGTTGCCTTCAAACTTGTTCTGCATGTCTCGTTCTAATTTACTTAACCTCAATTTCTGATAAATAATATTTAAATAACAAAGCCAAAAACAACCATGTTTCTAGCGGTAACTATATATACTTATATTCTTGAAATCAATTTAGATTTTAGCAGAAACCTGGAATTTTTCGTGACCTTTCCCGTCTTATGCCGATACATGATTTTGTATATGGCAGGGATCATGTTCCTTCTACGTTGATGTATCCCCACGCTACGTAAGTTTTCCGGTTGAAACGGCGTTCCTAAATAACCGAATATTCAATAAATAAATAAATAAATAACAAATTTGCTATGCAGACGAGAATATTCATCTAAAACAGCAGACGGAAGAGTATCACACACTTCTAAATAAATAAATGATAAATAAATAAATAAATACATAAATAAATAAATAAATAATAAACGCAGAACGACCAGCTCTGTACACCCCTGTACTGAACAGAAACCAAAGAAAAAGGAGGCGAAATCTTATACAATCTCTCAGACCGACGGAGGAATCTCACATCCGCCTCGTGCAGCGCATAAAAGAGGGGGGTGGAGTAAACCAATATCTTGAAAGAGACTTGTACATTACTCCCAACGATAATTACAACCTTCATAAACCTGACACGTTGTACAGTCAAACCAAGAACCTTCTGCACCACAATACAGGCCCCAGAACAAACCACCTCCTTCACGGTGTTCCTCAGTATCTCAATTCAGTTCAAACTTATAGCCCACACGTTCGGATTAACCTTGTTTAGGCATTACATCAACAGCGAGAAGAAAGTTTCAGGCATGCTCTTTATTTCTGTGTTTAAGGAACACATTATAAACCCTCCAGGACCTACATACAGATCACACGCCATACAGACACTCTGCATTACCCACGGCCTGATAACCGGCTTGTAAATATCACATATGACTACCATCACCACCACCACCACCACCACCACCAAAGACTTTTTGGAGGAAATGACTGTATCAAATTTAGGACTACATTAGTTTGCGTTTGTGTAATAAATCCCAGCTTTCCCCTACAGATATAGCTGCACCGCAATGAGCTGTACAAAGACACTTACAGGTGAACGTTAGGTATTGTGACAACATTCATTTAACTTAGAACTGCAAGGTGGCTGGAATTTATGATAAGACGGGCGGAGTTCAAAACCTAGTAAACCTAAGGGTACTGCAATACACCTCGACAGAATTCCTTATAATATTCTGTCATTAAGTATTTACTAGTTGCACCCGTACAAATACTTCACACGTCGAAATAATAAAAAGAGATTTATTTTTAATCTTAATACAGAACATCCCTCTTGGTGTATCAGTCACAAAAGCAGGATTATTTAGCTTCTTCAATGACACCAACAAGTCCTATTACATACTTTTTTGGGGGGGGGGGGGGCAACTAGTTTCGGCTGAGGGACTGAACCACCATCAGGCCACTAACAAAAAACTATCGCTTCCTTTTTACAACCCTCAGTAACGTGTTCTCAGACACTCATTTTTACACCTGTAGAAAATAAAATCACGTGTGGCTATCATTCCCTCTGCTTTCGACAGTACAACCAACTGCAACGCTTATTCGTGTTCATTCTAGCTTCATTTAACAGCACTGCCAATACCTCACCATACAGCGTCAAATTACAAGCTGATTAGCCGACAATGAACTGGAAAGAAAGCGCAAGGACGCAGACGAGACCTAATTTGAGGTACCATTCGAGACTACGCAACATGAGAGCTAGCAAAATCACAAGAAACAACAGCACTCTGGTTCTACATGATGGCGTCCATGCTCTTTGTCAATAAACTTCGCTGTTTTTACACGCATTACAGACAACTTCTCCCTTGTTTTGACCCGACCGTGTCGTTCCTTAACTGTCTCTTGAAGACGACACAATATGCTACTATGGCGCTGCCTGTGTAGACTCATATAGGCCATCTGATTTGCTGTTGTTAAAGAAATATGCAGTTACTCTGTCTACCCGCATAACTGTAAAGCCACCTAGTGTTTGTAGCTATAAAACCTTGATGTCATTAGCAACTCAATGTCAAAAGCAAAAGCACGCGCTTGCCACAAAGAAAGGTGCGACGTAAGTAAACAAAGACAACTTTATTATAACTATCGAAAAAACAGTCACACTACAACTAGACGTGCTTTTCCATAAAGTTCTTCTCGCCGAATGGTCCGCAAGTGTTTTAACGTCACAAGGACAAAATGTTTTCAGTTGCACCTTAGGTAATTCATACGTAGTTTTCGTCCATGACTGGTCAGGTACAATTTAATGAAGGTTATTTTTCTGTTGTCCAGAATATGCTGATTAGTCTTCCGTTACCAATGACAGAAGGTATAGCCAACGGCCTTCCAGAACGTGCATCATCAAGGTTATCCGTTCTTCTTTTTTAACTTTCCGCCCATTCGTGTTATTTCCTATATCTCCGTGGCCTACAATTTTCACCACACTGAACTGTCATTCTTAATAAATTTGCTTAGTCTTCATAATCTCTAACCACATAAATCGGACAACAAGCTTTGTCTTGTTTGGTGAAATCTATCAATGCAGCAGCCGTCACTAACGTGCCATGGTAGTCTTATTTTTTGACAAAAGAAATGGCACAATTACAGGCAAAAGCGGGGAAGGTTTTAGACTTACGCACAATTCTTTCAGTACTGCCGACGCCACTATTGAACAGGAAAACAACCACAGCCACCTGAAATTACTCCAGATTCCAAACACGCTGTAGAACTTCTAATTCTATTCTGACCACAAAGCTGTCTACATCTGACATGTTACTCTACACCAGGCTCAACCTTTTATTTGGCGAGGTTAACTTCTGCAATGTTTGATCTGCATGGGGGACAAAAGGAAATTCAGTACTTAAAATGAAGAACGAATAAGTAAGCCTAGACTTACAATTACACGTATAATTTTACCTGTGTATTACTCTGAACATCATGTGCAAGAAAAACGCTAACTTCTGGTAATCATAGGAAAAATTCATAGAAAATGCAATTCACTGCACAGGCTCGGGTGTCACTATATTTAGCATATTTTTACAAAATGAATCAGTAATGTCATATATGTCTCCACAAATAGACAGCTCAAAAATTTTCAGAACTGCTTCAGTGTTGCACCTCTGGCTTGCCAGAGTAAGGATTAAAAGACGCTGTCTCAGCTCTAACGTCTCTGCTGGGACAACGTGACACTCTGTCGAAGGAAACATTTTGCCCACAAGCTATAGTTTGGTCAGGCCTGCCCTTCATAATTTTGTTACACAATTAGCTTTATACGCCGGTTTCACAGCAAAAACCTTTAGGCCTACATTATTGCAACAACGCCCTGTATAGACAAAAGCTCGAGTTTAAAGCGTGGTTCATGCGTTTCCTGCATGTTACAGCAACATTCTTCGGGTAATCGCTTTTATGGAGAACAAAGAAGGGTTCGTTCCCATAGCTAATGCATACTTTTGTTTAGCAAATGATATGTCATGAAAACAAACACTCCAACGACGTATTTTATCATACAACATTTGTACCTCTTCCCACTTCCTACACACACAGGGTTCTAAGTTATATTTGAAGCCTTGTAAATGGACAAGTTTGCTGGCAGTGAGCTATTTGCTGCTGCTTGCTTCTTCATCGAGTATGCTTGTGCAGAAGTGAAGCAACATTCGCGGAGTATCCGTTCCGATTCCTGGACGGGAATCAGAAGTCAGAGGAGTGGTTGGCATTCCTGTTTCGCATCCTGCACATTCCGCTTTAGATTTTGGTTCGGGAGATCGGATATCCTGACTGCATACCGTTTTCTGTTCTTCCTCACCACCAGACAAGTGCTGAGTGATATCTTAAGAGCACACCGCTTCCTGTCGAACTTCCCCATTCTTCATTCACACATAGATACCTGTTCGACACGATGTGGTCCATGCAATCGATGCAGGTAGTTCTGTTAAATAAACTACGAAACGCGCAACGCTATACTTTGGACCTCACTTTCAGCAGTAATGATCTGAATAAAGTGGAGCAGCTACCAACTTGGTACGACTGACTGATTTATCAGTTTCGGATATATAGGCCTATATCGCACTACAGAAATCCAGAATTTAAGTGCCATCTGACTGTTCCCGGTGTCTACTTATTTTTCTGCATATTTTACCACACTGTCTTATAATAGGTGAAGCGCATTTGTGAACGCTTCCTGCCTACTGAAGATAAAATTATTTCCCTTTTCTCGCCTTCAGGAACAGTCTGCGAAATAACCATATACGGTGGCAGCACTAGCCTGAACTTGCGGGAATCATGATGGCAAACTTGGAAAAAGGCCTGCAACTTGGTATAAACAGCGCGGCAATCAAGTCGCACAAACGCACCAAAAGTGGCCCAGGAGATCAGTGTGATGCCCGTCTTATTCCGATTAAATCTCTCTTTCCCACATGTTGTACGTACAAGGGCGCCCTCCTGCCAGTACATCGTCATAATCTCAATGCCAATAGTCGTCGGAACAGGCTTCTGTGTCGGTTTTCACTTGGTTTCGACATAAATTTTTATTCCATGCGCAAGTAGATTCCACTTCTCCATTCAATTCCCACGTGTAGTCGACAAAAGGGTCCGCGATTCCAATGAAAGTTCGTCTAAAAAGGCCCAATATATCTGAAGTTCTGATTCTTCAATTGCGGATCTGCTTGCAATAAAGTGGCCTATTTCTTGTGCAATACACATGTGGCTCGTGCTTCTTTACACTGTGCCAGTTGACATCTTTATGCAAAAGAATTTCGACGCCATTTTAGCAGCTACGAATCGACTTTCGCAAAATCGGCACGAATAACTTTACATTATACACCTCCAAACATTGTCATTTTTAATCCATTTCATCATTCGCTGAGAGACACCCATCTTTCCACCAGGGTTTATATTATTCACCCCAGGACTGTCGCCGAATTGAAGAGGAAACTACAGCAGTACCAGCGTATATGACACAGGTAGTAATAAGAAATGTGCGTGTCGGAGTTGAGAGAGACAGAAGAGTGAGGAAATCATCTTAGTGACACATTTTTTTAAACTTGAACTCTTTGTATAGAATTCTTCGTAATGTGCTTAAATTTGTTAAAAATTTACAAAGAATATTAATTTTCTTGCAAAACCCTCAGGTTTATTTGCAGCATTCGGTAAAAATTGTGTGATGTCGCGTAATTTCAAGTTTTTGGTATATGTTTTAATCAAAGGAAAAACGCAAATATACATTTAAGTACGAGTTTTCCCCGCACATTTTATTTAAGAAAACCCAGGACGAAGAACGTGTGCTTTTGTTGGTTCAGAGTAATTATAAAGCCTCCTCCCACGTTTCAATTCTATCTCAGTCAAAAACACTAGAGGCCGTCACCCATGTTCCAGAGTTTAAAAGGTCCCATTAAAAATCGCGACAGGGTGCTTGTTTCTATGCATGCAAACGAATATAAAAATACAATTTTAATAAAAGAGAAATAGGAATCTCCACTTAAGAGAAACAAAATGAAATCAAGTCTCGTGCATAAACTTACACATTATGTAATGAAAATTAACAAAAAGCAAAAAAGTAAGAGATAATCTCGGACAGGAAGCAGAGTTTTAGCTGAAAATGAAAGGTAGATGCAAATGGCGCGTTTAAAATACTACAATGCCTGTAGATATTAAGTAACCTTTAAATCACATTATACTATACGTCATACTTTCAAAAAAGATCGTGAAGTGGGTTCTACTGCAACGCGAAATCTGAGTCATTTATGTAACCTAACCTAGATAATCGATGTCGGAAATTTAGATAAAGGTTTCTGTTGTATGACTTTTCAGCAAACATGAAGATACGGTCTCGTTCTGTTTTATTATCCGTTCTACTATAATAGAAAAAGAAGAAGAGATCGTGCACTTTGTACACGTCATTTTCCTACTAAATGTTGTCAGAAAATGATGGGGCAAACCATTACGTCGATAAATATTCTGTTGTCTATTTCAGGTTGGTATACTGTACATGGTTAGAGAGTGTCTCCTTCGAGTTATTTGCAGAGAAGGAGACGAGGAGTTTATTTCATGCATTAATGTGTACGTGTAATAATAATCTAATTCTTATATCTGAATTAACTGAAATGATACACAGCATATCCTTGAATACTTTATACTTGTTGTAACTTCCATGTTACATGCAGTAATTTATGAAAATACCAACATTATTGCTAGAAGTTTCTTATAAAGACACTAATGTCCAGCTCTAATGTCCATGCCACACGAAGTAATTAATAAAAACACCAACATTAATGCTAAAAGTTACCTTTAAAGGCCCTTAGGCCTGTGATAACCTTAAGACCCTCAATGTTCATCATCCCAGTTGACGTTTAAGTATAAGATAAGATTAGAATAGATTTCTGTCTTAAGACTCTACATATATCAAAGCCACGCCTAGGGTGTAGTAGTTTCATGGTACGTCGAGCCCACAACTCTTAAATCTTCACAGGGAGCACGTGAGGACTCTAAGTGTAAAGGCAGAACACAATAACTTCATCTGACATTATTTCCAAATATTGTAATTAACTGAACAACGGAATAGTGGTTTTCACGAGTCATGCGGCAGGACTTTCCCTGGGGCCCACACACCCTCTTCTGCAAGGGGTAATGGGATTCCTTCCCGAGCGTAAAGTGACCGGGTCGTGATACTGACCACTGGCTTTCATCAAGCGCCGAGGTTAAGAATGAGTAGGGCTATACTTCTGCTCCCGCTACATGCGTTAATGGCAATGACGGGGACGACTTTGCCTTTACCTTTACCACGCGGAAGGACTATTGGAATGGGGGCTCAGACCATCCGAAATCCTGTACTGCCACAGGATAACATGGAAAACGTTGACTTCAAAGAACACGTGCCGAACGGAATTAAAAACCAAGATGCCAGTGTTGGATCAGTTAATTACGTGTGCGTTGTAAACAGCATGGTAATTCCTACTTCTAGTGAAGCGTAAAAGTGCTGAACAAACCTACAGAAGTGAATCGCACAGAGCAAATTGCTGAGCCTCACTTCTGCGTATTGAATTCTGTTTTAGAATTTCATGGTAATTATCTCGGCACAACATACTGCAGGAAAAATAAACTATTACATTACTCAGGCCGATCCCGGTGGCCGCGCGGTCGAAGGCGTAGGCCTGCGGCCGAGCGCTTGCTGGGGTCTTGGGTTCGAATCCCACCGGGGGCATGGATGTTTGTCTCTTATGAGTGTTTGTGTTGTCAGGCAGAGATCTCTGCGACGGGCCGATCCCTCGTCCAGAGAAGCCCTACCGACTGTGGTGTGTGCCTGAGTGTAATCATGTGAAAAACAAACACCGCGACACCTACTGTGGGTAGGTAGAAGAGGTAAAAGACTACGATAAAAAAAGTTACTTAAAGTACACATCTCCTTGGGGTTACGCGTCCCAGGAAAAATATACTTCGATTATTTCTTAGTTCAAATAGAACTAGACGTGTTTATTCGGCTTTGACCCGGAGTAGCCACTTCGAATCCCAAATCAGGGATAGTTGTTCTGACTAAGGCCTTTGTGATTTCCCTCAATATCTCTTAGACTAGTACCGGGATAGTAACTTCCAAACCACGAATATTTCCTTTTAAATGTTAACTGAGTTGAATAAAGCTGTAAAATATTTTATTATTTAGCTGACTGCTCTTTGTGTAATGACAATGTCGACAAATCAGAATACACAGCGTCGATCTGCGTATTACGCTGGTCAACAGTCGAAATGTTTCGGAAGTTAAAGCAGCAATCTTTAATAATTTGGGGGCGCTGAGCACGAATGTGACATTTAAAATTTTAATTGACTCTTTCAAAGAGCTGGGGTGGGTCCCTGTTTGTACACTTTGCATTGCTCTTGGCGTTGAGCGGCACTGAGCAAAGATCTGGCAACCCTTAGAGTGAAGTGGATTACACAATTAGCATCCAGGCATTGCCTAGGCCTACTTGCTGTTCAGCAGAAGGGTGAAGCAGTGCAGTGGGCAAAGTGAGGTGCGAGACACTGAAACAACCAAATTGTTGCATTGCAGTTCCTTACAGGGAACTGCATTTTACACACTTTTGTTGGCCATTTCAAAAAGCCTACTTCGCACCATGAAGTCTTTATAAATGTCCCAGTTACTTTACAAACTCCTTTCTTGGCCGAAACTCAACAAAGATGCAGCGAAATTGCAAGAACAGCGCAAATAATTTCAGTTTTGTTGCTGAAGCGGCGACTTTTTTCATCACAAAAGCGATCCATAACACGGTAATGAGGAAAGCCTACCACATTTATTTTGGCTGCCAGACTGGGGACCAGGACAAGGGCTGAGCCCCGTACATAAGCTGCAGTACTTGTGTGGCAAAACTTAGAAAATGTTTGAGTCGCAAAAGGCTGTCAATGCCTAAGGCATGGGTCTACTGCCGCTCTTTGCTGGGATTGTGGGTTCCAGTCCCGCCGGAGGCATGGATGTCTGTCTCTTGTGAGAGTTTTGTTGTTAGGTAGCCGTCTTTGAGTGGAGCTTGTCACTCGTTCAGAGGAGTCCTACCGAGTGTGGTGTGCGTCTGAGTGTGATCGTGAATCCTCGATAATGGGAAGGTCCTGGCCCACTAGGGGCTGTTGTGCCAATGGGAAAAAATATCCCCGTCAATAAAAACATAAAAAGTGTCCAGGTATGCGGTTGCCAAATCATACATGGTGAGCTTGAACGACGCAACTTTCGTTTTCACCCCTATCCAGCAACATGTTTAGCCAATCAATTTCGACCACCATGTTACTTACTTTTTTTATCTAGCCAGTTCCTTTCGAGTAGCGGGTTTCTAACTGATCCCTGCCGTTACCTTCTCCCCTCGCACTTCTTATTCTGAGAACGATATGCAAATAGGTAAGACGATCAGGTGGCCTTTCACTTGTAAATGCACTGTGTCATCGGTGTTCTGGCTTCACCACTTATGTCTCGGTCTAGGCGGCAAAGAGGGCGCTGCCTAATTAACTGGAGATTTTGACAGGATGGTGGGACCAGTGATACACAGTAATACAGGCTGGCTAGTCTGTGCAGTAGACAGTAAGGGCTTCACTCAGGGAATGTAACGTGAAATGATGTTTTATGACGCATGGCAAAATCATTCAGTCTGTAGGTGGTGACAGCGGTACATTTATTATTATTCTTGAAGTTAAGGTAAAGGGATCCCAACACAGGCCTAAGGCCCAAGGGGGAGTAGAGTTTAGTTCTACCCTTTCGTTAACCTCGGCACTAGATTGGGGTGGATGGCTAGCACCACGCCCCGGCCGCTTTACCCCGGGAAAGGGCAGGTCTGGACGGACGCGGAAAATCTCGTCCCTACCGGGATTCGATCCCCGGACCGTCCAGACAGTAGAGAGTCGCTATACAGACTACATTATCCCAGTCCACATTATTAATGAAATGGTATTGCTCAATTCAATATACTGAGACGACAATAAACTGCATGAAAATACTGGCTGTTGGCAGCTGAAGCACGTACATGTGATAGCCACGTGAGAACCTAAACAAGTGCAGGCACAAACAGTGTTGGAGTGCGCCACTTGGAATCAGGGGCGCACCCAAAAGGGGGTGCTGATGGGCTGAAGCCCCCCATACCCCCAAAATCGAAATATAAACAACGCAGATTTTGTACATATTACATCAAAAGTTTTACGCGATTTCCCGTTCAGCCGAAATCAGCCACTGAAATCGGCTGATGGCTAGTGTATCAGAATTTTAAAAATAAACGAATAAAATTAAAAAACAAGATAGGACACTGTGATTGAGTCACGGAACATGTAGTTATATTCTTATGTATATATAAATGCAGTTGTAAAGAGTGTTATGTTATAGTTACAACATAATATATATAACATAATTTTTAAAATCACACATATTGTATATAGCCTCAGGGTCAGCCCCCTGTACAAAGTTGGCTCTTGTGAAACATACAGCGTAATTACAACCAGAGTTCTCCCCACATGTTGGAAACAAGATGTTTGGAAACAGATTTTAACAGATTTTAGCCGCTATTTTAAGTAACACAAATTGTAATATACCAAAAATAATTTTAACAAAGAAGTTTTTAACACACAATAGTGATTGCTATGTGTATATATATTAATGATCAACCATTCACTAATATACCACATGCTGTTCGGTTACGAAAAACATTCTCCCTGAAGACGGCCGAATAATTGTAGCCGAAAAATGCCGGAGATTATGTAAATATAGTTCTGCAGTAGTTGGTTTCATTAATAAATTTGTACAATTAGTTCAATCTCTTCTACCGGCCCGCCATATACTAGGTAAATCAAAATGACGAATGAAATCTGCCCCACCTACATTTTAGTCCTTGTTGTAATTATGCTCGTTTAAGAATTTCATTAACTAAGGCTGCATTAGTCTAATGTCAACCAACATACACACAAGATTGCTGACATATATAAAACATATTTCAGACCCTTGCATATGTTTCAGCAAATGCTTTGCCATCTTCAGGGGTTTTTTAGCAGAGAACTACAAGAACTCTTTACTCATGGCAACTTGTTTGCTGAAACTTATGTAGTGGTCTCAAATGTATTTTATGTACGTCAATGATCTTGTGCAATTTGTTGGTTGATATTAGGCTTATAAAATGCACAGTACATATAATATAAAATAAGGCTACATTGCTTGATACAAATTTTATACATAATTTGATAAGATATGTAACTTTCTGTAACGCTGTAACGTTCTGGCCATATACAGCATTAACTGACTGCTTTTTACAACCTAGGCGGAGTGTTTATTGCGCGGTATGGACTGAGTCTTTATATATTTCAATTTAATCTCACTCTTTAAACTGTTAACCACAAAGATACAAAATAGCAAAGAAATATCCGTCAATCGTAACGCCTGTAACGCTTCGATGTTGGAGTTTCATGAACCGCCACGTAAATACACAGAACTGTGTTTTCTGCGCGGTATGATCTGAGCCTGTAATATAATTCTGCTTTATTTACGTGTTTTGTATGAATCTCAGAACAAGCATCGATTATTTCGCTGTACAGCATTAACTGATTGGTTTTGATAACCGAGACGGAGTGTGTTTACTGGGCGGTACGAACTTAGTATGTACTCTAATTCAGCGTAATTTCAGTCTTTAAATGGTCAAACACAAGGATCTCAAATAGCAACGAAATATCCTAAACAATGTTCTCTTGGGTGCAATTTTTTATTTAAGTCCGTGCCATGGCTCAGGCGGTTAGCAAAATTAATGGCGCCATTCTCATTTCTATGAAAAGCGACAACATATTGTACTTCCTTCCAATATCGTATTACTTTATACATAGCTTATTCAGCGTAGGATGAATTAAACTTACCCTCAAATAGCTGCATCGAACACTGGACGCATCGTCACGGGTTAAATATTTCAGTGCATTTCTCCGCGTCTCGGCGAAGAACATGGCGGTAGTCACAAGACATGTCCAGTTCGTTTCAACCCTACCCACTTCATAATCATCCTTACCTGGCCTTCACTTTGCAACTTCATTAGAATATAAAATGACACCACCAAGGCAACATTATAATTCTTTTAAATGATTCAACACTTTGTTACACGAACAAGCACATAACAGCACACATTACAACAAATTAAGAGTAACTGACACACGGGCTATATTCCACTTCCGCTACGCCATTATGCACACGACTGCAACTAGAAGGAGGAGGGGATGTCATGCTGCCCATCGCCTTACACCTGCTTCCCCTCTCCGCCATGATATCGCTAAAGGGTGACATCTACTGATCAGACTTGGTACAATTATTTTCCTTTGCTTACTGACGGAAGAAAATAAATCAATGCGTTAATATATTTGTAACAAATATTATTACGGCCTTGATGCGTATTGACATTACAACATGTGTTATTAAACAAGTTGAATTAGAATTCTTAAAATTATACCATTTCTGTGCCTTATTTCCACAAGATGTCACTAATAATCAAGAGGAAAAACAGGTTCTTTCAAATGCATAAGAACACGTGCACTTACTCGCTGTTGTGTGCTCTTTGTAGCCTGGAGTGATGAGTATTGGCCAACCAAAAGGAAACTTTAGTGTCACTTCTATTTGACGTCATGTAGAATTAGTGGGGGATGAAGTGACATCGGATCAGGCACTTCTCCTCTTTTATTCCGTTCTCCTCTGCTAGCCAACTTTCCACAACTGCTCCACACTAAATTGTCAGAGACCCTTCATATGTACGATAGACCTAGCGTGGGGCGTTCGCATCTGAACCTTATTTTGGCTGGATACAAAGCAAGGAATTCAAAATTCGTGAAGATGTGGAGTCCTCACAGCCGTGTCACTGGAAGTTCAAGTCTTCTGGGATGTGACCCTGGGTCACTGGACAGTATATTAACAGATGATCGAAGACTTGAATATTCAGTTTAAGACGCATTTAAGTGTACACTAGCTGTAAAATGAGGATTCGGATTTTCTGGGATAATAGGCTATGTCGTTGGTCAGTGGATCCCGACGTTTCAAAGGATCGTAGTACCCACTTTCGAAGCGTCGGGAACCATTCACACAACGACACAGCGTCAATACAAACAACTTGAATCCTCTGAAACGCCGCTGTAAGAACCACAAATCTCACAGATATATAATATACGGAAGACAGTGCACTTGTTACATTATTTCAGTACATTATCTAAATAAAAGACTTTTCATTAAATTAAGTCAACTTTATTTCAAACAGTCTTCTGCCATCCCAAAACAAATGTCTCCCGCAACTGCGTTGTGCTCATTTAAGAGATATGACCGCGGACCTGTTGGTAGTGGACGAAAAGGGATATTACGTTTTTCCTCACGAAGGCTAGGGAACTGGCCATGGACGAAATCGGATATGACCTTTTTCAACCCGAAGGGTAAGGGATCAACCGTGGACGAAATCTGACATGCCCTACAGATCTTTGCCAAGTTTATGGATCAGACAGGGCCAGCCTTAAGTACCTTGCTGAGAAACTCCCTGGAATCAGTGCCGCAAAAATCAAAGAGAGTGTTTTCGTCTGCCCACAGATTAGCAAGCTCTTCAGAGACGAGCAGTTCGACCGAGTTCTCAGTTGTAACGAGAAGAGGATGTGGAATGATTTCCGGCTTTCAGCAACCAACTTTATGGGAAATAACAAGGCTGACAACTACAACTAACTTGTGCAAAACCTACTGTTGTGCTTTCACAAATTAGGCAGCAATATGTATTTAAAGATGATTTTTATACGTTATCACCAGGGCATTTTACCGGAAAACTGTGGCCACTGAACGAAGTGCATAGCCGAATATTCTTACCACATCTCAGCCATGCAGAAGATATATCAGGGCAAATGGAGTCCACTGATGTTGGCGGACTGCTGCTGAACAGTAACAAGAGATTCTCCTGGACTTGTATACAAACATCAGGCGAAGAAGCGGCGCAATTAATCACAGCAAACCAATCAGTAAGCATTATTTCACGGATATAGTGTGTAAGGTATTACAAATTTCTTTCTTTCTTAGTCCTTCCCTCTTCTACTTACTTGTTCCCAGCAGGTGTAGAGGGTTTTTGTGATTTCACTTGATCACACTCAAACACACATCACAATCGGTAGGACTCCTCTGGACGAGGGAGCGGCCCGTCGCAGAGACCTCTACCTGACAACACAAACACCGTACAAGAAAAACACCCATGTCCCCGGTAGGATTCGCACCCACGATCCTAGCAAACGCTCGGCTGCAGACCTACGCCCTCGACCACGCGGCCACTGGGATCGGCATGTATAAATCAGGTTTGTTAATTTTCTTGGAAACTGTACTTAATCAAGCCTTCCCATGACCATCTTCGTGTTCAGCGTCCAAAAATCTATAAAAGGAAACACATTTCATCTCCGAAGCAAGAAATAAGTCAAAAATTTATTGCACGGTGTTATTGGGGCGATGTACATAATCTTCAAGAAAATAAGAAAGACAGTTTCCTTTGGTGCAGATAGCACAGATAATCACAAACACGCCGCAGGTACAGTGCAGTATCATGGAATAACACACGCACACGCACACACACTGCACTACTGTGTATTTTAATGTTGCAATGTATGAGTCTAGCATGAAATCTAGACAGACGTTTTATTGATCAACTTACGTACTTCCCACGTGTCAAACTGTATTTACGTATTACAGAATTGGATCGTTAATGATTCTTAAATTACGCCAAGTCTTTCCGCTTCGCTTAAAGTGTCTCTACCCATCAATGATCTTGTTCAGCTCTATCAAGTGACACTGCCCGGGGTCATAACTGGATGATAATGACCACTAGCTCCTTTGTGGTAATGCGCAATAATGGGAAATGAATACAGTGGCCATAGCGCCGACTCTTTGGGCACAATTTTCGTGAATTTCGAGACATGGTGCTTTAAATGCGAATCAAGAAAGCTTTCTGATGAGGAAAATAACTGACTACAGTACTGCACCCTTGTAACGTGAACCTCATCACAAACAGTAACAACTTTGTGAAATATAGCTTTGAATCTGTGGGTTTCAAACTGTTTGATTTGTGATCATAATAGTGGTTTACCACAACACATTCTCCTGTTCTCACAGAACGATTGAAACTGAAATTAATTAATTTGATGCTACGTTACTGACGCCTGTATGTATACATGTCTTTGTGCTCTTTAAACATTTTTCACGCCCACATGGGTTTTATAAAAATGTTCAATAGAATTTACCATGCGCAGAACACTTTCCATAAAATTGTTTCTGTGCTTAAGCACCACGTCATAAAGAAATTAAGACAAAGTGAAAGCAAAGCTTTTTGCAATGTTAATCTCCATACAAAACGAAAATAACAAATCAGCTTCAGGCTTTGGCCGCTTTACACCCGATATATGCTCGCATTACTTACATAACTTTGACAAGCCGTCAGCAGGGGCAACTTTAACAAACGTACACTGACAAATTCGAATGCAGCAGCTGAAAGAGCCTCTAAAGTAAATGAAATAAATAAAATGTAAATTTTTACCTAATTCACTCTCTGGAAACATAAACCAAAAATCCAGTGTCGTTAGTAGCAAATTAATACCGTCGCACACTATTCTGAACCCCGTCGCTGAGATCCACTTTAATGTTATCCTCCCATAATCAATGATGCACAATCATCTGTCTCTACTCACTCCAAGCATTCTAACAACAATTTTCATATTTTTCGGAAATAATACAGGAACCCTTTATATTCGCAGGTTTTTTTAATAGTTTCATAAACTAATCCTGAACGAAAGCTTTCCGTTGGTCGTGGACATACCCTGCAAAATGTAATTCTGGGAACATTTCATCAGAAAATTGCGCAGCAGTCTGGGTTTACTGGTACACAAACGTGTCACTAGCTGCCACTGATCTATAAACGCGTAACTGAAATCAGCCAGCCGTCTGTGAACAAGACACTTATGCCAATACGCAAAAGGTGTCCTCTTAAGGACGACCGAAGTCCATTACAATAGGTCTAGCCACAAGAGCCAACACAAGGACCGGACGGATCATGCGCCAGCTAAATCACGTAAGCATCGTCACAATCTAGGCCACGCCTGTTTCTCTAACATCCATTTGAAAATTATTCTGCCCTTACTTCTCGGTTTCCAAAGTGCTATCTGTAATTTTGCAAACACATATTTCTTGGAATTCCTTCTTTCTCCAATACGGACTACATCTAAATTTCTCCCAGCCCTGAAACCCCTTCAGTATCCGCCCTTTTAAGAAAAATCATAATTATTCCTGTTTATTTTCTCCATTTCTCTCTTTCTTCCCTTTAACTGCGTCTAGCTTAATATAGCCTAAATGTCACACAGCGAGGATTGCATAATAATTGTAATTAATAAATCTGAAAAAATACGAAATGAAGCAGATGTTGCCTTTTTCAAGGAACTAACCCGTAATTCTCTTAGCGGTACCGAAAAACGTCAAAATATTAGGATCGTTTTTCTCGGGGAGGGGAACTGAACTCGGAACCTTACCCTGAAAAAAACAGGAGGGCTAATAACTGAATGGCAAAATTCGATGTTTGTCTGTTGTCACCTGTCTCTGATCCAAAATGTTTTCCCAGCACACTACACCATTTCTGAACCGAATAAACACACATATCAGACTCTCAGTTCTAGTTTGGCCCGCACCTATCACATTAACAGAGACTACCATGATCAAGCCATTATCTGCGTTTAGCATATAATCTCTCGACTACAGTACTAAATAGGCCTGAAGGTTAATGCAGGAAGTATTAGCTCGATAATTACAAAATACTTTCTATTTCAGTTACGAAATCATGTACAACGTTACAGTACCAATATATTTTAATACATTCAACTCGCTTCTGTGGACGCATTTTAATCAACGTTTGCTTAAATCACATATTATTTTATTACCTTCCAGAAGTTCATAAAATGTCCATGTATCATTCTTGCACCAAAGTCCTCCAGCGTTTAACTGCTCCTGAAAGGACCGACAATACTTTCTAGCGGTACAGACACAGACTAATCTGCCGTGGCTCTGTGATTGCAACCAATTTGAAACACTTCGGTCCATACGAATAAAGTTTCTTGCAGTTAACAATTTTATGGTACATTTACTGAACAAGTGGGTGTAGCTGCCCTGTAGCTTTGTGTCATAAATCGTACACACAAAAGCGACAAACTGACTGATGGATTAGTACTTCCACGTCACAACATGATAATCAAGGCGGGCTGCGGGCCGACTCGTCCAGTCTGTGTATCTGAACACGTAAGACGTCAATTTTCCAAAAATCTAGGTGCCACCTCCAAATTCGTACTGAAGACCCGCAATACTGGTGACCTTTCAACCACACTCCTATCTGGCGCTTTTCGCTCAGTGCGTGCAAACTGATACACATTTTTGCATGTAAGAAAAAAAACTGCAGTAATTACGCTGAAAGTATTAGACGCCCCCGTAAAAAATTTAGTCGCCCGGAAGAATAAATTCTACTTCACTGCTTAAATCGAAGTAAGTAGGATAAGCTTGACTCCGTCAGCAAACTATAGGTCTATAAACATTAATGCAGTTGGCTAAACCGATAACAGTAGGCTATATATTGATTTCATAAAGCCAAGATAGGAACGGTTAAGCTTAAACTTTTAGAAATGAGAAATGTGGTAATGTATAATAATTTCAAAAACTTTTGAAAAATTATTAAGAATAGACCCACAACAGCCAACAAAAACAACCCGTTTTACAAAGAGAAAGCGCTTGCTTCCACACAATATGAGTAGCGTTCCAATCTGACTTGAGAGCAGACACACACATTGCGGAAATGTTCTGTATAACGTTACAGGCTACGTCACGAAGCACGAGAGGTTTGGACGGCCGCGGACGCTTAACAGCATTCTGAACATCGGGCTGTGGAGTGGAAGCTCAAGATAAAAGAAAACTTCAACACATTCATTAAAATAAGAAAAGGCACACAACCGAAACTACTACAAGGATTGAAAATTTCACGGCCATAGATCATTACGCTGACTGTGGGTTTTTGTCAATACACATGGACCGGTGTATACTGCCAGGCTTGATAGTTATGTTAACCTTGATAGAAGGCATCTCGCTGTATTTCATAAATTACCAATATAATAGATATTCTAACACAACTATTTGATTATAAAAACACGAAACTTTATTTTTATACAACTGTAATGATATAGAACTGGCCTCCTCTCACGCCATTTTATAAGCCTGATGAAAACCCCCTCGGGCCACAATTTCATAAGAACAAAGTCTATTGTTTTGTAATAATACTGACACTGTATTTTTCTATTATATTAATAAATTACTTTAACTAGTTTGCAGTAAACAGAAAATGTCATACGACAGACTTCAGCTTCTTGAAACCTCTGTAAGTAGTCGTTTAAGTTCATATTCGCTTCACAAAATGTCCAAAGAGAGGGGAAACATTCGAGGTATTTCCTGAGATAATTCAAGCTCCTTTTTTCGAAAGACAGATCTCGTTGACTTAACCCTAAAATTTGCGAAAGGAATAATTCTCTTTCAGATGAAGTATGTTTATACTTACACCATTTCAGTTGACTTGGTAGAAGAGAATAATATTTAAGAGTCCTAAAATTTAACCCATATCCCGGTGTATACATAATTACTGAACTGCAAAACACATAAATGCAGATACGAGTAAGCAGAAAGAAGGTACCATGTAGATTTTACTGTGTAGTTCATGATGTAAATAAACTCCAAAGAAACTAAACCTTAACTATCAACTAGGTAGGTAAAGCTGTAACAGGCAGTTGGCCAAGAGACAGCAACGAAAGGGAGGGCGAGGTAACCACCAGCACACCCCTTCGACATGTTGTAGGTACCCTACCCACACAGAGAACTCTACAACTTTCGTCTTCGAAACTATTCAACTTCGACACGACAAATGATATCACATAACTTCACAATAAACTCTTAACGCAGTAGATTCGTCAAGGTCTGCTCTGTTTTTAGGAAATACACCATACACGGCATAACGTTCGTTACAAAGTATCTTCAAATGGCATACTCATTTACAGCAAGCTCTAAATTGTGATAACTAACGTGTCAAAAGATTGTTAGAAAAGTCAACAAGCATTCGGGCCACTCCTGCACGTCTTCCAAGCGTACTGTAAACATTATCACAACTAAACATATTCATTCACTTTCTCAGTAAAAAGCTATCCACGAGTACATCCGTGACTAGGCAGAACAGTCGTAACTATTTTCATAAAAGCATTGGTTTCAGTATTCTTTGGTTCTAGTTAGGTTGCTTCGATTCAAACATTAATATAAACGTCTGAAAGTGCGGTGTATTTACATTTGCAGAGCATGGTTTCAATTACATTACCATTAATCGATATTTAAATTATTCTACAATGCAGAATCCCCAAAAAATGGCATTGCGCCCTCAAGCTGGGGGAGCCAAGATTCGAAGCACCCATCCTGCATTGCACGAAAGATCAACAGCATTCCTTCGTAAATGGGAGTGGCGGTTTCATTGTTAAGCCAATGAGTAGACACGAATATGTCGGTTATGTCACATGCGACATCACAGCCCTCTATTCAAAAAAGTGACGCAGTCCCATATAAATAAAGGTCTCTCTCCACCTCATTATATTACATTCGTCTCTCTCAAAACCTGTTTTCTAACCTTTGGTTTTCTCCGACAAACAACATAACCTAGCATTTGTTATACTAACGTTATACATTCTTTTAGGTATAACAGGTGTGACGTTACCATACATCTCGACAGTCATGTTAATATTCGGGTTAATACTATGAATAAAGTATGAAAGAGTAATAATAATAGTAATAATAATAGGCGACTATCTACAATTTCAACAAAGTTACTGGTTAACACGTTTCATTGAACTTTACTTACTTGCGCTGCTGATTACTCGCTCGGTAGATGGTAGTCCTCCATCTTACGTATTAGTCCTCACACAACATCTTCCAAAATCACTAACTCCTTCATCGATTTTTAAGACATGTAGTTAAACGTACCGAATTAGACGACACTATGAGAGGCCCAAACCAGAACCGAACAACGGAGGCACACACTACACAGTCAATAGTACTCTTGAACTACTACAGCACATCATGAACATAACACACAAGGTATCACACACTGCACAGTAAACAGACTTCTGAATTCCTACAGCACATCACGAACATCACACGCAAGATATCACACACTGCACAGTAAACAGTACTACTAAACTACCACAGCACATCTTAAACATCACACACAAGTTATTATTTTACGCTGCAAGCCTACATCACGCACACTGCCCATACAAGACTACAGACCTAACCACTAGAAACTTCCACAAGGCGTTCTCCACTGAACTCACTAAAATACCTTCGGAGCAAATCCACGCAGAATACATAAAAAATGGTTGCTTGTAGACTTGGGTGGTTAATGTTCTATTTGTCGCTTTCATACTTTGATACTCTTCTCTATATTCACCCTGCAAATGATCACTGACAACATTCGTCCTCCCGTGCGGGAAGGTGAATGCCTGCGAACATTTGAACGTACCCTCAACCGCAGTGACAAATAAGCTTCTGCGTTACATTTAGCGGAAAAACAAAAGACGCATAAGCTAATTAGATTCATGAAAATCGCACAAATAACTGTAACCTTGATAACCTAGAAAGCTTATCACGTGACTGCACATGATAAGAGAGATGTATGTGGGCAAAGAACAGGATGTCAAGAAATAAAGATGCTGAATCAAACTGCATAATGAGGGGCTCATGGTTTGCCCTTTAGCCAAATATTAGAATAATGACTTCAAGAAGAACAAGAAATTTGAAACCGGAAAATTTAAAAGACGAAATTACCTACGTAGGTAGGGTATAGATACGAGGATAATACGAAAGCAGACCCATAAGCGTAACTTGGCCAATAACAATGGGGGGGGGGGAGTGGGCAAAGTCAACAATGTGTATTAGGAACTTTAATTTACGAAGCAGTCAAGTTAGAGCGAGAGGGAAGATTGGTTTGAACGAGTCCTTATACATACACCCCTTAACCCCTTGCCCAATTTTTTATTTGCCCCTGTTTACCCTAGTAGCCAAAAATACCTATTCTTAGGTAGAAAATATTGGAGGGGCGTTTGACCCTCCTTTCCCTCCCCGCCCCCAGTTTACGCCTATGAGCAGACCATAATAAATAGTGCACGATGTGCACGGAATAGATTCAGGACCCACCCCAAGCATTTGTGAACACAATACCGAATTTTTTGTTCCATAAAATGCAGCAACTGTCTTGGCCAGCAGAGCTATTAGCTTCTTGCTGCATGCAGTTCATCTTTTCCATAATGATTTTCCTCTGCTTATGCATCACACCATGAACATTACAGAAGCACATGTAAAGCTGTGTGTATTCCTAACCACAGCTCTAGGTGAAAGTGAGTCTGTAACATTGCAAAATACCCATTCACACAACATACAGGTGTAGCAGAGCAATATTACCATTTCATCACACCTCTTAGAATGCACATGTGCGAGAGGTTACATTCACATTGTTTTAGGTGACTGTATCAGTATTTCCATTTGCTGTGTTCATGACCTTCATTCATAGGAGTACTTGTGTGACCAACATACTTAGTCTTGTTAGGACCATAAGGACTTCTGCCAGTTCTATGAAACCTACACAAAATGTCAGTGGTGTGGCTGGTTGTACAATTCTGTGTACCATGAAAACAGACTGCTTACATGGTTGAAAAATATGGTTGAGGGGGCACAATAAGAAACCATGCTCAATACAGACACTTTAATGACAAATTATGAATGAACACAGGAATCAGAATTTAGCATGTGCTTCTTCTCTCTGCATGACTGTCTGTAAGAATGGCATAAAGACAGACACAATCGTCACCAAAATCACTGTCTAATGAAAGCAGGTCTGTTCCTTATTCAAACCATTCACAATGCCTGTTCTGAGTAATCTGCACAATCATCAAGTCACTGACACTAACAAAAAAACAAAACTAGGGCACATGGCCATCGTAATTTTAAAAAATCATGTACTCTGAAACAACATGAAACAGCTGAATTCAAATCATTCTTACAGCTCGTACTCTCATAACCAAATACTGGAGCACCCAAATCTAGTAAAGTGGATGGGGAAGGCATTTGGCAAGCGAATGACAAATTCATACAAAATTATAGTCACATAACATAAGGGAAAAGACCATGTGTGAGACCTAGGAGTAGATCGGTGGATAATATTAAAACAGACTTTAATGAAACATGTGGGTGTCCATTTGATTCATGTGGCTCAGTGGTGGCCTTTTGTGAACATCGTACTGAATCTTCAGGTCCCATAAAATGAGGGGAATTTATCAGCTAAGCAAATGCCTTCTCAAGGGTTCTTCCATCAAGTTAGATACTTAGTTGCTTACCCAGTTATATGCAGCACATGCATACTTTTAAGCAAAGTGGGAAAAAAAAGAATAATGGTACACATTATTACAAAAATTGCCCAGCATAATGGCTACGTATACCACTTTGTATCTAATTCCATGGAACAGTCCTTTTTGAGACTCCAATAATTCCTCAGCTAGTCGTAATATTCCACACATTTTAAGTAATCCGAAGGTCCATTACCATTACCATGCTCAGAAGAGCCTGAAAGTGAATTGTATCCTCAGCCAGATGAATTTGGTCCACCCTCACATTTCCTATTTCTTTAAAGATCCATTTTAATATCATCCTCCAATCTACATCTAGATGTTCACAGTGTTCTCTGTTTTCAGCATTCCTTCAACTTCAATCAGTAAATAAAATTTTGATTCTTTTAGTGGTTATCCAAAACACCTGACTTTTACATACTGATTAAGACTTATTTGCTGAGGTTTATCCTACAAACTGCATTTCATAGACAGTAATTTCATTAACATTAAATGAAATACAACGGAGCACAAACCAATGTAAAGTAACGCAATAGACTTTGCTTTCTAATTTCTATACCTTCACACAGTGTGTAATCTTACTGACCCTTGAACTGATGTGCCTTGCTGCTCTCATCTTGATATTTATGATAGCCAATAAAATCAAAAACAAGTTTTCATAATCACATATGAAGAAAATAATATAAAACAAGGTGTGCTCTATGTCACAAAAAGCCACAAATATGTTTCTGCGCCAAACTGTATTTCACTTGACCAATGGCATGACTACAGTCAATTTTTCTTGTAACAAACACATTGAACGAAGTAGACTAGTTCTCTGTTTTTCAGAGCATCACATGTTAGAGAACAACTTAAGTCTTGTAAATATTGAAAATTACTCACTAGGGTCTAATTTTTCTAGATGTAGGTATCAAAAGGGTGGTGTTTTTATATTTATTCGTAATGATGTATGTTTCAGTCACGTTGATTTGTTTAATTATTGTGTGGAGAAAATCTTAGAAATACGTGCCGTTAAACTTGAATTCAATGGTAGGGGGTTAATTATAGTATGTTTATACAGATCTCCTGCAGGAGATTTTTATCAATTCCTGCATTTGTTGGAACAAGCTTTATTATTTTTGTACAGACCATCTACAGAGTTTCTGGTGTGTGGAGATTTTAATGTTGACTCTTTACTGAAGAGTAACCAAAACAGCGGCTATCGGTTTTATTACGCACATTTAATATGATACATACTGTTAATTTTCCCACTAGATTGCAAAATAACCATGCCTCAGCTATTGACAATGTTTTTGTTGATGAAACAAGACTGTATTCTAGCATAATATTTCCTTTATCTAACGCATTGTCTGATCATGACGCGCAGTGTCTAATATTTGACAAATTTTTTGTTACTAACAAAAACAATAATAAATTAAGAAATAAATTTAAATCCAGATTAATTACTTGTGAACCTATTAATTACTTTTCTGAACAACTATCAAATGAAACATGGGAAGAAGTTTATCATAATACTTATGTTAACAGTGCTTTTAACTATTTTTTATCAACATTTTTAAATATCTATGAAGCAAGTTTTCCCATCATTTACTTAAGTAATAGCAATGACAAAAGTTGGATTACTACAACCATTAAAATAGCTTGTCAACACAAAAGAATTTTATATAATATCAGTAAGACTAGTAGTGACCTAAAAATAAAACTATTATTATTTTAAGAAAAGTATTATTATTATTATTATTATTATTATTTTAAGAAAAGTAGTTTGTGAAGCAAAAAAACTACATTACAAACAGTTAATTGCAACTTCTAAAAATAGAATAAAAACATCTTGGAATATCATAAGAAATGTAACTCATAAATCTAGTAAGTCCAATTACATGCCTTCCTCGTTTAAAATGGATAATACAGATATTCAATCTGAAGATGCAGCAGATGTTTTTAATGACTACTTTTTGAATATAGCAGACAATTTGCAACCACATATAGACAACATAATTTCACCCCTTAGGTTATTAAAGAATGCCTATCAGATTGTTTTTCCAAGTATGGAACAATCCTTGTGACTAAAGGAGAAATTATTAGTATATTCGTTCTTTAAAATCAAAGAATTCTTCTGGCTATGATGGTATCTCATCTAACATGTTAAAATTGTGTAGCAGGGCTATTAGTCAGCCTTTTTCTTATATTTGCACCTATTATGACTGGTGCACTCCCTGATCGTCTGAAGTATGCAGTCATAAAACCTTTGCATAAAAAAGGTGATAAAATTGATATAATAAACTACACACCTATTTCTATGTTGACTGCATTTAGTAAAGTATTAGAAAAAACCATGTACCATAGACTAAACCAGCATCTACAAGTGAATATTTTGGTTCAGGAACAATTGGGTTTTCGGAAAGATCTGTCAACAGATCATGCTGCCTTCTCACTTACCAATGACATACTTCAAGCCTGGAATGATAAACTTCATACTGCCGGGATTTTCTCTGACCTTGCTAAAGCATTCGATTGCGTTAATCGCGAGATATTGATATCAAAATTAGAGTATTATGGTGTTCATGATTGTAATCTAAATTGGTTTAAATCCTATGTATCAGATAGAAAACAGAGAGTGCACCTCAAAACTAATAATGATGAAGATTATTTTTCTAAATGGGAAAGAGTAAAGCAGGGAGTTCCTCAGGGATCTGTTTTGGGACCACTCCTTTTTATTATTTCTATTAATGACTTGCCATTAAGTATTAACAAATTTGCCAGTGTTTTTCTTTTTGCTGATGACACCAGTATTTTGGTCACGAATAAAAATCACTGTGCCCTCAAGCACAAAGAAACAGGTACCTTGTCCCACATTACAAATTGGCTTGCAGCTAATAAGTTGGTTTTCAACAAAACAAATATTATTAATTTTGCCCCTAAACAGTCTGCTAACTCATTGTTGGAAGTATCTTTTGATAATATAGTCACGAATGAAGTCCCTGAAATAAAATTTTTGGGTATACAAATAGATAACAAATTGAATTGGAAGAGTCACGTGGAATACATCCTCCCTAAACTTAGTTCTGCCATTTTTGTAATCAGGAGTTTATCTTACTTTGTGAGTTCAGAAACACTGCGAATGGTGTATTTCTGTTACTTTCATTCTATCATCAAGTATGGAATTATCTTTTGGGGCAATTTGACTAATATTTCCAGAGTTTTTAAATTACAAAAGAAAGTAATAAGGATTATATCTGGAGTGGGACCTAGAGACTCATGGAGAGGTCTTTTTAGGAAACTGGATATTTTACCATTGTCATGTGTATATACTCTCTCTTTGATGTTGTTTGTGATAGATGATCAAAATAACTTTCGTTCAGGTTTAGAAGTTCATGGCCTGAATACTAGAAGCAAAACCCAACCTACTTAGCAACATCAAATCTTTCTGTTTTCCAGAAGGGCACCACTTTTGCTGGTATTAGGTTATTTAATAGCTTGCCTGGTTCCATTCAAAGTCTTAGAAATGATAGAGTTCATTTTAAAAATAACTTGCTTTCATATCTCATGACTAATTCATTTTATACTGTTGCTGAATTCTTGGAACATGCAGTAAACAACTAATTTACAAGGTTGCTTTATGGAGCATTTCTGTTGTATTGTTGTATTGTCTTGTTATAGTTTGTATGTTGTGTTGTCTGTGCCTTGTTACGACCAGTCTCATGTCCATTGTACAAATCTTGGACTTACGAAATGTGTGTGTGTGCATGCGCACGCCCGCGCGCGTGTGTATATGTGTGTGTGTGTGTGTGTGTGTGTGTGTGTGTGTGTGTGTGTGTGTGTATGTGTGTATGTATGTATGTATGTATGTATGTATGTATGTATGTATGTATGTATGTATTGGCACAACCCTCACACAAGGACATACTACACTTTACCTGAATACAAAACTAGGTTCTTGCGATACTTGTGTACTTTGAACATACCATACTGGCATCAATGTGTCTATATCATCACAATACTCTGAAGGTAAAGTTTTCAGGGCAAGTAAAGTGGTTGTTTCACAGCAAACTGTTTCACTTCTATGTCAGGTTCCAACTAGCACTAATCCACAAAACCAGTACAGCAGTGTTCCATGCTGGCAGCAGACATGAGAGATGTTCTATGGTTGAACCTAATGTTGCGACTTCAATGCATGTGCATATTTCATCTGCGTGTATATGTGCAAGAGCAAAAGAGTCAAATATCATGACATAAATCATGGGTGACCATGTTGAAATGACAGGTTCTACAGTGCTGGGGATAATGAAATGGGGAAACGTGTTGCAGCACACAGAGTTGGCCATTTCCAAGTAAGTGTTAGATACTGGAGAAAATTTAGGAAACAATTCAGGTGACTGAAATCCACATTGAACCCAACCTGAGTGCCAGAGCAGGAATGATAAAAAGGCATAGAACAAGTGTTCGAGTTTGTGCTTGAAGGATGGACTCAGTTTCATAAGACCATACACATGACAGCCTTGGTAGTGGTATCATCATACGACATAACACAATAGGTCTTAATGGCAAGTGTTATATGGACCATCACATTTATGTGGTAAAATGACCCATCTTTTCATAGAACATCATCATCAATTCAGAATCTTCTCATGGCTTATGTTGAGTAGTTAGATGCCTACCACATGAATTTGATTAGCCTGTGCTGGCAATGTCAAATGGGGAATTCAGATCACATCCCTGTATTCTTTTATATGCCTAAGAATTCCACAGTTGAAGTGCAGGTTCAAAATCCATGGTTGTAAACACGTGAGGCTATCATAAACTCAGAATAGCAGCATGCTCTCCACATTTATTGCCAGAAGCGACTGCTAAACAGTCATCAGCATTTCCAAGATGCTACAAGTCTTCAAAACTTCACTAATTGTTTAACCCGTCAACATGGCTGATCAACCCACAGGACTTCAATCTTCAGCAACGCTCCTATGAGAATCTCGAATCTGGCAATGAGTCTCTTCCTGAAAATTTCAAGTGGGAGGTCCCCTTATATTCAGGTAAATATTGAAGCCGTTATGCTGAGAAAGTAATTGCCACATCATGTTAACACAAAAAAACCAATGGTTTCAATTTATTACTATCTTTCAGTCACACACAATAATTACTGTACAAATTCTTTCCATTATTCATACAATAATCACCGTATGTAACTGACACATACAGTAATACATTTAGACAAAACAACCACATACTAAAATATACTACACAATTTCTATGTCCATGTGGCTACGCGCTTGTGACAGCATGCACCATTTTTCAACTACCAGTTTCACAATTACAATGTTTAACTAGTTTTTAAAAATATGTGTTAAAATACAGCTATATTAAATATGTCATCCAAAGAGTCAACTTCATCAATAAGAATGAAAGCTGAAATTCTGAAATGTATAAATATTTGTAAAAACTTCTGAAGATAAAATTTATGCTTCTACATGCTTTAAGTCTTCGTTTACAAGTGCTTTCTGCTTCAGCAATACACTTTATGTGCTTCTGTCCTCCTGACAGACCACTTCTACATTTCATGCTTGTCCTTCCTACCTGTCCCACCACATCATACAATCACAGAAAAAGCCCTTTGTTCTAGCAACATACCCATAAATGTGCGTAGGGTTGAGCTAATCAAAAGTGAGCAAAGTGGGTTAAAAATCAAAATATGATCATGTTAAAATATATTGCTATCTCAAACTTGGAGTTTCTCATAAAGTAAGAGTCCAGATTTTCTAATATGGACAAAAATTAAACTTGCCAGTCTGCTGTGATGAAGACCAGTTATCTATGTCATAGCAATCCACATACAGGACTTTACACTGCAAATACATGTCTTAACAGGCCAACTACACACATTTGTGTCTTCAGTTCAAAGCCTGACCAGACAATCCTAACATTCAGTAATTTATGCAACTCCTGTTAGCTAACTGGTATATGATGCTATTATACTGTAGTTGTAACAAATTCCTGTGGCATGTACTGCCATTCCCCACTGGTGCATCAGATACACATTTGGCAGAATGAATGAATTAATTAATTAATTAATTAATTAATTAATTAATGGAATGAATGGATGAATGAATGAACAAACGAATGAACGAATGAATGAATGAATGAATGAATGAATGAATGTGGCTTCAAGCAGAAATGAAAGAGGGAGAACATAATCTACTGAGCCCCTCAGAAACACCCAGTCTCCATCACTGGACACCACACTATGACTAGACAGAGCGTATACACTCATAAAACTAGAAGTCATCTGTGAGAGAGAACTCAAGAATGTGACATAGTAGTAAAACTTTAAATCTCCAAAATCTCAGAATCATAAAACATGGATCACCTTACAAATGTCAACAGAATCCATCATGCAGAATCATAAAAGAGAACCCACAAACAATAAGACCAGTTGTTAAAGATTAAAATATCACTACTGACAGGTGAACGACTCATATGTCTGATAAAATGATATCAAATATGTAAGAAATTAGGAAGAACCTAACATTCAGGCCAAATAGTAAGGTCATAAGACTTACAAAGACACAAATATAATGAAAAAACTTGGAAACCAAATACCCTGAGCCCACTACCATTACAACAATGACACTGCTCAGAAACCTATAAAAAATTCAAGAACGTATAACCAACAAAGAATAAAATCCCTAAGAAAGCTGCATCCTGAAAAGCAGAAAACTGTAAACATGGCCACAGCATGACCATCCCAAAATGAAGTAAAACTGGAAAACCTAATTATGTCACAATATGCTTGATGACCTCTTGCCTAATGGGGAGCCCACAAACAAAAAATTCCCAGGCTTCACTGCCTTATCAGCTTGGTCCCATACAACATATGGACCCAATTCAGTATCCTTCACATACCACTGGATTCAATACATATGATCTTGGCTAGTACAGGCATGCCAAGAAAACCGTGATTTCTTCATTTTTACTTTGACAACAAAAGTGGATGGTGGTCTAACAGTTACAAGGGTTATACTGGACCTGTTTGGTATTACGCCATAATAACCATTTACTACCGATAGACAAAACTAATAAGGAATACGTAATTACACACTGAAATTAAACTTGCGCAACTTGACCTCTACTTCAGTATTTGCATAACTGTCCCCCTCGAGGTCCAATTAGCACAGATGATCCTACTCTTTCACATTTGAAGTATGGGACTATGGTCTTAAACTATTTTAATATATTTTATCTCCTGTTTGTATTTATATTTGGCCCCCAAAATACTTATACAATTGTAAGAGTTGAGATCTCAACTGCACAAAAAAGAAACATTTTAATATTGTGTATGCGACAATCGTACTTGAGTATTTTACATTGCCTGATGATGGCTTTTCAAGAAGTCCAAACATGCTGCAATAAACCATACAGCAAGATACCATCAAACATTGCTGTGATTGACTGTCCTTACTTCTCAGTTTAGTTGCATTTTCCTGTTAGCCCTTGTATCTGGTTTGGTACATATGCATAACATGCACTCCCACTGGCCTGCCTGTTTCTTCTACACAGTCCCTCCTATATTCACAAGGGTAAATACTATAAACACAACGTCCAGTGCCCATAAGACCCCTATCTGGCCTGGTTCTTATGGGTGAATGCCGCAGAGTAAAATCCATTTTGGAAGTTATCCTGATATTGTAATGGTTTCTAATACATCTAATATTTTCAAAGACCCCTTTGGCATAAGGGATGACCACTCTACCAAGAGGTATTTTATCTGTATGAGCTAGGATTTTTTTTTTGAATTGTTGATAACTGAATAAATAAAATGTGGAGGTTATTCTCTGAGGGGCAATCCATGTTTAAGATGCATAATTTCACAATTTCTGTAGTAAATCATTATTTATACACCATGTACACAACATCTGAACCAAAATAAGTTTCAGGAGGGAAAGGATGACATCAGCTGCTATAATTTCACATCTGCAACCACTGCTGCTGAGGGGACACACATTATGCATGGACAACTTCTACAGTCTTGCAACAATGACCCAAAAATTAAGTCAGTGCAAATTGATTGTGAGGGAACTGTCCAGCTAAACAGCAAAAAGTTCTGAAAACTGCAATACAAAAAAACTGAAAAAAAAAAGAGCGCTCACAGTCCAACATTATGATGCAGTATCCATCATCAAATGGAAGGACAAAAAAAATGACACCATGAGTGCAATAATCATCGTGAATAAACATGAAGATCAAAACAAAACTGGGACGGGAAATTTGAAATCCTGTATCAGTCCTGAAATATAATCAACATACAATCTGAGTTGACATGAAGGACAAGGTTCTTCACCCTCACCTCCCATAAATGAAAAAAATCAGCACATGTTGCATAAGAATATCCAGAACACTGAGAAATGCCACAATCATCTGCACAGCAAATTCACTGGAAATGGTAACTGACCTCCCATGTTCAGGACAGATCTGATACAGGTGACCCTTGTTCATCATGAAAGTGGGATGGAGAGAAAACTGCTAGAAACACACTATGAACAACACTGTATTCCATGTGCTTCAAGAAATGTCATATACTAAGGTTAACACCCTTACATCTCTAAAACAGAGAGTGTAGTCAATAGTGTGTCAAAATTCTATTTAAATCCACAAGTTATTGAAGATATTATGTAGTTATGAAATTTAATTGCCCAGACAGAGAACCCTCCCACAGCACAGTTCTGATTGGGTAATTATATGCCTCCACTCTGAAAGGTTAATTAAAAATCAAAGTTTACCACTGCATAATATTCAAGCAATAACAAGGTATGATTCTGAGACAGGCCACCACTGAGAAGAGCACTTGAGGTACGATTAGAAAAGTTGTTCAGCATATGAAAGACTCAACAGCATCCATACATATTAGGCTAAGATGGAAGAAATGGCTGGAAAATTGATTAACAAGCCTCTACACTCAAATACTGGACAACTTCAGTATCACAGCAAAAGCTTTCACTGATCACTGGCCCACAATAAAGCTATTACTTTACCCAGAACTTTATCTTTGCCCTGTGGTTGCTTGCATAACTTGACTCTTGGTGACTTGATGCTACAAGCAGCACTATAGTCTGACATCAGTCATAAAAAGTACTTCTAATGTTCCACCCATGACATCTATTGCCAAACTCATCAAAATATTTCTTCTTCATACTAACCTACACTAACCACACCTGTTTCCAAATTTATATTCTTACAAAAATATAAAAATATATTTAAATACAAAAAGAAACTGTTCTGACTTCATTACACAAACTGACATACCTACACTGAAAAAATGTGGCAGCTTCAGAGAATGTAGGTAGGTCAAAATATTACAAAGTTATTCCTGGGCCAAAATAAGACTATATATAATTGTATGAAAATTCATTCATAGAGACTGGAAAATTTTCAGGAGCACAAATAGAGAATGCCACGCCACTCAATGGAACCAAGAGCATACAATAACTGACAGAGGCATACAGAGACATGACCCTGTAAGATGACTGCTTCACATTACCCAGTACATAAAAACCAGAACACAATTTAACCTGGTCCCGGTATTACACAAAACGCTCAAACATAAAACACAGGTATTTGAGAGAAAGAACTCTCAAACCGCTGACATCTCTCAGTCCTTTCCTACATAGCTCCCATTTTAACTACAATACCAAAAACATTTGTACTGGCCCCAGTTAACAGTTCTCTCATATGACAGACCTGTTTTGAGCAGCTGCATATTCTAGAAATTCCAGTGATATGCTCTCTCGAATATCTGTGTCTGAATCACCTATTTTAGGTTTAAAGTCTTCAGCAATTAATCTATAAATCTCCGGATCAACATGATGCCCCTCATTCTGTACATTCCACCCACATGCCTTGTTTACATTTTTCTCGTTGTCACATGCACTTATATTTTGCTCTTCTGCAAGCCTTTTGCTACATACTGATGTCATTTCTGTCAACATCCCATTTTCAGTGCCTTTACTGCTCGACACTGTCAGCACTGGTGCTTCTGCAAGGCTATCTCCCCACCTGCTGACCCCTTTCAACAACTGTAATATATCTGCTTCTTTCATATTTCGTGGAACAACACAGGCTTCTATTTGTCTAGGCTTAAGATACCTAATGAAATGTTCCAGCTCGCTATATGAACAGTGGCAGGAGTAACAGATTTTAAATAGCTCCTGATCATTGCACTTCAATACTGCAGACCCCTGCAAGCAAGCAACAAACACAAAACATGAACAGATTTTGAATGTCACAATTCATGAACTGATTATATGGCCCTTTCCATTAATGGTTCTGTCATACAAATATTGACACATTTTGCAGCAATACTCCCTGCAATTTGTAGTCCTCACAGCAACACAACACATGCTTAGGTGATCAGGTGTCAAAGTTACATTAAAATGAATATTTCAGAGACATGTTCTGCACCTATCATCAGGATCAATGTGTGGAATAGCCACTGACCATGTATATATAATATCAGTACCTCAACAGAATACCTTTCCTAAGTGGGGCACTGAACAACAGGAGGGCAGAGCAGTCAAAACTGAATGGTCATGACTCCCACTTTACATCAGCCACCTTCTTGCTTAACATGCAGAATCATTCCATATCTAATGATTAATGTCTGTGGCAATGGTAGGGCACAGTAGCTGAACTGGATGGATATCACTCCCACTTTAGATATGATACCTTGCTGCTTAAGGTGGAGAATGACCCAATATCTATCAATTAATATTTATATGAAAAGGAAGGCAGAGTAGTCACACCAGGTGCTCTTCATTCCCACTTTTAAGTCTGATACCTTGTTGCTTAACATGGAGAATGAATCCACATCTGTCACCTAATACAGCATTCGTGGCCGCTGTTCAACCTGACCATCCCAAATTTATCCCTCTCTGTGTTCAACAGCTGTAAATACTTGATGGTAATTGGCTAAATCTGAAACCTTTTTGCCTATCGAAGTTATTTGGATGGAGCCATATTTCTGTCAACTCTTTCACATGTTGGTCCACGTAACCCAGTGTTTGGGCTAGTATCTCAGTATCCTGCAACTCCTCCCCTCCCAGAACAAGTATGACAAGACACTGTATAGAAGCAAACTCATCAATGCTGCTTAGAACTGTCACATCTTTGCAGGCAGAAAATATTTTTTGCCCACTTTCATGTATGGGATCATATCAAACCATCTTCTCCCCTCTGTCCATATACCCCATACATTTGTTATAGTCCTATATGATTGTTGGCTTTATGGCATTTCCATGTTCATAACAGAAGTTACCATTTGCTGGTAGATTGTGCAGATCTGTTAGTATTTATACACCTGATTTCTGTCTCAAGACCACCGCTGTCAATTCATCTCCAGCCCTACACATAGTATCACTTCATTTCAGTTTATTATCCCCTGACAGTAAGTGCTGCAGCACTATCCAATTATTTTCCTTTTTTTCAGATTTTCAAAAAAGTCAGACAATTAAAAAAAATCCATATGTAGTTTATGTCCATGTCCCATCAACTTTCTTGTCAAGTATCTGACAGTCACATGAGTTGTCACATCCACAGTCGGATAAGCCCTGTCCTTCCCTAAGGAGATGTTCATATCAAATGTATCTACTCATGTCACATAATTTAACTTTTATTCCACAACAGTGGTGCTTCTTGGGTACACACTGCTGCACTTATCCTTCCTTATCCACAGCCAAATATTACTCAGTGATGTCAGGTAGTGGAGATCTAATGTGTCCAAGCAATGTTGACAGTATTGATTGGACTCCATAAACCAGAGTAATAACAACTGCAAAATACAATGACACTATGCAAAGTGAAGTCTTTATTTATATGAGATGTCATGTTTTTGTCTTTTGCGAGCAGTCTCACCAGTCAGCTGTGAATCCTGGCATTTGCATACATTCACCTGCTCAACCACTATCAAACAGATAAAGGATACCCTGACTAGCTCTGAAGGAGATGTGAAGAAGTGTAAAATGACCTATTCACACATGCACAATATCACAAGAAGGTCATAAAACATAGGCTCACAAGCTTTCGGAACAGTACGCACAGATGTAAAAATTCTCTTGCACATTTCAGACCAGGATAAAATAATTTCCTTATAGAATACCACGACAAAAAACATATAAACAAACAAACAAATAAATAAATAAATATGAAAAACAGACACAAATGTAAAAAGATGCAACTGAATGAGGACTGATACAAATGGAATAATCACACCTTGTCTAGACATAAAGACTTTCATTCTTAAGAATTCACTTTTTATTTGGACATTGTAAGTTCAAAACTAGAACTTATACAATGTGTTCCCCGACTTGGTGCACTTCAGAAGTTTATGTCCATGTTAAGCAAGAAAATCTCTGGCCATGTCAGCGTACTCTTAACATTTACACTTGGCAGCTATATGTTGAGTCATTGACATACCTGCTTTGTTTGCATACGTTATGCCTAACATGTATGCTACATACAAAGCCATCAACTACACAGACCTATCAAGAAATAAATTAACCTCAAGCTGTCAATTCTGACACAGAGCAAGAAGAAAAGTTTCCTGGTTTATTGTCTACTGCAGAAGCTGCAGCAGCAGAAAACTGTCTACCAGCCATGAATGTGACAAGTTACACACAACTTAGTTACTGATTCAAGAATAAAACTTGTAGGCCTGTCAACTTCAGGAAATGGGCTCCAGTCCTGCAGTGAATACATGCCAGGAGAAAAACTCAAACACCAAGAAAACCAGACTCTAAGACATGGCTTACCATGGATCCATCATAAACTTTAGATGTAAACGACATAGCACAGGGCTTTATAATTCGTAACTTGGACAGTTTACCATGGCAAGGTAAGATGGTAGTCTCATCATGACATCGCCAATTCTAGAAGAAAAAGCAAAAGGAATTAGAAAAACTGAGAAGTCAATTTGTGAAACAGTCACAGAACACAAGTGTTATCCTGAAATTAATAAAATGATGATACGCACATATGCCTGACAAGCATGGATCCTCGTGCAGCGTGGATCATCTGTCACAGCCTCTTGGATCTCTGCTACATTCTTATATATGTTATAAGCATTACTGCGTACATGGACCTTCATCCCAAGACGCTTGGCCACTGCTGTAAACACAGCTTCTGACCCATAATTTGCTGGAACAGTAAAGTGTCCCTTGCACCATCAGAAAGGAAAAATATGCAAGTTCATTGTCTGTTAGATATCATGTGCTGCTTGTTAAAACATGGATATCATTGCTACAGTTCATTTCCATGCACGCACGCACACACACATGTACACACGCGCGCGCGCGCACACACACACACACACAAAAACTATGTTACTTGTTTGATCTGCCTTTACAGACAAAATTTACATATGAGACATTAATTTACAACATTTGTTCATCAACTGTCCAGCAACAAAGGAGGGTTAAACCACAAAGAATATGTCTCTTGAGATGTAATATCAGACTTCATTACCAGGCATCTGAATATAGATGTCATTATCCGATCCTTCCTGAAGCCACGAAGTGATCAGGTTGCAGATAATGGATATGCTGGACAACCTTGAAGGGAACTGCATATACTGACGGCTAAGGAACGTCGTGTCCACGCACAACTTGTCTATCACCTTCACTGACCCATCTAAATGGTGCAACTGACGAAAGCGGGATACATCTCCTTCACAAAGACGGAAATCCCCAGTGTAGAGGATCGTCCCCATCCCTCCTTCAAACAAAAACCTATCCAACAGAATAAAATATTCCCAGAGCCTGCAACTTGCCAGCAGCAACACACAACTTCACACTACTGCCATTACCGTAATTTAAACAATGTGCCTATACAAAATTAATCATGGCTAGATAAACGTTACATACATAACTGCACCAGGGCAGTGTCCAGTTGGTATTACAGACACAGTCACATCTTCTGCTGAGCCATCAGGATCTAGTATCTTTACAATTGTTGAAACACCAAACGGCAGCACCTTTATCTTATGCACAAGTGCAGCAAACGTAGTTGTTACTGCCAAAATGTGGGCTGTAATCTCACTACAGTAGAGATATATGTGTGCTTCACTTCTAAGGCGGTTCAGGAAGATATGAGATCTGAGGCCTCTCATGTGATCTGCAAAATTAAATACTACTTTCTAGATCCAGGCTGTTCAGTATCAGGAAAAAATTTTACAACTTGTTGCATATGCATGGCTGCCACTGAATTTGGGTTTTATTTACACCAAAAATAATTATTCTGACTTATTTAATCCTATAACTGGTCTGTAAATGGCAGCCAATGCAGAGAGATGCAACCTGCTGAGTTTCCTAACTTCCTTTTGTTTTCTTTTTCAGTTACTTCCACAGTCAAAAGCTGTTCCAACTGTCAGATGTGTAGCAACAGATTCCCTGTAGCTAATGACAGAAAAAATACACACTATGTGTCTGAAAACACCTTTAACAATCAGCACCTCTTAAGACAATAGACCCAGCACCAGGTGATCATCTCTACCAGGTATACTACACAACTTTGCACCAATAGTGATGTAACTTGTGACCACCTATACTGACATGAACTACAGGGTACGGGATACACCTTTTTAGAATGAGTAAATAATGGGAGATTTGTTTTTTTACATGGGGGTAGAGATGACAATTGTGACAAAACAGCAAACAGTTTCAGCTCCTTTTTTCACCTTAACACTGCACTTTCACTTTACGGCCCCTGCCACCATTATTGTCAATAAACGATAGATGATAACAGTGTTGGCAACCAGAAAAAAAGCTGAACAACTCATTTATCATATGTTAGCTGCTAAGGCCTGTTTTTCATGAACACATGGTTAGGCAGCGAAGTTGAGTAATCAGCTGTTACTGACATGCTGTGGTAACTACTTTTATCTCAGCATGAATTATTGAATTAAAATGCTACCATTATTAAAATGAACATATTACAATATGCTAAGAGAAACAGTCACCAATAGGAGCTTGACAAAACAGAACCAGGCAAATGGAAAAAAAACGAAAAAACAAAATAATTATCATTCGATCAGCACGTATATCCGTAACCAAGCATGACAACCGTGGTTCAGAGAAAAACATGCAAGATGTTTTTCTCCTGAAATATTCTTCCCAGTGGAAGTAAAGTGTCCACGAATATTAATGAAAATCAGAAAAGTTCCTGGGGTGATTCTAGGTCAATGAAGCACAAAGGGAAGCAACAGCCCACCAGTGTACCTATCAAGTGTTCCAAGTTTCGAAACTATATTTACTTTGGTAGGTATGCAATAATTTTTCACCTCATATTTCAAATAAATTTATGACATAACCTATACTACGTCATACACTAACGAAAATTTACTTCATGGCACTCAATCCAACCACAGCCCTTCCTGTAATAAAAAACTGTTTTTTTAAATGCAACAAATTCGTGTACTACATACCTGTGTGGCAGTGTGACAAGAAATAAGCTGTGGAGTACATATTACTATTTTCAAAACAATCTATTGAAACATTTTTTAGTTCTTGAACACGCCCCTCAAAACACGACATTGCGTACTACGTCGTTCCAAGCATAAATGTGGTACTTATCTATTTAACTAACGATTTATTCATTACGTAGTCTGTCTTGCGACAGCTCCGTAACCTCTTCCAATGTGAGTTCTACGCCCAGTACGAAATGGTGCTTCCTCTGTACCGTTCCAGTATCTTCACTTGTCATTAACGTCATCCAGAAGCTGCTTACGTCTTCTTCTCCGTCTTCCCGTTTCTTCTATCTTTTCTTCAATAACGTGTTTCAGCAGGCAGTTCCTAAGTAAGACGTGACCTATCACGTTAACCTTCCTTCCTAGTGTACGTACGGTTTTCTTTTCCCTCTTGACTTACGGGATACCAACATAAACTTTGCGGCAAAGCACATTTCACACAATTACACCAACTTAGGTTAGTTACTTCGACATCGAATATCAAGTTTAATTTACTCAAGCGTTGGGGGTAAGTAAAGGTAAATACCTGACATAGAGGAGATGTTCAATACATACATTATTATTAATGTCCCCCTGGTCATGAAGTACGGATATTCAGAAAATACAAAATAGTTTGAAAGGGGTCCCACTGTAGATTGACAAGTGGGAAAAGTAAAGGTGGTACCACTAACTAGTGAACATCTTGCTGTGACTTCATGAGAAGGTAATTATCCCTCACCTACATCTAGAAATTCCCCGAATTTATGAAATACGGTAGTTTATTCCCATGCGCTCAGAACAGCCTGCCACTGATCCGTATACTGAAACAGATAAAAGCAGTCCACATCCTACTACCCAATTTCTTCAAGATCTATTTAAATATTATCTTCCCATCTATGCCTGACTCTTCCGAGTTGTCTCACTCCTTCAAGTCTTCCATAATTCTCTAGGTCTAAGCATTTCTCTCCGCCCGCATGTGTGCCATGTGCCCCACCTCTTTATACTTCATTCAACCATCCTACTATTTTATGAAGAATGTATGTCATAAAGGTCCTCATTATGCAGTTTCCTCCAGCCTCCAGTTACTTCACTCCCCTTCAGTTCCTCATATTTTCCTCATCACCATCAGTCTGTTCTCTGTCAATGTGAAAGGACAATTTTCACACCCAAACAATATAACACAAAACTATAGTTTGGTATATTTGGATCTTTCTGTTTTTAGTTAGTGGCAAGAAAGACAAGAGATTCTGAACTGAACGCAGCACCAGATTTTGCTGTGTCGGCCACTATATGTTTGGGTCAGACCAACTATTTGTAATAAAATATACAAAACACTTTAGCAAATCATGAAACACAAAAATACTTTGAGATGTTCAAATGCACACAATCATACCAAATATTTGCTCTAATTTCTTAAAACATACTTAACATTCAACATCCTAATTAATTGGAGGGATGGATGCAGTGGAAGAATTCTGGACCTTCTCCCACTGAACCAGAAAAGGACCTGACATCTTTGTACTAGTATATTGCCACAAATACTTGCTTACCAAAGCTAATTTTAATGAGGAAAAACCAAACACAAATGGAAAAATAGTGCACTACACCTTATTCAGCACTTTCTCTAGATGACATAGTGTAGGAGGAAGAAACAAGAAAAAACAATTTTTGAAATTAGTGTATTCTATTTTATACTCATGCTTTATGATAAAACAAAAGAATATTCAGTGGACTATACTTAGCAAATATTGGAAATCATTCCAATATTTCACCAGCAGTTGCTTAAAAAACATTTTTCTGTTGGAATAAAAATATGTGGCATGTGCTATGCTCGTGGACAATCATAGAACAAGATAATATCCTGCTTTAAATTTCACATACAAAAGTTTGTAAGGCAAATCTTCAGTTAACTGTTCAGAGTAAGTGAAGAGAGAGAAAGAGAGAGAAGTGTTTTTACTTGGTGACAATGTCAATTGCCAAGATTATATATTGTGGAAATTAGGTGACTTTGCTGACATCTCCCTCAACAAGGTAGTGCACTTTGTTAAAAATGCAGGGCTGGTGAATGCTTAAGCACATGGTTGCACAAAAGATTGGAAATGGTTGAGGTGCAAGGCTCACTGCAGTTCCTGCCCTAATGCACTCTATTCTACTGTCTAAGATTATAAGTGTTCAGTGTAGATGCATAAAATATGAGTAAGGAGTACTGAAGTGTCGTGCTACAGAAGGATGTAGAAGATCTGTTGCACTGATTGCATAAGAAATGAAGAAGTGTTACAAAGAGTCAAAGAGGACTGGAATATCCTACATACAATAAAAAGAAGCAAGGCTAACTGGCTTGATGACATCTTGCATAGGAACTGCCTTCTAAAACACCTTATCAAAGGAAAGAAGGAAGGACAGAAGTGACAGGAAGATGAGGAAGAAGACGTAAGCAGTTACTGGATGATCTTAAGGAAACGACAGGATACTCAAAATTGAAGAGGAAGCACTAAACTTAACTTCAGGCTTCTGCCGCAACTTGATGAGATCTGCATTCTTGTGGGATACTATGCGGCATTGTGTGTGTGGTAATTACCACATGATGCCATGTGATATCCCAGAAGAGCGCAGATCTCAGAGGAAGCACTAGATTGCACTCTGTGGAGATCTCGCTTTGGAAGAAGCTATGGACCGCTTGCAAGACAGACTACAGAATGAAATGAAGGGTGGTGTAATACTGATGAGGGGAAGACCAAAGTACTTTGAGGAAAACCTGTTCCAGCAGCAATTTGAGCATTACAAATCCATGGGAATGTTGACTATCACAATGGAAATTTTCATAGGAATAATTCTATACAGTCACATTTTCTCAAAACATAATTATGTGAGCATTCAATTTTTTCACCCAAATCCCTCAACTGTGCCATACAGAATATTCACATCAACAGCCAGAAAGAACTAATTCATGAAGGTTGTCAAATATATAAACTTCTTCATCATCAGACAGCTTAAATAGATCAGAGGGAGTGTTCCAAATGCAAATTAAACAAAAAAAAATGTATTATGAAACACTGCATTCATGCAGCTGACTATTGAATACTAGTGGTATCATGAAACAAGTGGGTTACTTCCCACATTGTGTGTGAAGGACCATCGGTAATGCATATAACATCTACACAGCTGGTTTCTCAGTGGAAATGAAGAGATGAAATGGCTGTGGTTCAAAAACACATCCCTGAAATACTTAATTTTAATTTATGCAGCTTAAATACATCATTGGCATTGATAATAGTATGTGCTGAGGAATACAAAATGTTGAATTATACAAATTTATATACAAAATTACAAAACAGATCCAGCAAATGTACAGGTGTGGTCTAAACACAAACTCATCTTTACTGAAGCAACTGACACTAAGTACACAATCTTTTTATGTTAAATTACAGTGAAAATGCATCACACATGAAAATGATTTAGTCTCCACAGTATGACCTTAAGTGCACTTAAATCATCAACAATAGTGAATAGGGCACCTAGGAAGGCAATAAGCTGAAACACTTTTACAATTTTATCAATAAATTAAATGGGCTGAGTACCTGAGATAATGTTTTAAAATTCCATCTAATGACAGTGGCTTCTAAACACTTAACACAGTAGTTCATATGATCAGTCTGTGACATATGTTTCTTGGGTAGGTAATGCAAGTTTTTTAAACAAATTTGTTTAGTTCTGAAAGTTGGGAACACAAATCACAGATTCCTCAGTATTGGATTTACATGCAAGACTTAAGAAAAAACTGATACTGTGGCAGCGATGTTTCAGACAGTTAACAATTACATATAATGCAACTGCAGATTCTGAGCTACATCAAAATATTGGTCCTCTGTCTGTTCCAGCTACAGGTTCCATGGTTCATTAGTGCACCCAAATGTTGTAACACTGGTTTAGGCAGTTAAGAACAGGAAATGGGAGAACACAGGAGGCATTTGCCATGCATACACCACCCAGTGGGATTCCCTCGTTACCCCATTCCTCCTGCTACGCACAGAAAATTTAAAGATATTATCGATATTGTTATATATATATATGATTAAAAAACTGTACTTACAGAAAATTAGGGAGGAGGGTCGTAATTTGGGATTATCTGTTATATTCATAAATATCTCAACTGAAAACATAGATGCATGAAACATCAAACCACAATGCAGGAATTGTATCATTCGCAGTTTTCATGAGGACTGACAAAAGCACACACACATAATGTGTTTTTATCATTCATTTTTGTCAGAGAATTTCATACTTCTATTTCTTATCTACAGTTACCAAGGTGATTAAATAAGGGAGCTTGAAATATCTGAGACACTTAGAATGAAAGAATGTAGCAAGGCCTTACAAAATTTTGATTCAAAAACCTCATCAAAACAGCTGGGAGGAAAATATTAAAGTGGTTCGTAAAGGAAATAATTGGCTGGATGTAAAATGAAGAGAACTAGGTGAGCATAAGGCAGTATGGAGAATTCTTTGGGACAGATGGATATGTATGTTCCATTTAACAGAAAACTTCCTGAATTGTGAAACACACACTAACTGTTCAGCAATACCATTTGATGAGAACATAAAAATACCCTTTCAGAAGTATTCATACTGAGTTTGTGTTCAGATCAGTATCTACGTCTGGTATGACAATGTTAGGAGACAAAATTTCTGCATAAAAAGTCAAGATAATAGTCATCTTTAAAATGAATATGGCTACATTTTCTAAAAGAAGACTACAAGATGCATCAAAACTACACTAAGACACTTGACTAGAAGCAGTTCATTCACCCTCTCAAATTTGGAACTAATTTATGATATGTGTAAAAATATATATGCATCAGACATTAGAATCTTCACATTCACTTGAGATTTTGTTACTTGGAGAGAGGAAGGACAGAAACATTTGTGGCTTCACAGTCTGCAGCAACTGGAAAAATGTCATTCTTGGATTCCACAGAACTCAACTACAATTTTTGCAGTGCCACTCAATTAAGAGCCAGGATAGCTCAGTAGGTACAACACAGTGGTTCTCAACAATTGTGCCATGAGCTTTTGCCATGTGTGCAACAAGGCTTCGAACATCAGCATGATTATATACAACTAAATAATCGAATTAAAATATTGAAAATGACAAATTGATAAGGTGTTGTTATCCACATGCACAAAGTTAAGCAAGGTGGTTTGGGTTCAGCGAAGTCTTTGCTAAGCTGAAGAGGCACCACTGTATAACATCTGGAAAAACTGCTTTATTATACTTTTTAAATTGCCATTTGTAGTGAAAATTTGTCTGTCTGATTTATAATAATTTTATGTTTTCATACAAGAAATCACATTTAAAAATAACAGTACTCTTATTAAAAATTTTAGTTCTCTATTCTAATTGTAGTTTGCCTCAAGATACAGAAGGTTCAGAACCACTGGTACAGACATTAGGATACAAACAGGACAACCAAGAAAACAGGGTTGGATTCCCAGTAAAGGCAGAAAAGCTGATCTTCTTGAAAGTGTCCATATCAGCTCTGGGGTCCACCCACCTTTCTATCCATTGGTACCAGGGGCTCTTTCACTCAAAGTAAAACTGTCAGAGCATGAAGCTGACTATTTATCTCCAACTAGTGCTGAGATTAACTGTGTGGCACTGTACCTCCATTCCCCCAATATGCTTTCATGATGCAGTGTACCTTTAACGTGACTAAGAGAAACATGTCCCAAAAGACGTCAATTGTCCTTCCATGGATATGCTCCCTGATGACTTCCTCTCCCACCCTGTCCACATCACTATACACAATCATCCTCTCATCTCTTTCCATGTTACATAACCTCTACAATTAACGCAGCATTTTAACTCTTTCATTGTCAACACAAAGACATATTTGGCCTATGACTACATTCCTTATTGTGTAAGCCTGCCATTTTCAGCCATTGCATAACATTTATTTTAATGTCTATTCTAGCAGAGGAATATTAAGCATATGCCATGTATAACGTAGAGACTGCTGTTTTTTGTTGCTGCCTTTCTCATTTTAAGTGTCAGGGTGAACAAGAAAATAATACGAGACACCATGGGCAGCTATTCTGTCAGATTAAAACAGTGAAAGGGTTATGTTACGTATAAATACATAAACAACAAAATACTCTTATGCTCTGTATAAACAATGTTCAGAATTTAGGCAGAAACCACACTGGCTTTAGACAAAATCCGTAAAACCCACTTTCTGTTGCATCTATTGAATATTTAGACCTAGGCACTTTTCTACGGATGTTCTTTCATAACAGTATATTCCCTTGTGATTCATGAAGAATGGCTCAAATACAGAACTTAGAGATCATACATGTCACAGTTGCAAAGCTGAATAATTTGTTTTGGGATCATAAATGTGGCTAATTTATTTTATTTTTGAGCACAATGTAGTCACTAACTTGTAACACCTCTCCCCAGACTACAACATTTTTGTACAAAATATGCCACTCTTAGGCTTTGTGCTGAGATTCAGCCATTTTCACTTCAAACTGCCACAGATGATGAGCTCCAATTTCATCTGTCGTCTTTTACTATCTCAATCCCTGTGTCAATAAAAAAATCCCTTGTCAAATAGATATCTCAAAATATCCACAGTTTTTCAATTGTATTCAGTTTTTTGAGCCATTAAATCTGATTTTACATATCCACTGTAAGTTGTCTGCACCAGAAGATTCACTTCTATCACAGTAGGACACAATGACCAGTTGAAATCAGACCACATGCAGAAACCCTACTTATCTAAGGTTAACATTAATAGTCTCGTCCTACATGTGCCTCGGTCTCCTAAGTGGTCCATTCCCTGAGGACTTTCCAACTAAAATCTTGTGTATACTTAGGCTGTGATGAATGACCACAACAGTTACACTTCCCACAACCCCCACGTTCCCATAAAGCCTTGGTCTTGCCAACTGTAATGCTTTTCATGAACATAAACCCTGCAACTGAGTGATCACCACATATTATAGCAGTGTAATAGTCTAATGAAATTTTAGATTCTGAAATAAATCACAAGAATTCAGGAACTAGCCATGGGAACTGCATTCCAAACATCTATGATGATCTTTATGACGTTCCATGACTGACTACAATGGTTAGTAGTCTTGCTGTACAATATTACAAGCAATTCAACAGAGATGAAACATTAAAGCATAGCCATCTGAGAAGCAGAAGTACGTGAAATTATGGTCACAGGAAGAAACCAGTTTTATCATTACATCCATGAAAACATGTGTCCTCATGTCCTCCCTTTATACCTTTTGTATATCTTAGCAATTAAATAGATGACAAATGTCCATAAATAAAAAATTAAAGGCTGTTAAGAATCAGTACTAAGCGAAACAAGAATGACACATGAAACAACTTCCTTAGTACATAATACAATTTTAAATTTTCACAGTCCATTCATACTTTAGCTTTCTGAGTTATGACAATTTAATTTGGTAGTGCAACCCCAAAAACTGAGGTCATATATTCCTCCAAAATGCTGACATCCACATAACAGACTACACATCATCATAAACCAGGACACTATAATAAGAAATTCCTCATTGTTGACAAAATTCAAACTGTGTTGTATGCAGAAAACCACTGTTCACACAAAATGTGGACACTGTCATTTCATGCAATGTCCGTTTTTCCTTCCACACCAGCAGACATTTCAGACCTTGCAAAGTCTGATTTCCTTTGTTTAGATCATAAAAGAAAGCATTTTGTAAACATAATTTAATCAGAATGAATGGCAGCAGCATAAACCATGGTTTGATGGAAAATCCTGAAATCGTGCAAGAATGTTCAAAATTTGCAGACCAAAGGAAGCAGGATAAACTGCCATGGTTACAGGCCCCAGGACAAATTAATGTAGATAATCTGAACACAGTAAGACACGAACTAGCAGACAGTTCAGAAACAAAAATAGGGGTACATGTGAAGAGTAAAATAAATGAACTTAAAAAAACAGTAAGATATGGGATTCTGGACTTGTATAGAGGCATAAACTAATGTAAGAAGGGACCCCGGCCTTGCATTTACTTTGTGTTTCTCATCTGCCCTTATAAATGAAACTTACACCAAGTTTTTTTTTGCTACTTTTATCAGACTCACTGGAAGTATCAAGTTATTTGCATTTGCCCCAAAATGTGCTAAACATCAAACATGTCACCACAAAAATTAATCAAAGAGAGAGAACACTAGTGCCATTCATACACACACCTGAAATTTCTGTTACAATGTCAATGTTTAACATTGATAGCAAAAGATTTAGTAGGAGATTTTAAACAACTTCGTACATTTGGCATTTGTGCGTGTGTGTGCGCGCGCACGTGTTTGTGTATGTTGATGATGGTGGTAAAAAATAAGCATTTAGAAACAATAACAAACCAAATTACATTCATTAAAAAGATAAGAGCAGATTAAATTTGGAGAATGCATGCTATCCAGCTCACATCTCACAGCTCCTCTTCTTGTACCTAAAAATGTAATAACTAAAATAAGATTAAAACTGCAGTATTACCCATTACTTCGCATGGGTGCAAAACTTGGTTTCTCACTATAAGAAGAGAATATACTTTCTCTTCCAGTTTAAAGAAAAGAAACAACACACAGACAACACATATCTTCACAAAAAATTGTAAAATTGAGTCTTTACTAGGTTCAATCGACTCACTCGCTTTGAAATTCAAAATTGTTTCACACTTTATACAGTTGGAAATTCTCTATTACATTAACATGTTCACTGCTGCATACATTGCTTGTTGAGTTCATATCTGCCTGTAATCAGTGCTCATTTCAGTAAGTCACAGAGCTGTTAAGATGAGTCAGTCATTTGCAAATTATAAAACTTTGACAAATAAACAGTAATGCATTACAGTGAAATACTTCTTTTTCAGTTTTTAGAAGTGTATGTTTTTCACACATTTGTTGTTTACAATCACTGCAGTTTCCTTGAAATCCTCTGTAAGAATGTGATTTCAGAAGAAATTTACACGTCATCAAATGCCTGACTGGTCCTGACAATGTAGAAATGAGTACAAACCATGCTGACACAGGGAAAATGGCTGGCTTGTAAGGAAATATCTGTATTGAAATGCATGGCACAGTGAGAAAAAATATTTCTTTTCAAGTGCTGTGATCAATTTTATGATACATGGGATGCAATTATTTTAATAGGCCAGTAACAGCTAACAGCAGCATTCACAGTTAATCTCACAGGGGAACAAAGGTTAAACAAAGTACGCAGGTACACTTCAGATCCTGACACAACACCACCTTGACATATTTATACATTACAATGTAAGAGAGCCTTAAAGGGAATTATGATAAAAAATGTGTAGTAAAAATTGATTACACAATACGTAAAAAAGTTTAGAATACTTATCACACATAGCATTCTGTCTTGGAAGAAAGTATGGACATTGAGAATGTCCACATTCATACAAAACTTGATGAGATCACTTTCTTGTTTGCTAGTGACCTTGACAGCGTTATGATATCAATATGTTAACAGTCTTCTTCAGTGAACAAGAAAATAAATAAAATATGTGGTCGTGAATATACAATATTTAAAAGTTCTTACAAAAAGAACTATAAACCTTATCAATTAGTACCCATGCACAACTCATGGGTAACAGTGGCCCTGCAGTCGAGGGTGTCCATCTTAACCTCACTTTGCAAGGAACCTGCAACAGTACAATCTTACACAAAAAGAGCATCTAGCTCATGGTTACCATATCCCCTAGTGACAAGGTATGAGAAGGCAACAGCAAATGCTCACATGAGTATGAAAGTCTTGTTTCTGGGAGATGGCACATTCTCACCTTCCACGAATGCTTACCTCATACTTTATTTACCAAAATGGAAGACAATGCCAAACCTAAGGCGACTGTGAAAAGAAACATCTCTGCACCTACAAAAATGACATATGTTCACAGTTGCCATCTCCATCCCTACTTTCATACCTCTCTTTATGGCTTTCAGTTTATAGATGCAACTGTACGTCAGGAACAGTCATGGGAAACTTGTGGCTCCGAAACTTGATATACAGTACATTCTCTTTAAGTACTTTAACACTGACTGGTTATGTATATAATATACTAAACTTTGCCAGCACAAGAGTATCTTCATTTTACTTATTCTCAGTAACTATATATATTGACTAGAAGTCATTCTCACATAAGTCACATTAAACATATAAAATGTACAAAAATAAAAAACAGTTAAAATATCAAGCTTTAGAAAACCAAGCTTCAAATCTCATGTGAGGACTCCCACATATTATCATTCAAAATCCTTGTAAGTGTATAGCAGGGAGTAATCTAAAATGTATTTATATTATTCATACCATGCATAGTTATTAACACTTTCCCTCCGGCTGCCATTTAAACTTTTAAATCCCCCATGCCGGGTGATTTTAAGGGCATTGAAAAAAATTTAAAACTATGGCATTTTTTGTTGTAATAATACGAAATTTTTTCATGGCATCGCAGAAGATTTGCTGTATCTCGTGCACAAAAAATTGAGTTCTTACGTGGATTTGGAGTCCGACACCACAGGCAGAAATTCTGAGGCCGGAATCGCGAATTTTATAAGCCACTAGAAGGCCACTTCAATTTACAAATCTCACAGAGATTAGGTTTTTTGCAGCTCGGCCCATGAAAATGAATGTTACTCTCACTCCCAGTAATTCAGGCTTGTGTGGTAAACTTCAAAACACTGCCCTATACAAAGTCCTACATCAGGTTTTCAACAGTACATTGTCGTGCATTTTTTTAGTCTTCCCGGTTTGGCGCTTGCTTCTCTCTGCACGCACGCGACATGAGCGCTGAGACTTTCATTTCAGCTTAGCGTGTGTTGCAGGAATCCTATATAAAAAATGGTCTCTCCCTGTAAGTCTGCCTGCTGGACTGCTGGTCTGACCTTGTAATAGAGGTTCTGTGCTAGCACTAGCTAGCAATCCTCCAGCAACTTTCTGTGCTGAAGCATATTTCAAATATGTCCAAGGGAGAGCTGTCTTGAGTTATTTGGTAATTTTTATTTACCCCTGGTACTCCAGAAAACGCAGGTTTCTGAATCTTGCGAATTTTTTCTATCCATCCTAACTCCAAATCTGTATTTGCGCATTTAGGAATGGCCCTGCGTGTTCTCTTCCTGCCTCTGTCTGGCTCGGGCTGCACAATTTCTTCCTCTGTCTCTTCGCTGCTACTGCTGCTAAAGGGTGAATTTGCTTCGTACATTTCACTATTAGAAAGTTCACTAAAACTACCATCGTCTGAGTCCGAATCATTCACAATTTCATTTATTTTATCAGTTCCGATAAACTTTTTTTTGTGAAGAATTTTCTGAAATAAACTTGGGCCAGGATTTTCCATTTTGCTTGAGGGGCGCTAAACTACAACCACAGCTAATTGATACTTTTCCGAACCACATGCGGGGAGAGGGGTACATGATTCATTGCGTCTGGTCTCGCGTTTCAGCCGCGATAAAACAAAGGCATGCTTTCAGTCAAACGTCAAAACAGTTTGCTGCGCAACCGTTCTGTCGCAAGAGTCCAGCATGTGCACTACGTAGTGTTGCAGGAAGCCGCACATAGCCACTGAAACTACAGTCATGGAAGAGTCGAATGGTATACACGGAAAGCCAGTATCTCCAATAGTTTTTTTTTAACGAATTTACGAAAGTCGGGAAGTACTAGTACTCCGGCTGGACAGGTGGCGTGTGAGGCCGCGGAGTACTAGTACGCCGCGCGGACAGAAAGTGTTAATTAAGTACTAATTAATCCCAACTAATGCAGTGGTATTATTCAGTATGTTTCTACATTACAGTATTTACAAGTTATTCCAACACGTTTTGATCCTTATTGGGATCATCCTCAGGGATACGTTCTAGAGTGAAAATTGCACAATCAGAATACACTATTTTGCATATGTTACAATGTATAAAATGTGTATAAAAATAGTTAGTTGACATGGAGTTCACTTGTTGTAGATCTTTGTTTTTACTGAAAATGTTAAAAATGTTAAATTAGTTAAAATACAAATGTGAACAAATATACTGAGATTTGTATTTTAACTAATTTAACATTTTTAGCATTTTAAGTAAAAAAAAAAGATCTACAACAAGTGAACTCCATGTCAACTAACTATTTTTACACACATTTTATACATTGTAACACATGCAAAATAGTGTATTCTGATTGTGTAATTTTCACTCTAGAATGTATCCCTGAGGATGATCCCAATAAGGATCAAAACATGTTGGAATAACTTATAAATACTGTAATGTAGAAACATATTGAATAATACCACTGCATTAGTTGGGATGAATTTGTACTTAACTAAAAGGTATTGTTTCAACCAGGGCCAGTCTAAGGCCAGGCAGGTGCCTGGGGCGCCAACCTATAAGGGGTGTTAGGACGTTATTGGAATAATTTGAAATATGGTCCTGGTGAACCCAGGCTTTCCACACGCAAAAGAATTTCTCCAAAAATTATACACAATTTCAGCATGCATGATCAAAAATGTTTGGCAGCCCTGTTGTAGACTAAAAAATTTTAAAGAATATCAGTGCGAAGCGGCACCAAATTAATGGCCTGCCCAGGGCCACCCTGGGTATTTTGCTAGGTGCTCCCACCCCATGCACTTTTTCTGAGGGGCAGTAAACCTTTAGTCAAAATTACAGCCTTACTTGGAGAAGAGTGCTATAGTTGAAGCATGTAGTCAGTACACTACAACAGAGACACAGTTGTGTTGACAAAGTTTACTTACATACTTGTGACAACAGGATATGGCACAAGTGTTAAAAAAAGTCACATCTTAAATGCGTCAACTGATTTCAAGATTAAAATATTTGAAAATATCAACATGTGTTTCACACTCAAATTTAAGATGCTACTTTATTTTTTAATTCTACAAACAAATGAAAAGCCTTGCCCTCCGAACACATAACCACAATTTTTGTTGCAGATACAGCTAGATCTGTGGCACAGATCACCCAGTGATGTGGTGCCACATACCACTAGAACAGAGACCTCAAAAAAACTTTGTTATCACACCTAACCACAGGATTTAGTGGTGTAATTTCTAACCAAATGGTTATGTACTCAGACAAGTGTAACCATTCCATAGTATGAACAATCCTCACTGCAGCAAAGCCACTAAGATGAACACAAGGATCAAAAAGGTTCAGCTGTCCATACAGGCAGTTTCATATCGCACTGTCAACAGAAATCTCACCAATGGTGACAGTGAGTTGTGAGAAAGTGGGACGGTCACGTGGACTGTCAGACCAGCAGCTGACAAGCAGAGACTGCAGTGACTGAGGGGCTGCCTTGTGTGGTTTCCACTGAAGCTCATGCTTCTTGAGTGCTGTGAGCACTGCATCATCTGACATCTTGGAGAATGGCAGCTCTCCCTGGTAGAACATCTCCCAGATGAGGCAAGCAAATGAGTATACGTCTGATTTCGTTGAGTAGTCATCCTCATACACGGCTTCATACGGCATCCAGCGTAGTGGTATTACCTGCGCACCCATTTATAGACATATTAAACCAGCAACTAGAAGCATGTTACCCTTTCAACAGCAAAAACATGTTAAAGTGATTAGGGCTTTGTATTCAGGAGGTACCAAGTTTAAATCCCCTGGCCTGGAGAAAGCTATCCTGGGACTGTAGCTGTCCACCATGCTTGTAGGTACATGCAAGCACAGTGCCTTAAAATAGGCCACAACCCCTCCTTCCGCACTATTTCAAATTCATCAATAAAGAAAATTAAAAAAACAGAAATTTAGTGTGGGAACTTTAACAAATATCACTGTGTTTGCCAGTAAGGAAAGATGTGGTTGTTCATTTGTATATTATCAGCATCCATTCATTAAATATCTTATTCACTTATCAGTTTAACTTGGAATAAACAGTACAACTTTTTCCATTTCTAAAAAATAACTTACATGAATGTTTATTTAAAAGGAATAATTAAATCACAAATTATGCACATTAAGTAAACCACAAAGGATAACTGGTACTTATGAAATATAATTACACATTCAAAAATACAGTAACAAAGAAACTGCTTTATTATCTCCTCCTGATGTTAAGACCACCAGGGTGGGATTGTCTATTGTTTCTTTGAGCTACCAAATGCCTGTCACTGCTTTGACTTCTACATATTATTTCATTGTGTCCATCCACAACTCATGCTTTACCTGCACTATGAGTTTAGGACAGGCCTCCAAATTTACTTTTACATTTGGCCCAGAAATATCTTAAAACAGCCCTACCAAATGGTTAATTCTCTTTACAAAAATAATGTCTGTTTATTGTTAAGAATCACAGCAACCAAAAATACTGTGTAAGCAACATGCAGAGTTTTTAATTTTAAACCTAGCAGTACATGTACTAACCACTAGGCCTTAAATGGTTAATATATCTGTCAAAGGATATGAGAACAGAATTATTAGAATACTTGCACCTTGGAGAAATGAACTGACTAGTCAGTAGATTAACTGACAATGCTTTTTTGACTGATGATGTTATACAATGTCAAATGAAATGGAGATATGATCACGCATAGTCAATAGGTCATGGGATACATAACAGTATGAGCATCTGCATATTTAACACTTTGGTGCCAGAATTAAATATCCAGTGTGATGTGTAGGAGACCAGAATATAAATGACAGCTGCACAAGGCAGCCATTCAAGGGCAGTCACCTATACCTGATGCTCAGCATTTTGAGCATCTCACTGCGTGAGAGGTATACCTCACATTAGGCATTAAAGGATTAAGGGTACTATTCCAGCACTCATGTGATGGCACTGTGAAATACCGTAAACAGCCACAGTCAGGCAAACCAGTAACTTGAGAGTGTTAAATTATATACCTCCCAAATATAAGTCTACAGAACTGCCACTACATCAATGAGCTTCATAGCAGGAGAATGGAGAAAATAACAAAGGATAGCTGTTCTACATACCTCATTGTGATATTTGCAGTATTCCTTGCTGTATATATCCTTGCACAGAGCTGACAGAGAGACCTTCACAGTCAAGTTTGAAGCAATTAGGCAGTTGCGAGCAGCTAGGTCACAGTGCACAAAACGCTGGCTGGAAAGGTGCTCCATCCCTTGAGATATCTGACTGGCCAGCTGGATGATCTGTGTCACTGACAGCTGTGGAGGGCGTGGGCTCTTGGTGCCAGCACCCAAGGACCGCGAGCTATTCCCATCCTTACCCCCACCTCGCGTGGCTAGAAGGAACTGCTTCAGGTCTCCCTGTGACCAGGAGAATGCACTGAATTCAGAAAGATGGCTGACTGACGATATACAGGAGTCTTCCCTACGCAACCACTAGCAATTTACCTCATCAAAAAACACTCTGCTATTATGGTATCAAAAGGTTCATCTCACCACTTTACAGAAATTCACCACTGAATTCTACCCTGTACTCCACATTTTTGCACCTTAGTTCTCTAAGATCCAGTTTAACCTTTATATTACCAGCATGGGTATTTAAATTTTAGTGCTCAGTGTATGAAAAATGTATTACTTGAACAGAAAAGGTAATATTATGAAATAAATAGCATTTTTTAAAAGTAAAATAGAGATTATGCAGTATGTCTTAAAACTGCAGTAAAGTTCTTTGTTGCACACGTAAAAAAAATCAATTTCAAGGCGTTTTCCTATTTGCAGTCACATATGCAAATGCAGTCTTTAAAAGGTTATATTATCCTCAAATGTGACCCTATGTCTCCTAAGTGGTCTCTTTATTACCTTGAAATTTTATACTTCTTCAAAATCACATCATTTTTTTATAGTTCATTACCCTCATCAGCAACAGAATTCTGTGTCATTCATCAGCTTTGTCACTAATGGCATTTATTGTCTTTGTTTTGTTCATTAATTTTGTCACTAACAGAATGTTACTTGTGTTGCTCATTGGATTTTTATTGCTCTTGTTGATTTTTATTGCTTCTGTTCCTAGCTTTTTCAATAACAAAATCTGTCCCTCTAAGCATAGTTCTGAATGTAGCCACACACACCCAGTCAGTGTACTCCAGTATCATGTAGTGTGGGTCAGCTTCACGACACAGTCCCAGCAGCTGGGCCACATTCTGGTGCTGCATTTTGTAAAACATGTCCAGCTCTCGCTTAAACTCCTGCAGTGCTGAGTCCTCCCGAGTATTCTGCAACGCCTTCACCATCACCACTGTCTCCTTCTGCTTGTCTTCACCCTCATTTAGTCCTTTGGCCCTTGCCAGGAACACCTCACCAAACTTCCCTTGACCTGAAAAATTGTGCTTATAGATTATTATAGGTGTGTAGGTATATTGTATTTGTGTAGGCATATTGTATTTGGGTAGGTATATTGTATTTTATGGGTATATCGTATTTGTGTAAGTATTTTGTAATGTGTGGGTATATGGTATTTGTGTAGGTATATTGTATTAGTGTAGGCACATTGTATTGTGTGGGTGAATTGCTAATACGTGTACTGTAATTTGTGCTGTTCCGTTTATGTATGTGTTAATGTATTGTGGTGTCTGTACTGGTGTAAGACAGCTGCCACCAGGTGAAAACCCAATTGCAGTACGAAATAATAATAACAACAACAACAACAACAACAATAATAATAATAATAATAAGCCACTAACATTTCCACTCAGGCGGGTCATCCTGTAACACCTTCTCCAATATTACCTATCCTCACATAAGGACTCCCTTATTGGTCTTCCCAGCAGCCCAACACTCTGTGCTATATTACATGTGCATTTGATATAACTCTGGTGAAGTAGGTTGGTCCTTGTGCTGACAGGGGGGATGTAAATCAGACTTTTAAATCTTCCTTCCCTGCAAATTACCTTCTACCATCTTCTTGTGTCACCTATAACATTATATGCGTCTCTCTACCCTCCTGAATGTCCCCCAGCATAATCTATAACCTCATCTGGCACAAAAGAGTGTTACAAAATAAAAAGAAATAAACTGCATTATGTTCTTAGAGACTGAAATTGCTGCATTTGTGGGGTCATGACACTGAATTATTAATTCCAAAGGTACTTAACAATGTTTTTTCAACATACATCTGTTTTACAGCAGTGAATGATAAGATGATTTTGAATGATGGATCGGGGCGGATATGTAAGATGAGATCATGGCCTGCTGTGAGTGACTATACCAGCAGCTGCCTACGGAGCAGATTTGTATTATGCAACACCTCAGTCAGGACAGCCAGTCTCTACGCCACTATTTGCACCCGGATCAGCCTGAATATGAGTAGCTGTACTAACAAATTAACATCACATTTGGACACACACTGTAAAGTTTGCATGTGCCTCTCATTTTATGAAGTCTACAGCTCCCACATTGGTAACATGCAAAACAAGGCATAATAAAAATGCAGTGTTCAGAAAAGAGCAGAAATAATGAACTTAGAAGCTTAATAAAAATTTCCTTCAAAGAAGAATATTATCTAAGCCTTCAAAAAGAGGTGTAAATTTTGTCATATAAAAGGTGCAACACACTTCTTTTGCTGAGTTAGCTGATGTTCAGGGTATTAAAACATGCAATGTTTGCTGTGGAGTGCAAGCAAAAGGGAATGCAAGATCGACGGTGCTACAGCACTGAAAGGATTAAGAGCAATTAATAGTAAAGTGACGTCTCACCCAGTAGGACCATGTTCTGCAGGTCTTGCCGTGGAAATGCCATGCGGTCATAACCACTGCTCTTGTTGGAACGTCGGCTCTGTGAGGAACTGTGAGACTGGGCAGTGTCTGCCCCATCTCCACCACCATCGCGTAACTGCTGACTGGCCGCAGTCTCCTTAAGCTCTGTGTGCTCCACACCTGCTTCACCATTCTCAGCTTTTGTCACTAACACAAAACAGGACAAGCATTCTATACATTTCTGCCTATTATGCTGCTTCTATTCGGTTGCCATTAGTTACACATGATCAATAAGCTAAATAAATTAAAGTTTAGCTGACAGCATTTCAGTTGAGTATGACTAAACTCAGGCCTGTTTCAGAAATTTCAAGACACTTGGTCATCCTGAAATACTCTAACCCACAATCTGAACAAAATTAAGTCAACAGTTCTTAAAGAAACACTGCTGCCTCACTAGTGCAGTAAAGCACAAGCAAATCAAAGGGCACACATAAGTAACGCTTTAATATATGTCAGTGGCTTCTTTAACAAGTTTTTGTTTACTTTGCTTCATTTACTTCTTTAGTGAGAATTCCTCAACCACTGTCCATTAATAAAAAATAAAACTCAACAATGAATAATACTTATAATAATAAAATATAATAATAAATAATAATATAATAATAATAATAATAATAATATAACTCAAATTAAAAAACAGTGATGGAATTATCAAAATCAGGGTCTATACCAACAACACACAATAGTCACAGATGTTTACATCCCTTCATTTTAACACCACAAGCCACGTTTCCTGTTTCTGATAACTTGACAATTTCCCAACTTTTACATCTCAATGGGTCATGTTCTAGGAAGGGCCCCAGTTTATAATTCTTCCCCAACAAACTAATGTGATAAAAAACTTCAAACCTGTATAATTAATCTTATAGTTCTGAAGAAATTTCACACATGAACAAATATCTGAGAATATTCTGATATTATTAAATACCACCTTAGTATTAAAACTCACCAAATATCAAAGTGTTCCTCATATCTGTATCTGTACAGAACATGTATTTGTGAAAGAAATAAAATCTGTTGCAACTTAAGAGGAGATAGATGAAAGGTTCATACTGTGGTCTTCTGGAACATGACACCACCATCAACACTTCAAACATAAAGATTCACAAACATTTGTTCACACAAGGTTTATTTCAAACTTTCACTCATGCATGAACAAGATTCAAACACCCTCTCACAGGGCTGGCAGCTAGAATTTAATCTGGGGGCAACAATATTAATGTTAAAAAAATGTGATGCTTGGGTCATATAAACATGCAATTACAAAAGTGCAATGCACAGCCAGTCACATTAATGTGTACGCACAGACAACACTTAACTTGGGATATATAGTAAAACCTTGATTTCACAATTTCGTGGGGACCAATTAGAATGGCATAAAATCCAAGAATATGTATAATATGGGAAACATTTTTCTTATGGCCATTTGGCCAGGACCCTCTAAGTGTGTAAAATCGTGGAAAACACAAAATGTGGGAGCATTAGATTGGGGTTTTACAGTAATTATTATTAAAAATGTTGTCTGCTAATCTAAAAAATATGTTCAATCAGTGTAAATAACCAATAGCTGTTCCATTACATTCAAAACAGGCACAGAGGGAGGTAGTGGTATAGCTCTACCAATAATCAACCTCCGCACTAGATGGGGGTGGGTGGTCAACACCATGACCCAGCCACTTTTCCCCCAGGAAAGAGAACCAGTACCCATTGTACAGTAGGCTGGATGGGACTCAGGGCTGGTCTGGATGAGTATGGAAAATCTAGTCCCCACTGGCCTTCAAACACCAGTAAAATAACTGATAGCTAAATAATATTTTAACTGCAGCATTATTCTCTCAAGGCTCTCCACCACTTAAAAATATCAGTGTTCAGCCTGAGGATAAACATAACTACCCACACCCACACTGCACCCACATGCTCAAGCATTCAGGAAAACAACTCCCTCCAAGGAAAAAATGACAGTACTTACATCACATACCTGCAACATACAACTGGTACCCACAACAAGAAACAACAAAGTAGCACTGCCATAACATTACTTTTTAATCAGTTTCCTTTTACACTTTTATATTTTGCGCCATGCGTGATAAAACACATAAAACCTTTGCCATTTTACAGTCTTTCCAGGAACTCTTGGATGTTCATGAAACACGTTCTGAAACCCACTATTCTATGCACTGCTACACGTAAAGAAAGGTTTGTTTAGTTGGTAAACACAGGAATCATTAGGTGAAAACAGAACCTGATAGGTGTAAGATAATGACATGCTATAAACTTACATGGACACGCCACTTACACAGGGTGTCTGTACCTTCAGCTCCATTAGCGTTGAGATAAGCCTGCTTTCTGCGTTTGCGTCTGTGCCGGCACCAAATCATCAGTCCCACCACAAGCATCATGTATGAACCAGCAATACTCAATGTGATTGTGAAGGTCTTGGTCATCATGGAACCATCTCCCTCCTGGTCATCATTGGGATGATAGCCCTCTGGACCTATAAAAATTTGCCACATAAACTGAATCCTCACAAACTGGATTCACAACAGCATATCAATAAAGTGACTGGCTACAGTCTGTATGGTCCAGGATCATCACAAACACATAACTTGGAAGTCATGGTTGCTCATCGACAGTTTCACATGCATTTGGTTTCTACACCTTTTAAGGCATCTAGCCATGAAATGCAACCATGCCTACTCACTCCGCACAATCAGGGTCACCTCCTCCCGCTTGAAACCGCCACTGTTTCCAGCCGTGCAGCCATACTTTCCACTGTCTGCCATGTGTACTTCCTGCACCAACAGTGTGCCATTCTCCAGAACATGGAATCTGTGCAACATATTTATGAAACTATGATTAATACTGTCACATGTAATGACCGACACTTCAGTTCTGTATGTGGGAAGCTCAGCTTGACAACTCAGTCCCAGTAAACAGATGGTGTGTTAGAATCTTAAATGTTTTTTGACGTACTTGTACCTGGCATGAACAAAACCTTAATTCATCATGACAATCAAAAGCTGAAACAGGCCATAGATGTCTCCACTCACATCCTTCCCAACTTGTCTTTCATAAGCCCTGTGTTACCCCATTTGATAACATGCAATGCCTGAAGGTCATAAACTATTGCATAATATTTGGTAGATCCAGACAGATATATTCTTCATCCAAAAACTAGTTATCCTCAGACATTCTTGTGGTTTCACCCAGTTCCTCCAGGCAAGGGCTGGGATTGTACTTTAAAACATTGCATGACTGCCTCCTTTCACATTCACGTTCTTCACTCACAGTCAAACTCCCACTCAACAGACACAAATCCTGATCTGGGTGTTGGGTCTAGCAGTAGGGTACATGACACAGCGCTGTACTGTTCTGCTAGACCTGACATCCTGATGAAGATTCGCCCCTGACATTCAATGATACGTAACCAGTGCAATTCAGAAACAGCCATTAAATGAAATAACTACAAAAATGAAAAAATACCTTACACAATGAGGATTCAGGTGTTATGGTATGTGACAAAGTGTCAGTGGATTAGTGGTTCCTGATGTTTTGTACCACCATATTGCTGTCATCTTCAGTGGATATGGCATTCATTAACCCTACAACACTGTCACATTCCAAAAGACCTAAATCCTCTGAAACACTGATGTCAAAACCTAAAATCTTGCAAATTACGTATTATTTTATTAGAATGAGCCTCCCAAAAATATGATGAACACTTATTCAAGTTCAGAACGTAAGTGTAATGATGATGATGATCAGTTTTGAAGCAATTCAGTGTATTTAGTTACAAACAATTTGTTCCTTGAACAACAAAGCAGTAACACTAGCGAACATAACATTCTTTCTTTCAGTCACCTGTTTCGATCAAAACCGCTGAAGTTGCTGTTCCGATCCCACTTGATAGTTGGCTTTGGGTCTCCATCTGCAACGCAGTGAATCATAATGGGATATCCCTCATATGCCTCAGTAGGATTTTGGGGGTACACACGGAATTTTGGTGTCACTGCAACAAATCAAATTGCTGTGTCATCCATATAAATTCAGAACAACAGGAAAATTCTTATAACCAGACACATATAAAGTATGTTAGAAATTCAGTAAATGGAGGTAGCATCAACATAGTAAGTAAAAACATCTGCCACAAACATGATCGCTAAAATTATAAAGTCTTACATGTTTTACATTTTTTATACTGCTTTTCAGTTGTTTTATAAAAACCACAAGTAACAGAACAAGCATAAAAGTCCCTGTTCTTTAAAAAGATGCTGTAATGTAAATCAACACAAATTCCAGAGATAGAACAAATTTTACTCATACCTTTGTGAAATATGTTGCCCACAGCACGTTAAGATGGAAAAAGTGCATGCAGTATATCATCAGAAAAACTAACAGGATAAATACGGATACTCCTGTAATCGGTCAGTCAATGATCGGTCACTCAGTCAGAGTTAGAGCCAGTAGGTCAGTTGAGTGGTTAGTTACTGCTCAAAGTGTAACCCAAACAAAACACATGGAATCAGAGAGAAATATACATTCAGAAAGATATCCAGAATAGAAGTTATGAGGGAGACTTCTGCCAATGAGAGATAGGCACAGTTATAATGGCCTCCTGTGGACTGATACATGAAACATTGAACTGGACAGACACAAACCTATCACATCAATGTCAATAGTTGCATTGATGATGCCCTGGGAGTTGGTGGCTATGCACATGTATCGCCCCTTGTCCTCTGCCGTGACGTTACTGAAGTACAAGGTGCCATTGATGTCTTTCACGTGGTCAGGAATCTCATATTTCTGCTCCCCCTGTTGCCCCTCCTGTGAAATAACATAAAATGGTGTAACCATGCCATCATACAACAATATTCAGAATTCAAGCATCACATGACTGTGCAGACCAAACATGAACAGTTTGTAGCAATAACATGAATCAAATGGCAATATCAGTAAAACATTATACAAATATATGCAACAGGTAAAAGGGTATAATATGCAAGTTTGTGTAAAGCATTGGGAATTAAACAATGGCCAACATTTGAATGGGTGCGAGCATAGAAATTACAAACTAGTGGCCAGATCTAAAAGAGTAGCCAGTTCGACCACAGAAACTGAAAATCTAGCAGCTGAGCCTGAAATAGTTACCAGGCACTATCAGGCAAACTGTAAATACTGGAGAGGTCAGTAACAGCATTTAGTATGAGGACAGAATTTTGAACAGCGGACACTTTCATTTCTGAATGTTTCAGGTTTCAAACAAACAGAAGTCATAAATAGTGGCTAGGTTTCAAACAGCATAGGCACAGGAACTGAAATCCAAGGAGGTTTCAAAGAGCAGCCAGTACTAGTGCATGACAAAGGCAACTGTGAAGCTGATGACTGGATGGCATGGCAGTAACAATGCTTCACAATTACTCATCATTTCTCATCATCTTGGCAAAAGAAACGCATGTGCTGCATAAATTTACATGATCACATCAAGCAATACAATTGCATCTTTCATGGCCATACTGAAGAATTTATATTCAAATAAAACAGCTTGTCTTAAATTAACATGCAGCCAAATGTTTCCTTAATGATTATGTCAGTATTATAGTCTTACATTACAGACTTGATGGTTTTCTTACAGGGGAAATGGACTAACTTGGAATTTAACTGGCCCACATAATACCAAAATTAACAATTTTTCCAAGTTCTCCTTTGTAAAGTGAACCACCTGTGTATTTACACTTGTTTTTTAACATTATTAGCTACTGAGATATAAAGCAAGATGGCAGAGAAACAGATACTCGAAATTATACATTAAAATACTTAAATTTGTGTCTGTTAGATTGCAAGGAAACCATCACTGTCAAATGTAAAACAATATAACATTTTTAAAGGTAATTGAAGTATTAATTATTTTGAATTATTCTCAGAACAAAACTGTAGTAGTACATAAATATACATCACCTTAAACCACTTGATGATGGGAGGTAGAGCACCCTGGGCCCTGCAGTACACTCGTGCTGGGGATCCCAGCTCCAGCTTCTTGTTCACGGGTCGAGGCGAGAACTTGAGCCTCTCTAGAAGAAGGGCATCTTTATAAAGATTCAAATTCAGGAATTGAACCCACTGACAACCATGTCTCATGATTCTTTCCCTCAGTAATTGGATACAGAATCCCCTGCTTCAGTTTTATATGAGTCATAAAGCAGGTGGCATGAATTAAAAGAAATGTATAGTTCACATCCTGCAGACCTGTAATTTCTGCAGGGCATTCTTATATAGTATTCTGCTTAAAATGCAACCCATAGTACATCACCTCTTAACACTGGTGATATCCATGTAACAAGAAAAGCAAAGTTGTTTCGTAGTTATCAAACATAAAACAGCGATCAAAGCACAAGTACACATTTAAATTTCAAGTTTTATTGCCACCTCAACAAGTTTCATTTCAGTCAGCCATAATCAAAACAGTTTCACTTCATCAAATAAAACACACACATAGACACTACATTATAGGTTTTTAAATGCATATATTACTGTACCAATAAAACAAAACCTAGACCATTAGGCAAGATCTGAATGCAGAAACACTTCATGAAAAGTTCATCAAATTATGGATATAGTGGTATAACTATATATTACAAATAGATGTCGGTAGATTCCTTTAAGAAAAATTTAAAACTGGTGATGGTGACATGTCCATGAACCACCCCTTGACATACCCACAATGCCAAACTATCATTTGGGTGCAAGTGAATCTAAGGAATACTGTTCTTACTAACCTATTGTTACTAATGGAATATATATATCCCATAAAAATGCCCGTTCTTCTGTCAGCCACCTATCTACATCAGTCAGCTTCCCATGACAGTGACAATAGCAGTTTCAGAGTTGCTTAATCATGGATATGAGACTTACCTTTGACCAGCACAATGGCTGGTTTTGAATGAACCGGTTTGAATCCAGTGGTGTTGACCAAACAGCTATAGTTTCCATGGTCATCCAGTTCAACTTCTGAGATGACAAGTGTGCCATTGGCTTTGTTCATCTTAATGCGGGACCCATCTTCATTTATCATCTTGCCATTCTTCTTCCACAAGACCACTGTGACAGGGTGTGCCATAGCATGAAACTGACAGGCCAGGGATGCACGGGTTCCCTCTTCTACTGTCATGCTCAGGGGGTCTGACACTATGTTAGGAGGAGCTGTGAAAATGTTAGGTTGCACTTTTAGCAATAGTACAGTATTTGCATGTATGGCATGCTAACCAACTTTACATTCAAGCAGTATGATTTAAAAATGTTGGTAAATTTGTATGGTTACATGTTCATTTGTTAGAAATATCCTGGAAAGATAAATAATATAAATATAGCAATATATTCTTCAAGGTATGCTTGCTACCAGTTAAAAAAATTCATCTCCACCGTTGGACTACATACTAGAGACAACAAGTTTGAAGGATGCCATCTTGGTGCCAGCCATATTTTCTGCCACACATGTGTAATTTCCAGAGTCATCCACAGCTCTGGCAGCCTCAATAATGAGCCGTGTCTCATCCACTCTTACTGGTCCACTATCAGAGACAGTACGGCCACGTGGGTCCAGCCACCATACTCGTACTGGGGGGTTGCCAGCCACAGGAATGCATGTCAGCTCAAACTCCGCCTTCTCTGGAACAATGCGTGTCCTGCTGTCTGGCAGAGGTGGCTCAAATGAACTGCCTGTTATCTCATCTAGATCTTGGGAAAACACAAAAATGCGGTATCAGTCACAGGCTGCATTGCTCTAAGGGCTCTTTTCTTTGTCACTTGCAGCACTTCACTTAAACAGCCATATATTTAAGATAACAGTCCTTTTAAGATGTGATGCCGTATGATCTGTAGACAGAAACTCATGTTCAAGAGCAACCAGCTGTATCCACAATCAGGGTAGCTGGTAAAAATTAACTGACATTTCAGACGAGCCTGCTACCAATACCAGCATGGTTCTATTGTGGTGATGAAGGCAGCAGGTTTGTCTGCAATATGTGCAAACATCTTCCAGAATACATGGCACCACATCCCAGACTACAGTTAACATCATAGTCATTACTGTAAGCACATAAAATCTCATAGCCATATATTTCATTTCCACTAAACCACTTAATCTTTTCAAAGAAAACTACGGCAAGTAGAACAGCACGTCTGTCTACACAACCTAAAACTGCTTCACAAGGTATAACACTCTCACATTCTACTACACACCACAACATGAGCACTAAACGTATCAACAAAATGAACCACACAGATTGCATATGATATCAGGTGAAACAAAATACAATGCAGTATGTACCACAACAAAGTGGCTGGCTGATGCAGGCAGCACCAAGCTGCTGGATGGGAATATGCTAACAAATATCTAAGATGCTTATCACTTTTTCTTTGACACATGCCACAGAACAGTGCTGTTGGTTGGTTTACACTTTTGTTAAACACACGTATGCACATTCAAGATAGAAGGCACAACTCACATGCAATGCTCAGCTCTGCAGTATAGGTCTGAGGCACTTGGTTCGAGTCCCCAGGGATCCCAACACATGAGTAAAAGCCTTCATCAGAAGATGTCACGCTATGTATCAGTAGAGAGCCATTCGCGAACACTGTCATTCTGAAACAATCATCAACACAAGGATCAACTTGTGCCTGGTCTGCAACAGTGCTACAGCATGAATATGTATCAGAGAAGGGTGAGGATGTAAAAACCACATTTACACAAAATGCCACAGAGTGTATCTCTAATCATGTTGCTAGGTAAGGCAGCTGCCATAGGAGCTTCAGCATGTAGGAAGCCAGCATCTGCTTGGAACTAGAGTGCATTTTTCTCCTGCAGTTCAACTTATCTTTTTATCATAGATGGGTCTCATGTCTTGAAATGTTAGTGATTTCTCTTTGAATAGTGGATGGTTCACAAAAAAATATTTGTGTCCGTGACAAGTAATAGTCACATAGTTCCAGATCAGAAGATCTTGCATGACCACAAGCCATCAGCTGTCAAGCCTTATTTGAACACCATCAGTCATTGAGAAGTTTGTAGTAGGGCTGCAGTACTGTCCTGCATGAAGTTACCATACATTTTTTCTTCTACTATTAACTCTCTAAAGAATGGTGTCAAAATTAACCAAACACAGCAGTACAAACTTGCTTTTCTTTGGAAGCAATGGGTCTATAATTCCATGTGCAATGACTGCAAACCAGGCTCCAGTGTTAAGGTCAGGCAAAGAACTCAATTAATTTTTGCATGGGGATTTCTGGAACACCAATGTGTTATTCTGGCCAAATTTATGCCCTGGCTGTTTTAATACCAGGAAAGAACCTCAGTACCAAGCAGTAGGTTCTTGTGAATAAGACAATAAACTCTAACTCCTTAAATATGGAATTTCTTGACCAGCTGAGTAAGGGTGATCCAGCAGCACCAAGTACTTTGGTTAGTTAATATGTCCCAAAGATTCCAATTCCAGTAAAACTTATCATGATGCCAAGAAAAAACAAGCTAGGGATCTGAAGCCACGTGTTTGTCTCCACTGTGTCTGGCATCAGCACCTTATACAGCTCTCAATGAGGAAAACTCTGTACCTTTGCATTCAACTTGCTTTCAGGAATAAGACTGACCTTAACCTATTAACTAACAAAGTGGGATCCCACTGTCTTTGGTGCTATATTTTAAGCCTCCAATCTTTGTGGGTCTGCATTTCCTTCTGCATGAACCCACACGAAAAAACAATAATTTTTGTCATAATATGTTCTATACAACTGGAAACAATACAGTAGCAGGAAGAGCTCTGACAGGATACCCCCCAACCCCTCATAAAGAACAGGAACAGAAGCCCAACAAGAAGTCAGAACACATGGGACACTATTTGTAATACCTGTAACAGGCGAACTGGACTTGTACTTGGAAGGCTGCTGATGATACAATCATGAGAATAAAAGCAATCCTCAGAACATACATGTAAACTTATCCTATTCTGAACTTTCACAGCCTTTGATTTGATCAGAAAATATACACCCAAGGAAAACTACCATCTGTGTGCATGCATGTGTGTGTCTGGTTTGTGTTTATACTAGTACCTATCTGACTGGGGAGGAAAATGATCAACATCTGGGGATCTCTGGCCAGATTTGATGCAGGGACCCTGTGACATGACTCCCAGCTGCATCATGTGCAGAGGCCTTCAGTGTTTAAAAGTCCCTTCCTATCAGTCAACTGCTCCTTATGTAAATATTTATCAGTGTCGGCACAGCAGACTCAAAGACACAAAGCCTGGCCACAGTTGGGAACCCAACAGTAACTGTCAAATGATAAATATTTGTGTGGAGCAGCATTTGAGGTTCACCATGGAGATAAACAGCCTTGTAAGATGTCACCTCAACTTGCTTCCTCTTCCAGGCTGATAACTGACACCAAACAATTCAAAATTACATTCACAATTCTAGGTCCATACACCTAGGCATTAATCATCATCTAAATGCTTCAAGATAGTCATATTTTTAACCTCAAGTTAACCTTGCATTTGCTGTGATGCCAGGCATAGTTATAATAAAATGCAATATCTATAGCAAAAAAATTATTCTGTATTGCTTAAACTAACCCAGTCCAGCTACCCTTACTTAAATATCTGATTCCTCATTGTACTGTAGAGTGACTAATATGCAGAACATAGTTCAGGGTCCCTACCAAGCAACATTACAGGACAGATGTCTCACACCTTCCTGCTTAGTTTGTTTTAGTTAAGCTTCGTTTCATTGTATTGAGTTACATTTGTGGTACAGCAGTTTATCGTAGAATTGGACGATCTAAACAAGATCGCAACATACTCTGCAATTTTACAATAATTACAAAATTCAACTGCAAGTAGAAATGTCAGGGAATGTTCCCTATAAAAATTATTACAAATAAACTATATTAATAACTGATTGGCTTTTATTTTCCTAGTCATGCTTACATTTCACTATTCTGTACAGTATGAAATGTCTCTCAGACTCCGTGCATGCGCACGGGCAAGCACCGGGGGGGCGGGCAATTATTACACAATGTCCTTTTGTATTTGATTCATCTGCATCTCCTCAACAAAACACCTCACAATACTAACAGTCTCTGAACATCCACTGCCCTGTACTGTTTCATGTCTCTTCCTAAATAGTCTGTAACCCGTTATGGCCTGAATGTATATTCTGGGGGAAAACTCTGATAAGAGACGTTACATATAGGTCCCAGAGATACTTGTCTGAAGTTCCTGCCATAAGATAGTTACAAGAAAGTAAAATGAATGGACACTTGGCAGCTCCAAGAGGCAGAAACTTGTAATAATAGATCACAGGAATCTTTTATTGCTAGTAGGACTTTCAGTCAGCAATGTTTGTCCACACTTAATGTATTTCAAATTATCTCCTGCTCTTCCTAACATTACTGTCATGTGCATCTAAACCAACAGTCTTCGAGCATGCAGTTCAGTTACATCACACATTAAGTTAATACAAGACAAATCACTCTTTAGATATTACATTGGATCCTACTTAACTGGTGGTCTTTCCACTAGCATTCTGTTTCTAACTTCCCTTGATCCTAAATGTAACAATATGCACAAATAATGCCTTTAATCAAGAATTTCATAATTTATGTTGTTATTTCAGACTTTGCAGATAATTATTGTATGGTGTACCTATAACTGATAAATCATTGTTATGATCAGGAAATGGCACTGATGATTTTTCACCCTGTTTTGCATTCTTGTAAGTTTTTATTTAATTACTGGTTCTCCGGATTAACCTTCTTTTCATCAACTGCCATACCACTCAATCCTATTTGTGCCAGTCATGCACAAGTGCTCTGTAGGTATGTGTCTCCATTAATTAACAGCAATAGTTACTCAGCAGATCATTTTGTTCTGCAAAAACATGCTGAAAGTAATGGCCAGGTTCTGAACAGGTGCAGTTTACAACAGTCATAATGCTGCCTTCAAGTTAACTGCACCGGAACCATGTTATCATACTCCTTTTTCATAAGTCTCCACCCAGATAAAACCGGTTTGTATTACCATACCACGTTAACTGCAACTGAACCATACTATCTAAATTGTCTGGTAAATACTATAAAATGTGTTTGCTGAGCCCAAAATGTTATCAGGCAGGACTGCATTTTCTGAACTGATTGCTTTCTTTAAATTTTTTTCAGATTTACAATTTCCTGACAAACAAGTGGCAGCTCAGAGGAACAGTATGAATCTCACTGTAAAAGCAGCTGACATTCAACCCCTGTGTTCACTTAGAAGACGCTGCTATAACAAGCATTAAAAGTTATTGGTCTGATACATTTGGGACTTCTTACAGCTTTACCTGTGACTGGCACTGCTACCAGATGCAATTGTAACATGTCACCATACAAATTTCACATGCCACTACTACCTGATGTGATTCTCATCATGCAAGTTTCACATGTCGCTGTTACAAGAAGTGAATGTAAAACGTCATCATACAAATTTCATGTCACTGTTAACAGACTTGATTGTAAAATGTCACCACACAAGTTTCAAATGCCACTGTTACCATGTGTGACTGCAAAATGCCACCATACAAATTTCGTGTGTCAGGTTACAGCCATTCACTTGATACCTTTGTCAAACTGAAAAATTTGTGAGGTTACAATTTGGTTTTCACTTAATTAAACAATTATCTAATGAAAGTTGCAAATCTTCTCACCACACAAAACTTGTATTGAATGGCAATAGCATTCAACATTAAATGTTGCTAATGTTGGCCCCATGTCAAGAGCTTGCATAGTCAAAACACTGGCAGTATTGAATATGTGTGATTAAAAATTATCAAAACACACAAGTTTCCAATGGCATGGTTTTCACAGCAAATTTAAAAAAACTGGTCAATTAATGTATGTAACACTGAAGTCCATATATGAAGTAGGGGATGCACAGACAAAAGCATCCACTTTATTAATAGTGATCCAAACAACATAATCTGCTATATTGGAAGCCTAACAAGTCTGGAAGCCCACAGTTGCAAGAATCTTTGCATGTTTGTGAACAAAGAGTGTCCCATGTTAATTACTTAAAAAACCTCCCTTGAAATTCAAACATTTTTAATGCAGGGTTAATTCTCAGAACAGTGATGAGGAACCACTAGGGCTACCATCTGGAGTCCATCAAAATCACATTGTGCCTCCAGAATTAGTCAGAATTTAGGAAACTTAACATTTCTGGCTATGTTTACGGACTATAAACCAAATATTACAGATTTTTACTTACTTATATTGCAGCAGAAGTTTTTACATTCATTACAAGCTGTGTCACAAATATTTCACTGTTATGTGATATGCAGCTACCCACTACAAATGGCATATGCAAGCCTAGAATATGAGCGTTATTTTTAAAAACTATTTTCTCTAAATGTGTGGATAAAGCAGTGAAAAAACACTTTAAAGTCCCCTGAGATAGCAACTCTAGCAACCACTAACACACAGGTCAATGATACACACCCCATCATCACTTCAATACCTGGTGCTGTCCTTTGAAATTGGATCTGTCCTCCCCTTGAAGTACCACTCTGTTATGTTAACATTCTGATACACGCAGTCAAACTGAGCAGAGTCACCCTTCCTTACCAACTGGTTACGGGGCTGAACTTGTATGAGAGCCGAACCATTTTCTGCAAACAGAATAGGTTATAATTTACAGTAACCCTTTCTATGTCAAAACAGAATGAAAGTATGCAAATTTTGATGTTTTTTTATAGTGGTATAGCAAGCATTCCATCCTACAGGGATATGACACTCCGGCAGTTGGTAAGCTCGTCAGCATACCCCAGAACAAGAGAATCTTTAGAATGAAAGAAATCTGACACTAACTACTACAAGTTATTCCACTTCACAACATGAAAATAATGGCAACAATCAAATGCTGACAAGGAAAAAATCCTGTCCCTGCTGAGGATCGAACCATGCTCACCCAGCCCATAGCTCATCATGTTAAAGACTATATTCTGGTATACAGCATTATGATAAAGGTAATTTTACTCATCAAATCGACACACCTGCTACAGCCAGTGAGAAGTTGTCAGCACTGTTCCTGGATCCAGCTTCATTACGGGCAGTACACCGATACACACCATTATCTTTAGCTGATACATTCCTTAAGTGGAGGCGCTTTTTACTGAAGTTCACAGTATCTGACTTTGTCAAGCGATCTGCATTCCTATAATGTCAGTCACAAATAGAAAATGTCACAGAATTTTCTGCGCAAGTAAACAAAATTGCTTTCATAAGGATGCAAAACTCTCAATTATTCACGTTAATGCTGCCCATGCTTCTGTTTCTTACTAGAAAGGCATTCCTTTAGTTTACATTTGCATTGTAATTTATAAATTCTGTTCATGGGATGCTGAAAATTGTTACCTTAAAATGTAGAGAGATGCCAGAATTGACTGTCTTTAAGTTTATCATCCCATTGTGTTACTCATAAAATAAAAAGACAATGACACTGTCACCTGGTTCACAGATCTTATTCAAATTACACAGTATTTACAGGCATAGAAACCTAGATTAATAAAAAACAAGGCATACAAACACAGTCAAGATTTCCATGCCATCTCCAGTCTACGTGTCAGAATACCACAGAAAATAAAGAATATTTTATGGCTCTCTTGTTAACTTGTACTTCAACCAATGTACTGGAAACAGCAACATGTATTCCAAAAAACTGTAATAATTTGAGGTCTCAATTAACAATTATAATGCAATTGTATGTAACCTCTTTATGTGTTTTTAAGTATTTTAACCTGAAGATGACGCTTTGTGGTTAAAACCTGTTGCAGAATTAAATATCATGGACAATATATTTGTGTTGATGGTTCTTTATTCTTTGATGGCAGAATTGGTTTGCATTTGACAAACACCAAGCATCAAAACTACACAGGAGAGAATGATCAGTTTCAGAGTGGTTTATCTCATTTATAGCATGTAAAGTATTAAAATATTAATATTAACACCTTCCCAGTCAAGCCACGCATGTGGAACTGCGCTTTGTCTCCTGGTCCCAAGATGGCTACTCAGCATACATATTTATTCTATATTTGAGTGGCCCCACTGCGGAAACTTAAAAAAACAAACCAGCCTTGCCAATGTATCTGATCCTATTTATGAACTTTGTCACATCAGAGTTAACAAGAAATGCACATAAAATTTTAATTTAAATGTCTTGATGGCCCAAATACTAGCAGAAGAGCATAAAGCACCAGTAAGTTCCTCATTAAGTCATTTCTGCCACTCTCCACTTAGTCTGTGTCTTAGGCACTTGTATCTTCATCACTAGCCTATAGTCATCAATTTTCAACCAAGATTAAATAATCACACAAGAAAGTGCAAGACTCAGCACGTTTCTCTTGAACTTAGCGACATCAGTACATCCTCAAACGAAAATGGACCAACTGGTAGGTAGGGCACATAGCCTCAGCAGCTGATGCACATACAAACCCATCCCCACACAAGCACGCCATCCTTGTTCGCGGGTTTGTCCATCGCGGTTTCGCATATTCAAGAAAGAATTTATTGTGACAAGCCTCAAGCATCACGGCGCAGGTCTCTCGCTCATTTGAGACAGTGCGTGCATTAAACATGCGGAGTAATACACAGTCTTTCGATCTGCGTTACCTATTAGCTCACTAGGTATCATGTAATATGGAATGTAGGCCTACTCTTACAGTACTACGAACAATTTTTGTAACCAATTGTTGTCCTAGTGTTTTAATTACGTCTCGAAATGGTGATGTATGTTGGTACGTGCTGATGAAGAGCCTAAGGATAAGACATGCATGTTAACCCATCTAATCAAAACTCAGGGGTAGGGGCTTAGCGGGGGGAGGGGGGGTGATGAAATGTGCGGTCGCCCCAGGCAGGATGTTGAAGGAGCGGTAAACTGGGCCGCAAAACTAATATTTTAAACAATAACATTTGATTTTCTGGGCTCAACGAATTTTAACTTACTGAGCAAAATAAAAGTAAATTCAATAAACAATAGTAACTTTTTTTAAGTCTACATAATTTTAGTCCGGGGCGGCAACTCTGATTACTTGCCCCGGGGTCCAAAAAACCCGGCTAGGCCACAGCTCGGGGGTCGTTCACAGACTTCACAGATTTACACAGTTATTTACCGGCCTGGCAGAGAAGGCGTACAGCAAGATGGGCAAGACTGATGTAGGGTAGGGCAGTGTGAATCCACGATAGTTCGGGACTGAGCTACGCTGCCTTTTTTCCCATTCATTTCCCCCGCTTCTAGGACGGCAAAACACAGTCCCGAACTATAAGTAAGTTCCTTGAAAATTTGTATTTTCAGACTGTCCTTCAAGGTTAAGAATTTTATCAACAGTCGGAAACGGAGAAAATTAAAATCCCAGAATTTCAGAGCATTTCAATTTTTTATCTACTCACGGAGGTCTTGTCAACCTATGATTTCATTAAATACAGGAGCATTAAGTTAGCGTAATGGAACGCTGTCAGCCAAATAGCGTTAAACCGAAAACGAGAAAAGGCAAATTAATAAGTGGCGTAATTTGGCAAGGGGCGTTAAAGAAAAATGGCGTAAAACCAGCGCTGGGCGTATACAGTACTGGTAGAGTGATAACTGACAAAGGAAAACTGAAGTCCTCGGAGAAGAAATTGTCTCAGTGCACTGCAAGCATCATAGAATCCATATGGACTGCCCTGGGATCGAATCCGGACGCCCGAAGTCAGAAGCCGGCGAGTTACTGCCTAAACAATGTCACGGCCTGAGAAGCAACAGCCGCCGATTTATCAGGTAAAGCAATGGCGGTTCATCCATTACGCAAGTCTTTACACTTACGGTCTCTCTAACCAACCCCGGCCTTACATTACCTTATGCTAGCAGTGTTGTGTACTGACAGACGATACAACACCCCGCAGACGACTGACGTTTCTTGCCAGTCAAAATACTGAATAACAATAAATGTTCCACAAAGTAGTTATGTCATTCCATTCCGAGACAATTCACATTTAAAGAACAGCTCCCTAGGAACTAGAAACTGCACTGATTAAAATGTCATGTGCCTCACCGGTACCACTCAATGTGAATATCCCCGCTGCCGTCTACGCTGCACCTCAGGGTGACGTCATTGCCTGCCACAATCTTGCGGGGCGAGTCTGGGGCCTGCAGCTGCACCAGGACTGGTTCCCCCAACCCTGCAACACAAAACAAATCAGACACCGCGCCCCAGACAAGAGACAGCATGTTCTCGGTTCGGTCGTCCAAAGCACTTGTTTGTTTTCCCGCTATTATAACCCGGAGTCACTACGCCAACAAACTGCACGATATAAAGTTTCCTCCATCAGCGGACACTTATTAGTTGGACAAGAAACTTCGCTGTTTATATGGAACCATTAAAGGCAACAACACTTGTGGGCATAAAATATGTGTACCATATACCTTTGTAACTCTGCTCGAAACAATCTTGGATTGAGAATCGACTTGGCCAATTATTACGTGCACGCCATGAGCAGGTGCGGAGTGTATGTAGGAGGAACGGTAGAGCGCGCGCTGCACTTACTGAACACTAATCCTGTCTCACAGCCATTATTTATGTCTGATTTCGCTCCCCTGTAATGGAGGTATGTGGACTGATGTTTGCGGGATATACCATAGCATAGAGATCCTCCCCGCCCGCCAATACAGTTCTGGCGATTTCTTGTGGCACGTCCAGCACACGGCTTCCATGCTACACACACGTCTCGCTTAAAGGCACTTTCGTATCAGGAAATATGTGATGTTTGGAAAGATTAGTGAAAGCTGACAGTCTCAGCAGTATAAGCTTTTCGTGTCTTTTGAACGGAAGAAATTAATTTAACAATGATAACGTACTAACAGGAATTTTTTTTGCGTGATTTCAGGCTTCCGCCGTGATGTAAATGAGATCTAAACTCTTTTGGTATTTTACGCAGCGTAGAGTGGTTAGTTTCTTACCCACGTTTCGGGACAACTTACGGGTCCCATCTTCAAAGATCAAGCAATCCCAAGACCTTTGAAGACGGGACCAATAGGTTGTCCCGAAACGTCGGTAAGAAACTACCATTCTACGCTACATAATAACCCAAAACAGCGCAGATCTCAGGAAATGGTTTCCATAAATAAAACGGGTTTGGAGAACTTTTGTAATGTATTCTGCAGGAACATGTCGCGCGGGCGTCTGAAAGCATATAACCGAAGTTGTTGTCATGCCATGAGGTGTGTTTTAGTACCCTGTTGAATACCCAGATAGAGGAAATTAGGTATCTGCCACTTGGAACTCGCCACACAATGAAAAAGGCTTCCCTGCAACTGAAATACAGACGCCCTGTTTCGTCATTCGTCAGTTTACGTTTTCGCTTGTTTTGCTCCTCACACTCACCATCTGCCACACGGCTACGCAACCGCTGGCAGCAACAACGGCATTAGTCCATCTTCACAGCGACTTCTACCTCCGCAGTGCCACCTCTAAATTGCTCCAAATTAATTCCTCTGAACGAATAACGAGCTGTATGGGACTGTGCATCTCGTGACTCAAGTACCCACATTAACATTACACGACAGTGACCGAATTTCCTAAAACACGGTACGAAAATCTTCCCTTTAAGGGTCATCGTCTCTTTCCTTTTTCTCACTTTCCAGCGCCCTGCTATCAGCAATTGCAAACATCAATGGCTTTATAATAACATGAATTACATTAACCGTTTCAGAAATAAATTCTACTGCGCCTAATATATGGTTTAGGCACAAACAATATTAAAATTTTGCTACACGTGAATTCATTTTCACATCTTTCTCTCTCCAAAGTTCGAACGACTTAGAATTTCTTTAACCTTTTAAAGCCTAGCGGTAACTTTACGTACCACCAGATTTAACATTAAAAAATTCTACGTGGTGTCCACATTGCGTTTATGTGTTTTGTGCGGATCTCAGAACAAACAGCAATTTTTGCCTTGTAACACATTAAGAGATTCGTTTTTATAACCGAAGTGGAGAGTATTTACAGCGCGGTACGTACTGAATCCTTAACCTTTTAAAGCCTAGCGGTAACTTTACATACGACCAGGTGTAACGCTAAAAAATTCCACATGGTGCCCACATTGCGTTTATGTGTTTTGTACGGATGTCAGAACAAACAGCAACTTTTGCCTTATAAAACATTAAGAGACTGGTTTTTATAACCGAAGTGGAGAGTGTTTACAGCGCGGTACGCACTGAGTCCTTATATAAAACAGATACGCTTCGTCTTTAAAGGGTTAATATAAAACAGATACTCTTCGTCTTTAAAGGATTAATTAGTGCGTATTCTTAGGGCACACAAAAAGGTGGGGCAGATAACGCAGCTGGACAGCCGTCACAGGGTTTAGAAAAATACAAAGGACGGTACGTACAGCGCCCTTAGTAGCCAGACTTGATGCTTCCATGACAGAGCTGCGTGCTGCTTGATTTTTGTGCAGTCCGCTGACATTTTCTCTGGCAAGAGTCATTGGCGACTTGACTGATTTTTGTAGTATTTATATTCTGTGTCACAACAATATTCCAGGATAAACCATCTGCATAAGAAAATACATGCACGCACGTAACAGGCGCACTCAGAATTTTTCTTTGGGTCGGCGGGGTGAGGGGGGGGGGTGTGGCTGACCCTGAGGCTATATATAATTTATGGTTGATTTTAAAACCTATGTTACGAATATCATGTCAAAATATCCGAGCCGACATTTAGTTAAGTCATAGGGAAAATTAAAATTAACTGAAAAAGAAAAAACCTACATATTCGTAAGTTTTTATTATATTTTTCAATATTGCAATGTACTAGTCATCAGCTGAGTTCAGTGGCTGATTTAGGCTGAAGGGTAGATAACATAAAACCTCGATATCACCGTGTCTACAGAATTTTATTTTTTTAATTTCGCTTTGAGGGGCTGCAGCCTGGCAGCCCCCGCCCTCGGGGTGCGCCCATGACGCATGTGGTCGTATAGGTGACAGACAGCGCGGTGATCGTGTTTACTCTCGTTCCCCGAGTTCCGCACGCGCAGTTGTGGTACGGCAACACGTCCTATCAAAGTGCGACAGATGCCGCAACAGCATTACAGTTTAGGCGCTGCAGTTTTCCCAGAAGAATTATGTGAATGGCAGAAGATGCAAAATAAAAAATTTGAACATCAGCTTTTAATACTCGTCGCTTTCGTTTGCTTAGGGACGTAATGTCTTTGCAAACCGAAAGAAAATAAAAAAAGATAAAGAATGTCGAAAGCTTGTCTTTAGGATCTTAGGTTACATCTGCGATAAATGCCATAAGCCATCGGCCCCACCATCCTTGCGACATCTTACCCATGCGCGTGGGGCAGATGACAAAATACACTACTTTCAGGCGCGTTCGCAAACTTGCGACAAGCCACTATTAGCTTCGTCATGTTTCTGTCAGTCTGTCTGTCTGTCCGTCCGCCTGTCTGTCTGTCCGCATGGAACTCGGCTGCCACTAGACGGATTTTCATAAAATTTTATATTTGATGATTTTGCGAAAATTTGTTCCAAACTTGAAGTTTCATTAGAATCTGACAAGAATAACGGGCATTTTTCGCGAATACCTATGTACTTTATGATAATATAGCGCCCAGTTCTTCTTAGAATGAGAAATGTTTCAGAAAAACGTTGTACAGAAAATCAATACATGCATTTTATGTTCAATCCCCCCCCCCCCCCGAAAGTCGTACAGTTTATGAGATACTGTGAAAAAATATGGTACAACCAAACACGCCAGAGATGCTAATATAATATGGCGCATGCGCTTTGCATGCCGGATAACTAAGGCAAGAATACACACATACTCGAAATATTTAATGCTCATTGCTTTTCCGTGGAAACAATGGTTATGCGAAAACGTCTCAGTGTTACGTTATATATACATCGCATGTTTGGTAACGTTCTGAAGGAAGACAACAAAATCACCAAACCCTCCACCCAGGTGCGCACTCAGAATTTTTCACTGAGGGCGGGGGGGGGGGGGGGGGCTAAATCTGAGGCTATATATAATTTATGTCTGATTTCAAAAACTGTGTTATAAAAATCATGTTGTAAGTATAACTGTAACAGAACACCGTTTTCAACTGCATTTTTATACAGACAAATGCAATTACATGTTCCGTGACTCAGTCACAGTGTCCAATTTTCCTGCTTTTTTAATTTTATTAATTTATTTTTCAAAATTCTAATGCACTAGTCATCGGCCGAGTTCATGGCTGATCTCGGCTGAAGGGTAAATCACGTAAAACCTCCGAAATCATCGCAAATCTATATTTTTTAAATTTCCGTTTGAAGACAGGGCCGCAGCCCGGCGGCCCCCCCCCCCCCTTGGGTGTGCCTCTGCCTCCTCCAGCTTACAAGAACAGATCCCCGTTACAGCCCAGGACCCCGAACATGAAGAGACAGTGCTCACCACTGCACCGTGGCATTCGGCTTAATGCGCGACTAAGAAACGTACGGTGCATCTTGACAACTATGCGGCCAGTGAATGCCCGTACTACCGCGCAACCCTCGAATTAAACAGCTATACGCCGGTCTTGAGTAAATGCTGCCTGCTGTTTATTTTCAGAAGTGCAACACGGCATCCAGTCAAACCAAACGGCGGCTCGCGGTTACTTCGGTTCGATAATCGAGTCCAGGATCACTTCCCGTGCTACCACGCAAACTTGAAATCTACAGTATCTCAGTATCACGCACTGAAGGGCACAGAAGTAAGGTCCAACGAGCAGACTCACTCCTCGGCCTATTGACCCTCAGCAGCAGCCTAGTCTCGGTACACTCTCTGGACAAGGGGGCTGTGTGGTCTCTTAAATTGGTCAGGACAAGGGGGCTGGGTGGCCTCTTAAATTGGTCAGGACAGGGGGGCTGGATGACCTCTTAAATTGGTCAGGACAATGGGGCTGGGTGGCCTCTTAAATTGGTCGGGAGGAGGGGGTTGGGTGGCCTCTTAAATTGGTCAGGACAAGGGGGCTGGGTGACCTCTTAAATTGGTCGGGAGGTGGGGGCTGGGTGTTGGTCAGGACAAGGGGGCTGGGTTGTCTCTTACATTGGTCAGGACAAGGGGGCTGGGTGACTTCTTAAATTGGTCAGGACATGGGGACTGGGTGGCCTCTTAAATTGGTCAGGACAAGGAGGCTGGGTGACTTCTTAAATTGGTCAGGACACGACGGCCCCCCATCGGGAACCGAACGCGGCCCTCTCTCCCACTTACTGAGAGAGCTATCCCGGCTGCACCTCATCTACAGTCATTCGCCTTTGCAGCGCTCCCTAACCTAATCAAATCACCATCCCCTTATGTTCTGGCCACTCATCCAGCTACCAGGCTAACAGCACCCCACAAAAAAATTCTATCGTTGAAGATGCAAGTGGAATGTGACGCCATGTCGTCGGGCAAGCAGCTCCAGACGTTTGGAAGGATCCGGATGCCTTCACCTTCAGGGTCAAGAGGAATGACCGTAGCTGCGAAAACCCCAATACCGCAATTCTACAGCTGAAGATCACAGTCGTACATCAAGGCATTATACATACAATGCGACATCGGGAAAAAATCGTAAAAATCGAAAATAAAAAGCAAACTGTTGCATCTTGATAAAGCAAATTTGTGGCATACCAATGTACGGTGTTCTTTTCAATACTGGCACAATTCTAAAATTGCCCATTTGGAGTTAATACTGCGATTGAGCCCAAAAACAATATTTCTGAGCTCAATTGCAGTATTAACCCCAAATGGGCAATTTTTGGGGTGCGTCACTATTGCATTCAGTGAGCGATTATATTCCACGGTTGGTCCGAGTTTGGACACAAGTTTCTTCTTGACGGCCGCTGTCGCAGGCAGAATGAAATGGCTTCCGACAACTAAACAGCTGTAAATCATAACGAGACTATTTGACTATTGACATTAACCTTTTAAACCCTAGCGGTAACTTTACATACGACCAGGTTTAACATTAAAAAATTCTACGTGGTGCCCACATTGCGTTTATGTGTTTTGTACGGATCTCAGAACAAACAGCAACTTTTGCCTTATAAAACATTAAGAGATTGGTTTTTATAACCGAAGTGGAGAGTGTTTACAGCGCGGTACGCACTGAGTCCTTATATTAAACAGATACGCTTCGTCTTTAAAGGGTTAATATCTGACACTAATCGACCGAATTTTGTTAAACTACGCAGATGCATAACACCACTGAACATTCAACGATCTTGGTCATTATCGAGCCTGCACAATCAACAATAACATAAGGACCGTGCGAAATTTTGAAAACAATGGATCAGGAAGTGCTGAGTGGTGATAATATTAGAAAAACTGAAACAGCACAATACTTATTCATCCAAATTTCGATAAAAAGAACAGCATGAATGTGGTTACACATGAATATTTTGGTTTAATTCGAGCAACTCAGGAAATGTAACAGGACATGTTAAATGTGTCAACCTGTACACATGTCTAGCCCACCAATTGACATTAAAAGCAAAGAGCTATAATCCTTCCGAACCCTAAAATCCACCACTTCACTGGCTAGGTCTGAATAATCAGGACGTACGAAAAATGTTTTGGCACTAGTTTCTCTGTTTTTCGTGAAAAAAAGACAGTTTCAAGAAAAAAACAAAAGACTGCGGTATTCAAAACCAATGAGACATTCCGTCAGCTGTTTACACTGCAGACAAATACCGCGGGCCGCGGATTCTGCTGCACTAGCCACAAACAAAAATAAAGACCGATAACTTGCTCAAGCTATTCTTTCGGAACTACGAAGCATTTTGAGTCCGTCGATTCGCGAGGCACGAGTCGTGCATCTCTTGATCTGCTGCCAGTAATTTTATTGTATTTGCTCCATTTAGCTCGAGTCGGGATCACGAGCCATTAATACTGGATTAACGACATCAACTCTGCGCGCTATCGATAACATGGAAGGCCTGCACAACACACACACCCCACATCGGTTGCACCAGACCCTGGAAAAACTCCACTATAAGAGTAGGAAGGTAAAGGTAAAGGCAAACCTTTCCCTGCAACGCCAGGAAGGCAAGTAGGAGGAGTAGGGGTACAACTCCATTCATTTCTAACCACGGCACTGAATTGAGGTGGGTGGTTAACTTCAAGTTCCGGCCGCTGTACCTCCGAGAAAGAACCCGGTACCCATTGAATAGGAGGTTGGGTGGGTCCCAGAGCGGGTGTGGAAATTTTGGAGAAAACACTCTTGCCCCTATCGGGATTCGAACCCAAGACCGCTCAGCCCGTAGTCTAGTTGCCAGTCTAGAGTAGCCTATGCCGTACATAAAACTGCCAAATATACAACTAAAGATCATTGTATGCCGGACTGCCACGTCATGGTGACTTATACGAGATGAAGTTCACCTCACGCATTCCAGACCTTGGCACTAGATGGAATTCAACGGTTAGTCACATGCGGCGGCAAATTTGTTCCCGAGGACAGACTCCTGTACCAATTGGTCAGGAGGCCGCCTGCGCCTCAGAACCGGCCTGAAAATAGTGGCGAAGGGAAAAATCCCAGTACAGGTGTCAAACACAGGCCGTTAAGCCGGCAGCCAGACGCTTTGGTTAGTGAGGCCTCTATATGCTTTGGGGTTTCTGCAGCCCTCAATGACCTTGTAGAAACAAAAATAAGCGTTGACACAAAGCTGCAGTTAGGGTACACACATCACACTGTAGTCTTATCCCCTGCCGACAACCAGCGCACACACACACACACACACACACACATGGGAATAAAACCACCTCCAAAAGAATAAGACCGAACATGCATAACGCTTCATGCCAACATTATCAACGGATACGTCCCACATGCTATCACAAACAACAATGAAGAGACGCTGTTACTTACAAGCAACAATCCCGACAAGTTTACGTAACAACGCTTTAATATTTAATTATTTTTAAAGTTTAAATTTTATAAATTTTACACATAAATTTATAAATTTATAAATTTTACCGTGTAACAATAACACTGAGTGCTCAGTCTGACCCTTAAGTAATGCTTGCAATTGTAGTTTTGAATGTTATGTTGTTTGAACTGCCACATAATTGGCCGAAACGTGTAGCTACACATGTGCATAATACAATATAGTACACTGTCATTAGATGTGCTGGTGAATAGTAATTATTTTATAATTTACGCAACACATCGACACGTTTAGGATTAAAAAAACTTATTATGGCACGAAATATTCGCTTTTCTTTTTCTTTCCTTTCTTTTTTATGTATCTGACACATATTCATCGCATCACACATATATACACCGTACAACAAACAATGTTTTATACGTACTCATACAACGCGTCACAGAGTTGTTCAAATTAAACTCACAGACTTTTCAGACTGGTTGTTGTTTTGACGAAGGGGAAACGCAAATTAATACAGATGTCCATAAAAACAAAGGCTTTGCCTTGCTAAAGAAAACATTAACTGGGATTTCGCCCCCGACCCACCAATCGGCAGGATGCATGATCCTTCCTCATACACATTTCAAATCATCGCTTCTTTTCCAACGAGTCTTTCTGAAAAAATTATGAAATTCAGTTCAACTTCATATATAAAGTAGGCACAACGCTTGATTGATAATAATAAAAATTAAATGCAATGCTCGAGAGTTTTAGAGTTGCCTATGCAGAATCTAATTCAGATCGTTCTGGTGCGTTAAAGGGGGTGTACCACTTCACGAACACGCTGTTATTTTCAGGGCAGAAGTAAAAATACAGACCACAGACTTTTAGGGCATCCGGAAAGATCATTTAATGGAAGCTGAAGGTGGTGATTGCTTCAACCAGAAGATCTCAGAAAGCAAACAGCTCAGAGGGGTTAAACGGCTGCGTGCCACAATGTAAATTGGGAATATACCAAATGGTCGTCGCTACTGGCCCTCAGGTGGATTCCTGCTGATCCTTCCTCATACAAATGTTATAGGGTTTTGGGGCATTAAAAGAGGACCCAATACAAACACTGTGATTCAGACACGGACAGTGCACTTGGTTCGTTCAACTCGAGCTCCCCTTGCTCCTAAAAGTGACACATGCACATACGTGTGTGGCAACACAGACACTGTCCATGAGGTTAAAACAAGAACAAGTGGTGTCTTGTCCCTTCACAAAGCACACAAACTGCTGTCTCCCCTTAAAAACGTTGACTTGTGCCACTTTTGCACAGCCTCGAGTTGTGGCTGCATTAGTCACCATGGTAACGACAGACTCAAGTGTGTGTACCTCGCGCATTAGACAGGCATGTACACACCGTGTTTACTTTGAGGTCCGGCTCCAGACTGAGAAATTGATGTCTGCGAGTTGAGCGATAGGCTGAACTGTGTAACAAACTATCGATGTATATGTGCCCCACAGTCAAGTATCTCTCGACAAGTATTGACTAGTCACTCGATATGCCAATCAAGCGAGACGGATGGTCACCGCTTTACACAAGAGCTTGCTTGGTTTCCGTCAGTGTTCTTGTCAAACTTGTAAACATGACATATGTCTACTGCTGACAGTGGTAGCTTATGATCAACTGTGCATCTCATCACCTTTCATCGAACAGAAACTGTACGGACTCAGCGCCATTACAAGTGATTACGGTTCGATAGTAATCGATTCTTCCTCGTACATTAATGATGTGGCTTCCAGTGCGCAGTCAGTCCACACCGTCCACCGTTCCAGTCCACCGCTGCCTCCCTTCTCTATCTCTTTACAGCATAACGACATCTATGTACACACGTGGTTTACCTCTTCACGCCAGTCATATCTGTGGATACCACGTTTTACCTCTTTACAGCAGAGTGATAACTACGTATACCAAGTCTTACCTCTCTGCAACACAGCGATAACTACGCATACCAAGTGCTTTAAAGTTCAACACCCTTGAATTTTGCTGACTGTATTTTATGAGTTCGCTTGATTCTTACTATAAACAAAGACTGTTTCTTTATATATTAACCGCCTGATATCTGTAATGAAAAGTGGTGTGTTATCTTGAAACTAAACATGAGTTTAGAATATTGCGTGTTGAGACAATTTGAATGTTTAAAACTACGTATTCGGTTGAGTGATTAATATACTGATTAAATTACACTGGAGGCAGAGCGTAAGAAATTCTAAGCTCAGCTGTTCCACATACATTACGATACCATACATGCAATGTAACAATTAGAAACTTGATGTGGTTAATATAGTACAGGATACTTACAAATACAGAACGCAATGAATAGCCCACGTGGAAAGGATGAAGGGTAAGTCGAACCCGGTTATAACGATATCGGTTTATACGACACGTCATCTATAACTTCATATATTCGGTGGTACCAATTAATTTCTCAATGTTAACAATTATGTTATACTTACTCCGTTATAACAACCCTCGTTTATAAAGACAAAAAATATTTAGTCCCCTTCTTGACTTTATAACCGAGTTCGACTGCATATTACATAGACCTCAAGGAAAAAGGGATGTATGGAAATCTAAAAGAAGACTGTTGGAACTGCGATGGGACTCGGACAGGTGTCTAAGTCTTGACAGTACGTAAGAAAAACGTCTAGGCCTATTACATGGAGGCAATAAATCAAGGGAGTTACGAAGAGTTGAAAATGCAATACTGCTGACACAGAAAAACACTTCTTAAGATGGAGAAGGGAGAGACAACTTTAACGATGGCAAGATGATACTAACATTCCGACGACTGACGTTCACGTAAATTACATAAAAAAGTTAGATTGTACCTCACAGAAAACACTCCGCATACATTAAAAATGCGAATCTGTTAATGTTATATAGGGATTTAACCCGTGTTTCCTGTGTGAATCATAAGAAACACGTAAATATACTGTGTGGAAAAAAATTAAGATTTTCTTAACGTCACAGAAGCGGTGCACATCAGTACCACCGGGCTTTAAAGTGTTAGTACAGATTTTAAAGAAAAAAGTTGTTAAAATGGTCAAATGTCGGACTTTGTTACTATTCTGACTCTCAAACGAGAAAACCAGTTTTTAACCTTAAGGCGATTCATCCCCGTCGTATTTAGAGCGTAACAAGAAATGCATATAGACTCAGTTTAACACGAGACAAAATCAGCTACATGTTTCGGCTAATGATGGTAGCTATCATTAGAATGATCACAAAAATATAAAGAGGAAATGTTTACAGCTGCATTGTAGGTTTTTAGAGACCTCGAACGTTACCTTGTAAGGTGTTCACACAGGCTCATCACTGGAACCCCCTCCTCAGCATCCACCTAAATTTAGACGTCCACTTGGAAGCCTGTCTACCAAAATTTGGTAAGCATACTCACATCTGTCCTGCGTGCCCCGCTCATATCACCCTCCTCCTTGCAAACATGATAATTATAACTGGCGGATAGTACTAATTATGAACTTCTTCGTTGCAGTATAGCTTTCTCCGTCAATTAGGCGTTAAATTATGGAACTTGTAATATTTCGGTGGTTTCCACTGCTCAGAGATCCCGTCAGTTCGCGCGATACTTAATTCAGTACGTCACCAGGAACAATAAATGCTCTGAACCCTGAGATACAGCCTGTGTTGCTCACACCACCGTCTTTAAAGCTGAGGAAAGACGCAACGGTCTTTCTTTGTTTGCTCAAACCGTAAGTTTAATATTACGCCCGGTTGGTTCTTCAGGACTCCCGAACACGCATGCTGGCGGCACAGTATTCCATACCCCTACCCTGGGATTTTTCAACAAAAGGTCTTCCTTTGTTTGTGCAGCTTTGTGACAACTTCTTTCATTCGTAACACGTCACTGAAACTTACGAGTATCTTTCACTGTCACAAGATGACTTATTTCCTTCATAACAGCAAATAACACAGACAATCCACAATGAAATGTCAGTTTCTCGTCTGTAGCTTGGAAACGGTGAAGAACAGACGAAAGAAAACCAAGTTCGTACGCTGAAACAGAGACATTTACTCCAGCACTCGGATTCTGTGTCAGTGTCAGATGTTTGTGTAACTTACGAAATTCCCGCGCTTCTGTTCTAGGATCGGAGAATTGTAGTTACATTATTTGGTCTGTCTGTCCGTCACTCAGTCTGTTTGTACTGAGCGCAACCCAGTTTTCTAAGTTTTCAAGCATTCGCAGTCGTGGAATTGACGCCTCGATCCTTCTGGGACATTGCGTCGCGTCACTGGGTGACTGGCGCCCGAAGTTTCCGGACAGCATTGTGGTCCCATCTTCAACTGTCGAATGTACAATAAAGCCAATCGTCACACATTCAAACATTAAAAACTGAGACAAACACGCTGTCCCGCAGCGTCGGACAATTACGCAGTGACGTAGCGTAATGGCAAAGAAGAACGACGAAATCAGAACTAATTTTGCTAAGAATTTCATTAACCTAAGACAGGTTTCGCACCACCGCAGCCACTATGGATTTCAGTTTTATTGGGCCTCAGCTGTTCAATCCCTCCCCGCGCGTGAAGCAGCAGGACTAAACGTCCCCAGACGGGCTTTATTTCGTAGTCTGTCTTACGACGGGTCCATGACCTCTTCCCAAGCGAATTCGCCACAGAGCGCGATATAGTGCTTCCTCTTCCAATCTGCAGTATCCTCTTATTTACTCAAGGTCATCCAAGAGGTCCTTACGTCTTCTTCCTCGTCTGCCCGTCACTTCTATACTTCCTTCTATCTCTTGTACAATAACGTGTCTTAGAAGCAGTTCCTACGCAAGATGTGACCCATCCAGTTAGCCTTCCTCCTGACGTACTTAACGTAATAAAGCGTACTCTATAAAAGGCACTTCAAACAGCTGGTCGTAGAACACTCGCAGACTAGATTAATGGTAACGCATTTTATTTAGCCAGAAGTTCCAATGACGTGTTGGACATTCGGATATCACTACTGCAGGGCACGTCCAGAGTTTCTTAAATGTAAGCGGCAGACGTGTTACAGCGTGTCTCACTTTAACTGGATCAGGCTATCATCCGATGTACTCATCATCATCATCATCATCATGAACGCTGTAGATTTGGCGCTGTAAGTACTGTCCTATGTACGAAACTCATTTGCTATCAGATGATCCCGTTCTCTCTATCTTCTTCTTGGGTGCCCTGTACCCCATGTTCCATGGGGTTGATACTGTAGTGCTAGTTTTGTTAGGCAGCTGTTTCCCATTCTGTTTACACGTTAAAGCCAATACTGTTGGTAGTTTCTGACCGCATCTACTGTATTGCCCTGATTTTGTTTGTTCCTTACGTCAAGATTACTTATCTCGTCTTGTGAGGCCTAGGAGTGGTTTGGAAAGCGCACTCGTGCTGCCTCTAGTTGTTTCTGATCTATTCTGTTCATTATCCACAGTTCGCTTCCGTAACGGTTTGTGGCTTGCGAAATAATGTTGTGGATTCGTAGCTTTGTGTCTGTTGACATCAGCTGGCCAAAGCGTCTTTTTATCATTCCGTTTAATACGTCTGATTTATTATATATTATTATTAAGTATTGCCACTTTAGTCTCCAATATTTTCGTATTTATCAAACTTTTGCACATACTGAATGAAGCCCGTGAATGCTTCATGAATTTCTCATGCTTGCTATTAATTTTCCTTTGAATACTGCATTCATCTTCTTAAGAGACTTGTGATTAGTGAGCTGGGCTTAAGAGGAGAATGCACGCTGCACTGTGCAAGCGCACAGTGTGTAGAAACATACGAGTATAATCGAGTCTACGTCTCTGGAGCAAGTAGGCGCCTAATTCAGTTTATTCCTCTGCTGGCATGGACAAAAACCCCTTGCATGAATTCCTTCCACCCCGCTGCTAATGAAATGTGAAGTTGATGGAGTTCACCGCAGGTCGTCCGCAGTAATGTAATGGCAACTAAGAACAAACGTGCCAGAACGCAACCAACCTGCAGCAGAACCACCAACTACACGGCGTACTGTCTGTACAGAAAGTTCAGAATCACTCAGTTGATCACGAAAGTTTATTCGTTTCCAGAATCACTTCACGAAACGTAAACACGAAATTTGTTAAGCAGTTACAAAATGCCAACACTAATCATTTCTGCTGCAGCGTCTCTTAGGACCTACAAATCACTTCTGTTACGTCCACACGATTATGCGCCGTCCCAACCACCGTTAACACACGAATACTTGCCTTCGCCCCCACATTCAGACAGGATACGAGGAAAAGCTACCTTCCTCTATATGGGTATCAAGGCTAAACTGGCCAGAGTGTGAAGCTAACCACTCACCTGCACATAATGTCGAGGTTAAGGATAAGTAAAATATCGCCTCCCCTTGTCTAGAGGGTCAGACTGCCTCAGGGGCCCACCCAGCCTCCTTCCTACTCAGTGGGTACCAACGGCTCTTTGCCAGGGAGTAAAGCCATCGGGGACTGAAGCGGACCAATTACCCCCATACACTAACTTCATATCGTGCACAAGGGCTTACTCCACACGACGTCTTTTTGACGTGGTGCTTCGGCGTAGGGACAACTGGAGGCTAAACTTCCCGCAGTATTATGACAATAACTCCCATCACGTCTGTGGGTTCGGTCTGTTCTACAGGCTTATTTCCTGAACCCGGACACTTTAAAATCATAGCCCCCCCCCCCCCGTCTCAGGTAAGTGGTTCCCCGAGGAGCACAACGGAAATGTACTACTCGGACTGGGTTCTGACAGAGGGCGTAGGCGTTCCATTAGGATGCATTAACACAATCCCTTTTTTTTTACTTTGCACATCGTCTAATTTTTTAATGCAGAACGACGTTTCGGTAGCCGGCCTTGCTCCCGTCCTCAGGCTGGACAGAATTAGACTGCATAATGAAGGGTTTTGTGAGTTGTGCTCTTCGTCAAATAATATTAATCTACGACGATGAAAGAGCGGAAGCTGGGATGAGTGTACATTTTGAACTCAAGTGGGAGATAAGAAATCTATTCAGAATTTTGATCGAAAAACTTCCTCTCGTCTATGCCCGTATGTATTCCTTGGCATCCTAGTCTTAAATATGCTCAATCATATTCGACGGATAAGGCGAACAAATCCGTGCCCTGCCATTCACACGCGAAATCTGAGAGTATTTGCCCCTTACAAGAAGGTTAAGAGATGGTCTGACTGCGTTCATACGGGATACCAAACCGGGTCTGCTGTCTCTTTTTGCACCATACAGAAAGGCTGCATGACTGCAAGTATAGCATTTGCATCTGTGACCCATTGAAAACGGATCATACCAAATATCCTTTCAACAATAAAAATCTCCGAAAGAAAAGATCGTTACAGAAACCCATGCAAACGGTAGACACAATGTAAAGTAGTGACGGATTGGTTATTAGTTTTATTTAACGGCGCTGTTGGGTCAACGAATTGTAGGTTATAGTGTCAGAATAAAGAGAATGACTGGTAAATTGAGCAGACGGCGGAAGAATGTGGTCATGACTTGATTTTAAGGTAAGTGTTACTTTGCCAACATTTGTCTAGAAGAGATGAGGACAAAGACGAAAAGTGCCTGCAGAGACAGCCGGTCTCTGGGCTAACAGGCTATAAAAAAAAAGGTAAAGCAGTCCCATTACAGGCCTGGACAGGCCCACAGGGTTCCAGGAGGTTGAGGCTCCCAGATTTCTAGACAATCGGCACATGAAGGTAATAAGGTTGTCAGCCCTACGCACCGGCCGCGTTTACCCCCCAGGAAATATTCCTGGTACTCATTTCCGTTAGAGGCTGAGTCGACCCCAGGGCCATAGTGCGACCGACAGGATTATGCCAATGAAAAATTCCACTGACACCATCGGGAATCGAACCCGCGACCTGCCGGTTTGTAGCACAGTGCCTCAACGAACTGCGCCACCGCGGCCCCCTGGTAACAGGCTATTCCAGCCAGAACCTTCCGATACGAAATAAAATTTTAGGCCCGACTATGACGCATCCAACACGATGAATAACATTTCACTACAACTTTATGACGTAATTACGACCACTGGATTTTATGACATTTTAAAGTGCCGTTATAGGCCCTTAGCTTCTCGGCTTCAGTGGAGGAGTTATTTTACGTGACATAAGATACAGCTTATCTTCCATGAGAACCAGCGCTAATTGGGTGCTCGATGCAAAAACCAGGATTCAGGGCGTTTTAAAGGTCATTAACGAGTACAAACCACCAACCAATATGATTACGTTATTCAACGTCAATGCTCAAACACCGTGTTTTAAATTGCCTACGTTTTGTGAGTTCCGTTGCCGCTGATTGCCTCATGCCGCTGTTTCCACGTCGCTTAATTTCATACGCTGATCGTACCAACAGCATCTATTCTGCAGGCAACATGTGGATTATAACTATGTTGTACGAAGTGGCCAACTATACAATTAGTGCGGCAGGCTTCTCTGCATACCGTGGCTAGCCTGTGAGACGACCAAGCCTTATAGTGTGTATGTGTACATACAGACGTCACGAAAACCATACCAAAACTGCGTAACGATTAATCCATTGCTACACGCGAATTTCTCGAGGGGGATTACAACCTAATTTTAGAATTTCAACGCCATGAGACTCTTTACACGCCCCTTTTTGCAGACTTTAGGAGGATTATACCAGCTTTCAAGTACACAAATCGATTTTAGTTTCGTTTTGAAATGGCCTTCATTATTTAAAACATAAGTGCACTTCACTAGCAAAAATTTTTCCTACACGCCTGAAGATGGCACAGTCGTGTCGAAACGCGTAACGTGTATTTAATGTAACTGTACAGGGTCTCTATTTTACCGCCGCAAGACAGTCTTATCGCATACAACGCCTGCATCCGCCGGGACATCTCGCGACAGCTGCGGTGCTCGGGACAGCGATAAAAGAAAGGCAAAGTGATGTTGATACAACACAGTGCACACAGTTATACTACAAGCAGCACAGCGATGTCGGAGAGGTTGCGGCCACCACACGGCGAACAGTGTCAGATCTTCCCATAATTTCACTCAAAAACGGTGACATGCACTGACGAGGTTACGTTGTATCTGAACTGCATTAAGCACCACGCCATGAAGATGTAGGGGGATGGAGGTTTGGCTCCACCCATACTTTTACCCCACTACCAGATGGAGGTGAATGGTCTGTTTCGTGCCCCGCTCTTATTCTCGTATAAAGAACCCCTAATATCCTTTCAACACGTGGCTAAGTGAGTATCACAGCCAGTCCGACACATTAGCACAGAGAAAAATCCCTTCCAGGAGTCGAAACCGAGTCAGCAAATAATCTCCTCAATGAGTTTCTAGCTCCACTGTATCGGTTATTTCATATTTCACATTCAGATTTTCCTCCTGACAACTCAAAACTTTATTCATACCTTACGAAACTCCTGTCACTGTGGAGGAACAGTGCTTTGACGGTCTTTTTAACCCTTTAAAGACGAAGCATATCTGTTTTATATAAGGACTCAGTGCGTACCGCGCTGTCAACACTCTCCACTTCGGTTATAAAAACCAGTCTCTTAATGTTTGCTAAGGCAAAAGTTGCTGTTTCTTCTGAGATCCGTACAAAACACATAAACGCAATGTGGGCACCACGTAGAATTTTTTAATGTTAAACCTGGTGGTACGTAAAGTTACCGCTAGGCTTTAAAAGGTTAAGACAAGCTTTCGGGGCGGATTATTTGACCTAACCAAGATACAGTTCAGAGGGCACGAATAAATCAAATAATAAGAACTTCATAAATTGTTCTCTTCACATCACATTGTTGGCCTGGTATATCAGCCAGAATGGGATGCTGAAGTATAAACAAATGCACAAAAACTGTAGGAACCTAGTTGGAAATTAAGTCCATCCTTGCTATCTGCAGTTTCAAACAAGGTAACAATGTACAGCAACACAGCTTTTTCTAGTCATAATGGTAAGTCCAGAGATGAGGACTGCACATATGTCTAATTAGATGGAGCAGGGTGCTTGAGAAGCAAATAGTCACTCAGGTAGTTAAGAAACGTCAGCCTTTTACGCAAATTAAACGTTCACTAATATGTTCAGAACAGCCTAGTCCTGAGTCACAAATTCAGCTCAGACCAACCCACTTTCCCCCTTTACTGTCCACTTTAATATTATATTCCCATCCCCGCCTATGAGTTCCAACCGGTACCTTCCTTTCAGGTTTTCCGGCCAAGAGTTTTATGCACCCCTTATCTTTCACATGCGTGTTACATTCATCACCCATCCTCCTTCACTTGATCGCCCTGATAATATCTGCTAAAGAAAGTACTCTCTTTTGGGTGTTATAAACACGAACATGGCAGCACTGCGAAGTTTAACATTATGTTGTTGACCGATCATTTACAGGTCGACTCGTCCACCCCTGACGAGATGCGACGTATGTAATTACCCTAAGAGCTCCCAAGCTGCTGAACTAAACAAACACAAGAAATATCACAGTTGCGAGACTTGTTCTGTCTTAATTTGTGCGCAGTGCTTCGCGTGATGGTCTTCGTTTGTTTTAACACAGTGGCGGCACTCCATACGCCGTCACGCTATCGACCTCTCGCGCTAGGTAAACTAATTAATCAACCGTGGCGGTCTCTAACTTGGTGCGTACAGAGCCCGAAGGATTCACAGTTCGCCGAACATTATGCAACATGTGAGCAATAACCGCGCGTAAACACCGTCTGTATGTGGGGGGAATCCAAGCAAGGTGACGAGGGATGATTTTGATCTGGGCCATCCACTTATGTTTTCAACCATAAGCTATAAAGCGGATCAAGATACATAGCCTATTTCGTGTACACAACACTTTATTTACACTAAATATTTCAGATAATGTTTGGCGACGTGTTTCGGCCGATCCTATCCGATGAGCCTCACGTTTTTAATGCCTGTAAATTTTTGAGTACCAAAATTGCAACTTACTAAAAGTATTTAGAAAACTTACGACATCGTAGGCTTCTGCATTAATAAAATTACTAACATCAGTTGCGCAAGCAATTTGTATTTTCTTGTACGTGCACTTTGCAGCTTGGAACGTATTACCGTTTTTCTTTAGCTGAAGTATTATTCAGCTGTTATCAGTGTACCGGTCTATTTGCTATTTTGGCCGTTCTCTTTTCTTTGCATGTATTATTTGTTGCTGGCAATGTAGCAAGTCCTTGTGCAGGCTGCACTTCCTTACATTTCGCGTACCGATCAACAAACTGTATGTCAACAACATCCCACTTGCGCAGCCTACAGTGTTACAGACACGGGGCAGATGCGATACACGGAATGTTCCGCAGATGCGCCAAACGTGAAGTTGTTTTAAGAGTCCCTTTAAGTAAAAGAACATATGTCCGATTATTCGCCGTTACATCGCTGCGGGCATTTTAATATACGCACACGGCTGTCACAGGAAACTCTAAAATACATATTCTTTATCATAATGTAACAATAAAAGGAAAGTTACGTGTTAGATAAAACTACAAAAGAAGGATATCCACTACGTCTTACCGTACTGTACAAAACGTGTCCAACAGCACTAAAAGCAAAGGCAGCCATGAAGTCTTGCTCTACTGGATGCACACCAAAAGAAACTGATGTGTCAAGTAATGCCACAGAAGGAAGCCATCAGCTGTCAATGATATAGCCGAGTTACTTATGTGAATTTGCATATTTATGTTACATTAGGGGGAAAATCATTTTTGGTTACATACAGTATACCTACCTTGTTCTCGAGAACTCTCGGTCTATGTTCTCCCCCCACTGCTTCACCAAATTCCACACCGTACCTTACGGCAGGCAAAATTACAGTTTCAAACACTTCACCATTCACATTTTTGGTAGCAAGTATTCCCCTATCCGTTCTTCATCCTTCGTAAATTTCATTTTTAATATTTTAGTTTTGACACACTAGCGAAGGATTCACTAGCAATTTTTGATCGATTTGTTCAGTATACTTGTGACGAGATACAAACACAACGGCCCCTCAGTTCCATTTGCATCTAGACAAACAACTTTGCTAGTGACTAGTAGAACTTATGCCTCTCTCGGTTGTAGGCCTGTGCTTTTCGAAGTTCGATACCTGAACAGTTACAATTTGGGTGAAACTACATCTCGTGCATAAAGAACATCTACGTCCGCCACTGCGCTGATACACGCAATCTCTTGAATGTGCAGAAGTACGTTGGTATATCACCAAGGGAAGCCTACAATACACCATGATAACGGCCTGAAGTAATGAGGATGGGGGAGGGTCAGGCCACTCGCCGAGGCAAAATGCTGTCTGCACATCTCCTTAGAATACAGCACACTAGTTGTCTTTCTTCTCTCGCTGTCTTTCTTTCTCTCAGTTAACCAATAACTGCATTCACAGTTTCAGCCTTTCCTTTTCTTTCTTTCCTTCACTTACAATTTATTCGTTTCTTCCCCTTATAACTTCCTGTTTCACCTCTTTCGCCCGGTTGTTTATTTATCTCTCTCCATTCCCGCTCTTCAAAAATGGGCACAGGCAGCTCACACCTTCCGACACGGTCACACAGCGCCCGGAACAGCCAGTCAGCCTGCCTTCCTACCGCCTAAATTTCCAGTTTTGCAGACCCAGATAATGAGTAAACTTGCCCTGTGCACGCCATAAAGGTATGCGGGAGAGTGGAGGTATGGATCCACTCATCCCTAATCTCGGCACCGGCAGCTGCACACTCTGGCCCCTTCATACCTAAAAAAGTCCCCCTGTACCCATTGCTCAGGGCACTGTGTGGGCCCCAGAACTGGTGTGAACGCTTTGAAGAAGAATAAAATCGCTTGTCCCTGTCCGGAATCGAACCAAGATCCCTCCGTTACCCAGTCCGTAGCCTAGACACTATACCGACTGAGCTACTCCAGCTCCATGTACAGACCTATTACTATTATCGTTCCCGTTCCACTTTACACCAACGAAGAACTTAAGGACAGGTTTTTACACATCAAAGTCATAATCTATACTCTACACTCCATTTACACTGTATTATTGTCGGATATAATTTCAAGGCTTCGCATCGTCACGATGTATGTAACTATTGGCTTGCATGCAAAACGCCAGTGGTTTAGTCACTGTCTTCAGACAAAAGGCTAAACACAAATTTCGCGCAGTTTCCATGTTATTTTACACTTTACAAAAAAGTGCCTTAAAAAGACGCATATTTATCGAATATGTCGGACATCTAGGCCCTTGCAGATGAAGGCACTGTTACTTCGAAACGTCGGCAACAAATTACCCAGTGATGCGGCGTCATATCCCAGAATAACGAAGTCCTTAACCGATAAACCGTTTCACGGGTTTTGCTGAAATTCAATGAGTAAGGCTTGTAATAAATTTATCAAAATTACCAGTTCATATCCGTATTGATGACCAAGCCTAGCTTCCATGAGGACGTAAATCGGCTTTCCGTGTAGCCTATAAACCTTCTACAGATATTGCTGAGATTTGATATTGGAGCTTTCACCAGTTTGTACTTATGCCTAATTACTGCCACTTTTAGGGACACGAGCTACAACAACACTGTCCGTAACGTTGTGTACTACATTATCAAGGACACCTGTGTACTCGTTCAAATCTTTTTTGATAACTTCTGAAGGTGTGAATACGTAAATGTTTCCATTGATGAACAATGCTAAACAGAAATGTCAGGCAAGAATATATTTCATTTAGCATTCAATTAAACCGAAAACACAGCGTTCGCCCCAGCCATTACTCTCCTGCGTCCTTTTTTTTTATACTTTCTAACAACAGACTTGTTTGGGAACAGGACGCCGGGACAAATTTCTGGAGAACCGAAGAAATGTGTTTCGATTCCCAGAATAGGCAAAAGATCTATTTATCTTCTCCAAAGACTCTACACCGGCTCCTAAAGGGGAATCCTTCCCCGGGAGCAAATTGGCCAGGGCATGAAGCTGACCCTTCATCCCCGTCTAGACCCGAGGTCAAGAATGTGCTGAACTATACCTCTACTCCTCCATACGCCTTCACATGGAACGCACAGGGACAGCTGTACCCTTACTGTTCCAGAAAATGCGTTGTTCAGTGAACAGTTCAACACCTGAACTGAAGGAACGACAGCTTTCACACAAAAAGAAGACCCGACAAATAATTGCAAAGGGGTGCAATTACGTCTCCATGCACGAGGGAATTAAATGTGCACACCAAACACTTATTTTGAACCCCTTCTGAAAGAACACGTTTTGCAAAGGTAGGCCTAGATGGAAAGATTTGATAAGGACCTGCCAAGAAGAAGTGATTTCAATAGTACTTTTCGTACCATAACAGCATTTCTCAATCACCCTGAAAATGGATTAATAGACAAATACGTAAGAATTAGTACGTTAGACACGTAAAGGGATCATTTTCCGACAGCGCAAGCACCACGCCGTGAAGGAATTCAAGTGCACTGGAGTCAAATGGGCGAGAATCGAGGTTCTCACAGCACTGTTGTTGAAATTTCAGGTCTTCCGCATGTTATGCCGTGTTGATTGGTGAATGGTTACGATTTACCAGTTTCAAAGACATAACACCCCAAGAAGACCTGAATAATAGCGGGGGTAATGCTCCACACATTAAAAACCTATGCAAGAGAAGGTAAGCGGTCAGCTTCGCGGCCTGGTAAGCATGTTGTTTGTTGGATGGATTTGTAGGCAGTTAGATTAAACTTACGAGATTTGAGGTTATGCTGAAGATTCAAGTCTTCTGGTGTGTTTCACTTTGTCAAATGGTGAAGGCACTTTAGATGATTCGTAACGTCGGTAACTATTTACCAGTCGACACGGCGCCACGTCCCACAAGACTTCAATCTTACATTCTATTTGCTTGTCTCCTACTCTTGCAGTGCCATGATTGTACATTAAACGGAAAGCAAAAGAATAAAATGGCTTCCATAACGAAAGAGAGGTATAAGAAGCGGAAACTAAAACTGTTCGCAGAAAGCAAATCCAATCTGAAGGCGGTGGGTGCAGAAGTGGCAAACAGCGGCCTGCTTTTTTTACAGCTTCCTACCCTAACTCATAAACTCGGGCAAAAGTTGCTCCCCTCAGGACCCATAAAACTTTATGACCAAGGCATCGACCCGTCGCCATGGTAACGGCTCACCCTACACCTTGCGGGCGGCCGTGCGATGAGAGGCGATCATCCTGTTTCACTTTACCTTGACTCGCGGTGTCGAGTTCGAGTCCTAGGCACTAACACGTCAATGGTCCTCAAATATAGGTGAATATCGTGTAATTACCAAAGGTAGCCTATGACAAAGGTAACCTGAAGTACTTAAAGCGGACCTTGAACCTCCATATCTGAATCAGGCACTACTTAATTACAACCAAAGTCTCCTGGCATGTGACGCCGCAGAGCCGACAGCAAGTTACTCCGAAATGTAGTTATGTATGTGCACAACTACACAGCATCACATCGCTGAAGACGATAATCTTGTTTGCAAATCAAATCTTTCTATTTAACTACACCGAAAATTAGACACGTAGAAGGTGAGAGTTATTGCACTGTGCAGCACTGCCACTTGCTGAGGGCCACCGTCGGTATCAATCAGACTTGCTGTATGCTTCCTCCCGCATTTCTACGTCACACTGTTGAAAAGATTGTCAGCGGCACAATCGTTAGCAACGGGAAATACAGGCACAGGCCTAGACAATAAATACACGGAAACAAAGATTGGTAACATGAACAAAAGTCAGTATTGACACTAACAGGTCGGTCGCACACAACTCCTAACACTACAGTGCATTACAACTTCCAGTGGAATCGCCCCTCAAGAACACGATTTGATAGTATGGTCTTCTTTGGGTATCTGACAGTTAATTACCTGATCAAGTATGTTAGTCTTTATGAAACGCGGATGTTCGTAAGATTTTCCCAAAATCCCGCCATTAGATTGATCCCCATTCCACGAGAACACAGACTCCGCCATGAGCCGCGCTTTGCTGACACCTGGAAGCAGAATCCCGGCGCCTTCCCCAGTTCTATACAAAACTGACATCGCCAGTAGATTCTGCTCACGTTCTGCTGGGATATCGAACGCACTGACTTGTTACGAGGCACACGTGTTGGTGATGGTAAGATGCGTCAATTACAAAAATCTCGGAAACTTCTCTTTTCGGGATTTGATACTCGGATACTGCTACCATGGACAGTTATCTTTAACAAGACGCACTGAATATCGCCTTTGCCTTTAACTTTTTGCAAAATTTAAATGCGTATGTGGGCCCACAGCAATACTAACTGCAACAGATCAGTTGCCTATTGGCCCACAAGTCTCAATATGATAAACTGCGAAATTTTCAGGTTACAGAGGTGACGACAACACTCGGACTGATAAGACACGATGCAGCAATGGAACGGAGGAAACTTCATAATGAAGAGCCAATCCAATAAGGACGACACTTCGGAACATGTAGCATGCACGAGGAAAATGTGACCAGGATTTTGGCCAGAAAGCCTTTGAGGTAGAGATCATTTAAAATATATAGGTATATAATATTAAATTGGATCTACATGGAACAGGATGTCAAATTGTGGGCTACGTTCAACTGACTTGGGATAGTGTCCAAGGGTTGCTTTTGTGGGCATGGTGATGAACCTTCCCGTTCCATGCAGCAGCCTATAACTATCGTTTGGACAGAGTATGAAAGGCAGTGACCTTGATCTGAATTACTGCACAGGTCTGGAAGGACTGAGAAAGACGGCGAAGAAACTCAGGATGGTTGGTGCTCCTTTCGAGATTCGAGAGAGGTACCTACCAAATAAAGGTCAGAAACGTGACCGAATGAGCAAATATGATCGTTACCGTAACTGATTCAGGGAACACCGTACCATAGCAACCTGTATTAAACAACGTCAATAGGGCCTACAGTGATCACAACCTAACTGCGAGGCAGAATCAGCAGTAGTGCATTTCTTTGTCTTTCTCCAGCCTATCTTTTGTGTTAGTGCTTGCTGAACGAGATGCAATAGTAAGCTACACCAACAGCATTTAAGAGCTAAAATAAAGTAAGATTCCTCATTGGCCAAAGTTAATTTACATTGCACCTTCTCAGCACACTAACAGTTGGCAATACAAAATTTCACCAACTCCCGTTTACCGAGAACTCAGCTGGCAACTGATGGGCACACCGTCAAAACAAGGCGGTTCAGTTTCCCTGTTCCCCTAACAATATGCCGTCAGACTAACACGCTTTTGTTCCGACTTTCATGGCAGTTGGAAGACTGGTTCAGTAGGGACACGGGATATCCCCGTGACAAAGAGGTGGGCCGTAGTTAAGTGAGTCAGTGCGAAGGAGAGTCATGCAGGGTGAACCACTGGTCGGGGGCGTAATTAGGTATTGCAGTCTCTCAGGGGTGTTGAAACCCCGTTCAAACTCCTGGAATGGAGGACCAGACCACCTTAAGGGCCTAATAGCACAAAAAAGGGACACAGAAAGTAGCGAACCTGTATGATCCTAGCGGTGCCGTTTTCGAGCGACGTCATACCGATAACAACTCGCTGTGATTCTAGCGGGCGCGTTCGATTGGAAAGCAATCGTTCTGTCCTGGCTATACATTCCAAATGGTGTTCAGTCATTCAGCAGTGAGAGACTGAAAGTTCTTCAGCCTTTGCACATTCTACCTCCTGGTCTGTTTGAAGTGACAATAATCCACAAATACGTAAATCCTTTTTTAAATGATCCATAATGGTGCAATAAGCAATTAGATATGATAACAAAACCAAAAAATGCACGTAAGTGTATGAAAGTGTATACACACCGTGAACCGCCTACACGTCTCAGCCACTCATATGGCCATCTTTAGGCAGAAGCGTTACAACGGATAGATACATCTAAATATTAGAGAAAAATCAGACCCGACACGCAGATATAAAATATCAAAATTTAAAAACAATACATGGTTTAAAATGCATATTAACGATTAAAATACAGATAAAAATATTTGTGATTGATTCTGATGGGTAACGAGTATTGCATGTGTAGTAAATCACCATCTTTAAAGGATTTTTCCTTTCAGGAGACCTGGAAACAGATGGAAGGATAACATCAAAAAGCGATCTAAAGAGAAATTCGGTGTCAATGCGTAAACTGGATTCAACTTGATCAGGACCGAATCCAATGGTGGTTTTTTATGGAAACGTTAAAAAACTTCCGGTGCCATAAAAACACGAAATATTTGGCCAGCCGAGTGAGATACTTTGCGCTATGGTTTACAACACAGTGTGTGAAGGGTATTGTGCCAGTTACACAACAGACCTACACTGGTCCCACCGTCAGGCTCCAAGTGGCCCGGATACCTTACCTCCAACCCCTCTGTGACATTACATAGAGGTACAGCACCGTGCGAAACTGCATGGCACAGAGACCATGCCTCGCTGAACAGTTTCTCGTCGTCCAGTTGTTCATAAACTTGGGGAAATCTGTTTACACGCATCTTGGTACAGCACTGCATTTAACACTTGAGAAAGCAATTGGGAAGTATGTACTCCTAAACTCAGGGCCTTCCCTGTTAAGCTGCTAATCTGGCCAAAAAGTATTCTCCCCTTCTACGAAACCGGATGGTTTATTAAAGTGTTCAGAAAAACCTGCCGTTGGATGCAAGCCTGACCCAGATGAATTCAGTCCATACTCTATCTCCCGACTTCTACAATATTCATTTTTAATATTATCATTCCATTTGCGTTTGCGTCTCCCAACTCGACGCTTACGTTTTAGATATATATAAAGCAGTCAAATGCATATTTAACCTTTCAGTTCGTAGATAAGAGAAGCTGCACGCCATTAGAGCATGTGGGGGAGTAAACTTACAGCTCCACCCACTCTTAACCTCTGCACTAGATGGAAGTCAGTGTTCAGAATCACGCTTCGGCCGCTTTAATCCCAGGCTCACAACCATTCGATAGGAGCCTAGGTGAACCCCACAGATGTTCTGGAAGCTTTCGAGAACAGAAAATCTCTTGGTCCTGCTGGGAATCAAACATAGACAACAACGCCAGGGGAATACAAACGTTCAGATGTCGAGTGTAGCAAGCAAGTCCCGACTGCACCCTGCTTATTTAATACGGGTGTTACGCAGCCGATGACATGGAGTGAGTCTGCAGATGCTTTAGGTCAGTGTGTAACCAACAGACTGGCTAATATCCCCACCACCTCCCAGCCTGTACGCTGGCAGCTGTACCCTCCAGCTCAGCATCCCCTACAGACTTGATGGCTTTGTGTGATTCTGAAAAACCGCTCTCATGGCATTGCACCACGGGTTCGAAACCCAAGCTGCAATAAATGTTTGAGCCCCACCGCAGGTGTGACTAGCGGAAGTTCGCCATGCGGGGACTTCAGACCGGAAACTACGAAGCGTAAATGATAGGTCTATATGCAAACCAACCCCCCGGGATGGTTTCTTTCTTGACCAGCTGGTGGAGAAACTCCCAGCTTTCTCTGGAAACCGAAAGTTCGTGGTCATATTCACATAATTCCTCGGGCAATTCAATCAAGGGCCAAAACTTGACATTGAATTTCACGATCGTATTGTTTCCATCGTGCCTTGTATTCGGAATGTCTCGGCGTCAGATCTTGACCCGGAGACCCGTTGCCCACACTAGCCACTTCGTGGTTTTCTTCAGTCACACCAGGCAAATTCCGGAATATAGATCAGGCCACAAGCAGTCTTTTCAACTTGTTGATCATTAATCATTCCACCACCCTTAGCAATTCATAGCGATGTTATAGGTGTGTGTGCGCGCGCGCGCGGTAGCTTCCTAGCTCATCTCAGCATTAAGTTTAGCATCAATACGGCTCTTTTATGTAATCTCAATTATTTGTTTGTGAAGAATCTTTTGGAGGACATTTTCTGGAAAACATCAGATGCATTAAGAAACCCACCAACCAAATCTCATACTGGGCCAGAATCGAACCTGATAACTTCCGAAAACGAAATACGAGTAGAAGCTACTCAGCCTAAGCTACGTAGATTTCATCATTAACTAGTCAATTTGAAAGGTATTTAGTGCCGATATCAACTACTGAAAGTACGCATAACTGCAAACAGTGGGGCGGTAATGATAAGGTAAACAGGAGAAACTGGCCACTCAGCTCCTGCTTTCAAAGTGTTCCGTCGGCTATCGAACCCAAAATATAAAATTGGAAGCCACGCCCTACAGTTTTGATGTGGTACGCTGCTAGCAGGCAGAGACTAATGCTTGTCTTGAAAACCGGCATTAGGCTCTGATCCTGGGACCGGCAACTGACATGTACCAGACCGCCTGTCAGAATAGTTCTCACCTCGTCAACCAGAAGGCGTTGAATGAGCTCCCGTTTACAAGGTGCCCCAGCACGCATTCAAACAAACAGACCAGGGTCTGTTGACTGGCTTCTTAGTTTGCTCTCAAAGCAAGTGACAGCACAGCAGCGTCTCTGGGACTCCAGTTCGAAGGCTGTCTATAGGTTATTACATAAGATAAATACGCAAGAAGATTTTGCTGGTATCATCGGCATGTCGGCTGCTTTACCACTTAACCCTCACTTCTGAGCGTTCTTGGCATGAAGCGCTTAAAATAAATTCATAATTAGGAGGTCTGTCTGTCCGGATGTTTCATCTTCGAAATTACTGGACACATGCTTATAAAATTTGGCATAGGGCATCTACGTCAAAACTCGCACAGCGAATTAAATTTTAGTTATTTAGGTAGCTCACGCCATCCAAAATTCGTCAGTTTTCCAAAAAAAAAACTCATCGTATAAACACGCAGACCAACACGTAAAAATATAGATTTAATAAAATTCCAAAGCCTTAATTTGAAACATCTCATGTGAAAATTATTTAATGAAATACAAAGAAATGTAATTGCTTTCTCTATATAATATAACATGTGGCATTAACTTAACAACGATATACTCTGTATTTGTTTCGTTTCGTACTCCTTCCCTCTTCTACCTACTTGTTCACAGTAGGTGTAGAGGGTTTTTATTTTCACTTGATCACACTCAAACACACACCACAGTCGGTAGGACTCCTCTGGACGACGGATCGGCCAGTCGCAGAGACTTCTACCTGACAACGTAAACACTGTACAAGAAACAAACATCCATGCCCCGGTGGGATTCGAACCCACGATCCCAGCAAGCGCTCGGCCGCAGACCTACGCCTTAAACCGCGCGGCCACTGGGATCGGGCTCTATTTTTGTAAGAGTAATAAGTCTACAGTAAAGCCAATTAGGTATGGCAACACTGCAAAGTATATGTGTGTTCCTTGCAATACCTGTGCGCCCTTCCGCACTAGTCTAATTAGAATTGGCTACTGCATACAGGACGCCATTTTCAGTGTTGTTCCTGCCACCGGGCGAAATCCCAGTTGCAGTTAATAAATGTATCATAATGTATCATATCATATCATATCATATCAACTGAGATGAGAAGGGGAAGGTGGTCGCCGAACACCCTAACTTCCCCTATAAAGCCACAGCACAAACGATCACAGCAGTACTGTCACGTGTGTGTCGGCAACAATGACAAACCGACATGCCTCAAAACGTAATCTGTTTCATAACCGTTAATGGAAATATACTTAAACAGACTCCGAAAACAGGCCAGAGATTCTGAGATGCTATTGCGGAATGTCACGTCTTCGTCTGTCAGGTGTGTTAATCGTCTTGTATGGTTCAAACTAAATCTCCTTCTCAAGTTCTAGGAAATTTTTGTTGCAATTCTTTCTCTCTTCAGAGCTGTTGTAAGCAGACTACTTTTCCACTGCTTGTATACTTTTGGTTCAATAATTCTCATTTACAAGCTCTTAGAGTTGATAATTCTGTTAATTACCAAATTCCCAAATTCCTCTAGACCCTTATTGGTTGGTTCTTGTATTATTCCTGTGAGGGGCTTCCGCCCATACCGGGCGCGAGGCACATCCAGCCTCCTATACTACGGGTGTCGGGTCATTTCCGGGGACAAAGCGGTCGAGGCGTGGCGTTGGCCACCCACCACCATCTAGTGACGGGGGTTAAAGAAAGAGTCGAGCTATATCTCTACCCCCCCTCCCCCCGGTGGCTTCATGGCAGGTTAATATGGTGAACTTTACTTTGTCCTTATTATTTACCGATGCCCTTTCATGAACCGTGCACACGCTTCGTTTCGTAGCCCTTCCCTCTTCTACCCACTCACAGTAGGTGTCGAGGTTGTTTATTTTCACTTTATCACACTCAGACACACACCACAGTCGGTAGGACTCCTCTGGACGAGGGATCAGTCCGTCGCACAGACCTCTACCTGACAATACACAACACTCACAGGAGACAAACATCCATGCCCCCGGCGGGATTCGAACCCACGATCCCAGCAAGCGCTCGGCCGCAGACCCACGCCTTAGACCGCTCGGCCAATGGGATCGGCCCGTGCAAACGTACGAAGCTGAAAGGCAGCGATCTTTGGCTGTTTAGAGGAAGTACTCCCGTAGTAACCTCCGAGCCGAAATTCCACACCGTGCTGGTGATCTGACATCTCGCGGATCCGCATCGTTCTGCGGGCCACAATATGGTTACTGCCCGTTTAGGTTCCAAACCCAACCTGACAGGATTATCACTTTGCCTGTGCATGTCCACCCAATGAACCAGCTACAATCACAAACAATCTCCATACAAAAGGACCAAGACGGCATGTCGCTTGACTTCGAGTTCTTAAACGATTTTCCATTACCGCTGTGTGTTCAAGTTATCCACAGACAATTTGTAGAATGAATGCTTTCTTGCGCGCCTGCTGCCTGTCCAACTGACGTCCTCACACTCGTCTTCTGGAAGCCACAAACAAGCAGGTTGATGTTGCGGTAAATCGTCAAGCTTGTATCGGCAAGCATTCCTCGGAATCTCGGTCAAACTACTCATTATTATGAACGTGGGATTTGTGTTTTTCACTGTAGCGAATACAAACATCAATTTTCTGGGATGTGACACCGTGCAGTTTGACATGTGCTAACGTTTCAGAGGAACCTGCCGTCTCCATCGTCAGAGCAGATGAGTGTGCGGGTCGTACTCCGTGGATTCTATCGCTTTCCAAGACCTTACACTGCTGCCATATCGATATGAATGCCAATCATTGTTCCGTATGTGCTGTCAGAAACAGATTTACCAACATGGCGGCCACGACGTAGAAGCGACATAAAAGTCGTTCAATACAGAAACTCGAAATTTTGTATAAGTTGTTAAAAAAAGTGTGCCTAGAAGGCTTGCATTAGTTTAAAAAACGACGACGGGTAGCCTAATATCGGCGTCTTATGATTTCTTCGTGTTTATAGCTAAATATAATATTAATGTATTGACCGAATCAATGAACAAACGACCAACCGACATAATCTTACGTTACGTTTCTGGCCTGGCACGCTTCAATCCTTAGATACATAAACTGTATTGCAAAAAGCGATACAATATACGAGGTATTAACCTGCAGACGCATACATTTTCGGTGAATTCGAAAATATTAGAAGCGCCTATTGAAATCGCCCATTCGGTCGGTCCGTCTACACGCATGAAACAACTCGAGAAAGGATAAACCGGTTTGATCAAATTTGGTAGTGGAGAATTTTGACACTATTTATTTCCTGCATTTTGGATTAAACTGTCATTCGTGACATCAATAAATGCACCTGTAATGTTTACAAATACAACCTTATATCACCCTGGTTACTTCGGCATCACGTCATCCTTAGGCAGGTCTACTCCAAGACTTAAAAACTTACTAAAACATCATACATTACAAAAGTAATTCATATTATATTGCAGTAAATTGTAAAAGGTTTTGACGATGGTGTATAATATTATGTGGTGATGGGTTTATGGACTTTATCCTTCGTCCGAACAGTAAAATATTAAAAATATTAAAAATTAAAATCACAACGGGTTTATGGACTTTATCCATCGTACGAACAGTAAAATATTAAAAATATTAAAAATTAAAATCACAGTGGGTTTATGGACTTTATCCATCGTCCGAAGAGTAAAATATTAAAAATATTCAAAATTAAAATCACAACGTTGTGATTTTAATTTTGAATATTTTTAATATTTTACTCTTCGGACGATGGATAAAGTCCATAAACCCATCACCACACAATATATTACAGTAGTGCTGCAACTACTGTAAACCATGTGATTTGCACAAACTGTGATTAAAATTGTATTTATTTTTATTAAAAACAGTTAAAAAGTTATAGGCCTACAACTTGCTACGTCGTGGTTTTCCTTTGTATACAAACATCTAATTTATCTTCGGTCCCTTACGGACCGTGTCCCTCTATGGCGTGCAGTAGGTAACAACATTTTGTCAGTCGCAACGTGAAGGGGAAAATCATGGCTACTACCTGCCGGGCCCATCATCCTCCTGAACACCCAGATCCCATTCAGTGACCCGTGTACGTCGTGACCATAAAATGTCGCCACTCAGAAAGACAGCGAAACGCGCCCCTTAATGACAAGGATTTCAGGTACAGGCCTAATTTCTCATCTTCTCTGCTTCCATTTTCCACCTCTCGCCGTCAGTTTTATGAAATAGAGCAGCCCTGAAATTACAGAATGTCGTATATTTTCTTCAAGTTAAGTGCGTTTTCTTTTCTTGTAATTAGAAGGGTATAGAAGTCAGTACGCCATTTTTAGAAAGCACCTGTTAAATCGGCATTGAATACATAATCATCCTTCTTATTCCTTAAAGTATATAAAAATTATTCAAACGCTACAGATCCTATGACCGTCCATATTTTGTCACGTACTACTTGTTTTCATGATAAATCTTTCATGATAAATTTAGTCAGATTTAACACTGCCTTGTGTAGCAGGGTGTATAAAAACAAGAACAACGAAATTTTGTCTACAATTTTTAGTGTAGAACTCCCAACAAGATAGCAGCCAAGATCCGTTCACTCTTCTGGTTCACAAAACACGTTGCTGGAAAGATGGGAAGATACGCATGATCCCTCTTAAGCAACTACATCACGTACGTCTAGCGAGAATGAACAGCACAAACACGGAGCGGAATGTGAACTTCTTTTACTCTCAAATGTGAGGCGAAAATATGTAGTTGATTAAGGGTGTTAATAAATAACATCCCAAATGCTAACTTTTCGTCATCCTTTGCCAGGTACAACAGAATGTGTCACAAGCAGTTCCAACGTCCGCGACTTAATTGCACAGTGTCACTCTTACAACGTTCGTAGCGACATTTTCAGCAAGCCTGGGAGAACAAGGCAACCGAACACTGTGCATCACCAGCGCCACAGTCACAGTTACACCTCTGATCATGCTACGCACTCGCTGTCATTACCAGCCTTAATCGGACTTCACCTAGCATGTTTTCTTTATGAACGCTATGGTACAAACCTTCCAGCAGCTGAAAACCCAAACTAGTGAACATAAAAAACATTACGAAGTTTCAGGCTTTCGCCGCGATGTAGGCCTATACTGGAATCAGCACCTGATTCTAAACAAAAACCTTATTTTTACGAGACCGTACTTAAGCTTTCTGGCCACACGGAAATAATCCAGAAGCTTGTAGCCCGTGGTGTATACACAGATATCAATAGGTCTACATGTTTCACGTTTTGTTGCTTATTCCCCTAAAAACGAAAAGAAAAATCAAAACCTTGTGACACCTGAAGTTTCACAGCGGTGTTGGTAAAGGCCGAAGTCTTTTAGGAAGTGTCGCCTGGCAAACAAGCCTACGTGAGACTCCTTGAACCTGATGAGTGGGGCACTACACATTTCGAAACGTTGCTAACTATTTACCAGTTGACATTACAAACTCTATTACAAATTTGCCGGATATGAATTGGTGCATGCGTGACATGTGGATAATCTAGCACAAAAAGAATAGCTCCACATGTTAAGGTTCCATTGGAAAGGCACTAACTGCTTCAACAGCAAGAGAACGTCGCTTACACTGTTCTTGTCAACCACGTAAAGAGACGAAAATGGCCAACACTTCTGAGTGAGATATGTCGTGCGTAGCACAGGGATCGTTAAAACAAGAACGTAGGATAAATTTAATATGTTCCACGTCCGTGCACTGTATTATACAAAAACACTAATCACCAACAAATGCACAAAGAGAGTTTTATCATCAATCGTAACACACTCCTACATGTTTCGACCCTGCAGGGTCATCTTCAGGGAGAACTTTTTTGTTACCGTTACACTAACGTTGCACTTTATAGTTGAGTGAGAATGTGCTGTTGACTGTGTACTGTGTACTGGAGGCGTGAACTCTCTGTGGTCCCGGCCTGAAGAACAAAAAAGTTCTCCCTGAAGATGACCCAGCAGGGTCGAAACATGTAGGAGTGTGTTACGATTGATGATAAAACTCTCTTTGTGCATTTGTTGGTGATTAGTGTTTTTGTAACGTAGGATAAATCTTATGTGGCACCGTGCCACTGTTTCATCAGAATCAGAGCAAAGTTCATAGGAACGAGAAGGGTCTACGCAAGTGCAGAATGTTCGCGGCAGTGAGTATATGGAGAGATGTCAGCGCGTATATGGATAGTCAGCGCGTGTACAGAGATGTCAGCGATCACGCGGATAGATGTCAGCGCGTATAAGGATAGATGTCAGTATACGGATATATGTCAGCGGGTGTAAGGATATACGTTAAGGAGTACACGAATAGATGTCAACGAGTGTACGGATAGATGTCAGCGAGATTAGATTTCCCTTGGCGGTAGCCACTGGACCTGTAACAAGATTAGATCTAGTGCGACGGTAGTGCGGGGGGGGGGGGGGGGGGG